>RCTD01000022.1:0-600000 GCA_014898415.1 Stromatinia cepivora | reverse complement strand
CTTTATATCCTTCTTTAGATTATTTTAAATATATATTATAAATTCTTTGTCAATATCGATATCCAATAAAATTTTTTTATATTCGATAATATATTGTTCAAAATATAATCCGAAGTTTTTATTATTATCTTTGAATAGTTTCTTATATTTATATTTCAATTCAGTTTGTTCAATTTTTATATATTTATTTAATCAATAGTTTTCCTTCTTATAAATAAAGTATTTTTTAATTCTTTTTAATCGAATAAAGAATCATTAATTAAATTTATATTTACAATTATATTTAGGATTCTTTTGATTATATATTCGATTTATATAAAATATTTCGTTTTTATTTGAATATGATTTTTGTATATAGAGATAGAACTTTGTAGATCTTTGATAAATTCGATTATAGATTTTAAGAGTTGATAATACATTTGATTATATATTAATATATGATTATATATATTGAGAATTGTCGGGACAACTGTACACGGGGAAGTGAAGCTTATCAACGAACATATAGAACTCTTTGTTAATATGTTTTGATTTGCTTAGAAAACTAGAATCTATAAAAGATGAAGATCTATATAATAATATATGCCGAAACATTAATATAAGTATTAATACATATATGATCCTTACTATCCTTATTATCCTTATCATCCTTATCATCTTTATCATCTTTACCATCCTTATTATATATATAATTCATATTCTGATATTAATAATTTCTTTTAAAATCGAAATATCATATACTTTAGGAATATATATACCCAATAAATGAATACTCTTTCCAATCCTAGCTTTCATTTTGTTCCTTTATTCGAATCAATCTATATATAAAATAATTATATATCCGACGATTGAATATATACCTATAATAATTCTTGTTTTGTATTCATTCTTCGATTTCTATATTTATATCATTTTCTTTTTATTATATTTTAATCTTTTTATCTATTCTATAATTTTGATCTTGATTATATTACTTTTTACAAAATCTCTAAAAGCTTAATATAGTTTTACCTTTGTTATTATATCAATAGAATTAGATTCTTTATCAATTCATTTGATTTCTATTATCTTCTTTTGTTTATATAATTATTATAAAATCATTAGATCAATTATCAATCTTTTTTCTCAAATTGAATTTAGTTTTGTAAGGTAATTATAAAGCGATTTCGAATTTGTATATATGATTAATGGTATTTTTTATTTTGGTAATATACCTTCAATAGTACTTTTGAGTGTTATACTAATATCGAATCCTAAAATTATATTATAAAGTTTCAATGTTAATATACTTTTAATAATTCTTTTGTATTTAATGGATGATTAATGAATTAAATTCGCTTTGTTATTTTTGTTTATTAATATAATAATATATCTGATTTATAAGGATAGATCTCGATTGTTAATGAATGATATATTTATGAATATTATTAATTTCAGCGAATCGAAATCGAATGGTACGAATTTCAATCCTTTAATTGAATTATTCATTTATTATTGAATTGTTTTATTCATTAATTTTGTATTTTCCTTTTTGGGGTTGATAATTTAGATAATAAAAGAAAGAATAAATGATATTTCTGATTGATATATTATCAAAATATAAGCTTTTTTTGTATATTAAATAATATATTGATCTTTTAGAATTGTACTTTTTCGAATTTTGCCCTTTGTATTATAAATATTGATTAATTATATTTTGATGAATTATAAATTTGTATATTATCTTTTCTAATTGATATAAATAAAGCTATCGTTTATTTGAATAATAATAATTTTATTGAATTTGAGGGGGTTCTCGGGTAATAAAGTTTCTCGATTCTTTATAAGAAATTTTATATTTTCGAATTCTTTTTATTCTTTATTTACAAATGCTTTATTGATTACAATAATTATATTATTTGTTTAAAATCCTATTAATCCAAATATTTCATTTTTCTATTTAATATATATTAAATAAAGATTATAAATTAATTAAATCATTTGGAATACAATGAAATAATAATTATAATAAATATCGAATCAATGATTTCCAGTTTCTGATATATTATATAATGATTTGATTATTTATAATAATATTCCTTTTGGGAATTCTATTTCTTTAAATAATTAAATATAAAATAATTATATTAAATTGAATACTATTTATATATAGATTTGAATAATATTCCTGATATATAAAGTTGTTTATATAATTAATTGTAAAATAATTATAATATTTAATATCAAATATTAATTTGTTTGTTAAATTATAAATAATTATATTAATATTATTCCTTTTTCTGTATCATTTTATATTTGAACTATAAGCTTTGATTTTGGGAATACCTTCTCAATACCTTCGTTTTTGATTTTATTGATAAATCTTGATTTAAATATTTATATATCTTTTGATATATCTATCTATTATATGATTTTGAATATACTGTTTTCTATTAAATCATTAATTTTTTCTTTTTGAATTCTTTATAGATTGATAGATTTTGAGGTATATCAAATATCAATAGATTTTCATCAAAGATTCTAATAATATTTTCTTCTTCATTATTTTGAAGATAAATAACTATATCCAGTACTTCTATTATATCTTTAATAAAATATATTATTATAATTTCGATTGGTATCGCATTTATTATACTATATGATATTTTCATTAATAAAATGATTATTTAAAGGATATCAGAATTCACCTCTACCACGTTTTTTAAAACGATCTTAAATTTCTTCTAAAAAACAATTTCGAAATTCTTCAAAAATATTTCTTAAGGGATTTGTTTTATCACAATAAATTCTATCTGTACAATAGATTTTATTAATATTATTATTTCAATTGTATAAAATTTCACTATTATAAATCGAAAGATTATAAATTTACTTAATAATTAAATTATACAGATTTCGCTCTTAATTCGTAATAATATAAATGATCTTATTTATTCGACAATTCGATTATTTCCTTTTCTTTATATTTATACCTTTGAATTGATTAATAATTTATAGATTAAAATTATATTTGGATTATTATATTGATTTAATATATCTATTATTTGTTTTTCAATTCGGAGTTTTTTGATTTTGCTGTTTACTTTCTTGATTATATTGAATCATTATTGAATATTAGATATCAATAAATCGAATTCACTTATTCATAAATATACTCTAAATATTAAAAAAATAGATACAATTCTATTAAAACTAATAATATTATATCACGGAAAGCCCTGTGATCCCCTGTATCTTATGAAGGATCAAAGCGTATGCTTTCCAATCGGAATGAAGGATCCACTAGCCCTTACCAATCTATCAATTGATAAGGTGATCCTGATATCCTAATAAATAAAGATCTAGCCTAATTAAGGTGTATATCAATTAAATAACTATTCATTTGTTTTATATATACAGCTCTTGATTCATATAATCAAGGGCAAATCATTCAATTCTTTTATTCTATTAATTATGTATACTATTTATTCCCCGATCCCTGAAAGTGCTTTGTAATTATATTATCCTGTAATAATTATAAACCCAGTAGCTCTTAAATCTATACAATTTTCTATTTGATGATTATTAAGTATTCAAAGGATTATTCTTAAAATATTATTCCTATTTTATTTATAATTCAATATTTATATCAATTTAATTACCTTTATTCAATATAACAAAGGATTAAAATAATCTTTTTCTTATAATCTATATTCAATAATTAAAATAGTATCTATACTTGAAAAATAAATATCAAATTCAAGAAATCTGGGATTCAATCAATCTAAAGAACGATTTGTTTGTTTCTATATCAATGATATCCATTTCAAATTCTGATCTAATGAATAAGTTTATTTATATTCAGGTCGATTGGTTTTCAATCAAACCATTTGTTTTACTTTTTGTTATTGATCTTTAAATCAAATATAATTAAAAGAAACAAATTCAATACCAAAAGGAATTCTTGGAATATCTTGTAACGATTTAATCCAGAGAAAATGCTAATGGAGATATGAAAATGAAAAATTCTGATAATAATATATTGGGATTTATTTCTAATAGATCTATTGTTTCATTTTCAATTACTTTCTAAGAAATCTCCTTCGAACTTGCCTCTTTTCAATTAAAGTATCAATACCGATAACAAGAATATATACAGAATCACAAAGCTTTTCAGGATGTTTACAAATAAATCGAATTGTTAATTGATCAAATATATTTTATGAAATTATCTATTCTCAATTAGAGTATTACAGCTCTTTTATTCAAGACGATCATTAATACATTCAAAAAGAAGCTTGCATTTATAATAATTACTATTAAGTTTGCAATACTATAAAAATATCGGTTTGTTCTAATACAAACCTTATTCGATAGAACCGATTCTATCAAATGGTATAGGGATTGGATTATAATCTATATCAAAGCTCTTTTATATAAGATTATTAAGGTATAGAATGAAATCGCTATTAATATTTTTCTATAAATTATTAATACCAGAATACTCTTAATTTAAGCAAATATTATGATTATATAGATCGAAATGAATAATCAATTCGGATTATCCAATCTTTTATTTAAACAATTCGGAAATGTTTTTAAAGGATTAATCTTTCAGGATTCTATTTCCTTAAAAACTAAAGAAGAAATATATTCTACATTTATTTTTTTTCAAAATAATAAAAAGTTTAAAAAGAATAAAAAGAGTATCAATTTTGAAAGTAATTAAAGGATCAAAAAGATTTAGGAATATTTTTGTAAAATCGAATCTGAATAAAACAATAGAATTGATTATAATTATATTATTTATAATTATAAAGTTATAAAACTAGCGTTTATCGAAAGAATCAATTCATTATTCAAAAGGATATTCAATAAAAATGAATTATAAATAATTAGGAATCAAACAAGATTGTATTCATAAAAACAATTTCATTTTGATTAGATCAAAAGAAAATAAATGAAAAGTTCTATTGATCCTCCAGAATCTTCAATCAACGTTACTATCTTGAATACTCGATACAATCAATCAGAAGTATATTTTATAATAATAAAAATATATTATTTGTTCAATAGTATTTTGTTTGATAATTGTAATATTATATATATCGTAAATAATATATCTTTGTTAAATAATCATCAATATCGATTATCCGATTTTAATGATTTTGTAGAAATAGGTATTTCCAATTTTCAAATCCTAAAACGCAGAATTTGTATTATCAAAGGGATCATCAAGAAAGAAGGTTATCCTAATAATGATCTGATCTTGAACGATATAATATTCATCCCTGACTTTTATATCAATATTATCTCGAAAGTTCGATTAAAGAAAGCCGGCTTATAGTTCTTAGGATATAATTGTATTTTTTGTAAAGAAGATCATACAAATAGTATAATAATTATTCAATATATTTATGCTGAAAATCTTATATTTTTAAAATATAAACTATTTTCTATTTATTCGAATACTCTTTTATTTATTCCTATAAGCAATTTTTTTATAATATATCCAATAATAAACAGAAAAATAAATAAAGTATTTCATCATTTTTGCGATCTATTTTTTTCAAGAGAAGATACAAATAAAATGTAATATAAACGCTTTAAGTATTTGGGGAAGGAAACTTTTAAACATTTAATATTTGTAATACAAAACATCAAAATAAAAGGTATTATTCATTTTAATTATGCTAATTATATTCGCATTTATATAAAGCAAATCATTTCTTGTACTCCAAATGATCATCAGTCACCTTAATCTTTCTACAAAATCCAATAGGATCTTTTTGATTTCGATAAAGAGTATAATAATGTATTATAGCTTTTATTGATCAAAGAAATATATTATAACAAAATCTTTTTATATCTAATCTACTATAAAATATATAATAAAGTATTTATAATCATTTAAAGTTTTGTAGTTTGGGTTTATTATAAATATAATCTAGCAATTGTAATGATCAAATAGAATAATGATATATTTATTATTGGAATTATAGAAGCAATATTATTTGAGAAATAAATCAAGTAAGAAGGTATCGAATTCGAGCTATCCCCATTTTATATATATAAATTCAATAAAGAATCAAAATGTATAGAATAAGAAATAATTATAAAATAAATAAAAATACAGATTATAATAGATTTACTGGATAAATTGTAGATAAAAGTGATACAAACTATTATTTATTTATATAATATAAATCCTTTAAAAACCAAATCCTTCAAATCATTTAATAAGATATTCGATATATGGTTTTGTAATTATCTTTGTAAAAATAATCCTTTATTTACAAAGAAAATATCTAACAATCTTTATTCCAATTAAAATGGAATCTACAAATATAAATACCAAATTTATTCTTTGAATAAGAATAGAGAAACTGAAATTAATAGGAAATAATATAAAATCAATCCTCAAATATATATTGGGTATTTAATAAACTATATCTTAGATATACTAATCTATCGTATATGAATATCCAAATTCGATAGAGTTATTATCATTCGAAATGTAATATTCAATAAAGAATTCATTTATTATATAGATTCCATTAATCAAATAATCGATATTCATATTACAGAAGAACTTAAACAGTTTATTAAAACCCTTAATCTACAAGATTATATTGAAATGAACAGAACGATCATTCAAAACAAAGATAATCATAAAGATTTCATTTATTTATTTATTTTCATGGATCGAAAAGTCTTTGATTCATTCATCAAATATATTTCAGATCTACTATCTATAAACGAATTAATCTCAGGGATAAATATAGATCTAGAGGATGATAATGGGAATAAAGAAATCGATCTAGGATTATCCAATCCATTTAATTCTTCAGATGATAGGGATAAAATATACAATAAAGATATACTAATATCAATCGATCCTTTTATTAAAGAAATTGGAAAAGTTGATTCTTTTATTAAGAAACAATTATATTTCGTGGATAAAGATATTAATATTATTCAAAAAGATATTTATAATAATAATACAGATCCCGATTTCATTGAATATATTAATATAAGGAATATAGAGTATGAACCTATTGATTATACTATTGAAGTTCTTTATAATATATATAAAAATGATCCAGAGATTATTTCAATCGATTAATCTTAATATTCCAAAAGAAAGTATATATACTGAAATAATCAATTAAAGTATTCTATAGAAAAAATCTAATCATTATAAAAATTATTATATTTTATATATTCATTTAATCGATTTATAAAGGACTCGCGGATTCATAATCTCGAATAAATATCTAAAAGAGCTTATATTATAAGGATTGAAATACCCAAGGTTCAGATCAATCCATCTGAATTTCAATCATACAATTACTATTCGGAATCACCTTTCTTTCGGGAATCACCTGATTCTCGTATCCCAAAACAATCAGTATATATACAAAGACAATTATATATATAACAATACTATCAAAGAAATGATCTTAATATTGGATCTTATATAAAAACTATTATATCTCAAAAAATAAATTCAATAGATTTACCTTATTTAAACAACTTTTATTTTATATTCTGATTTGATCAATAAGGAATAAATGATATAAAAGAGTATTCTCAATTTATAATAATTTATAATATAATCATTATTGGAATTAAAGCAAAATCATTATTGCCTTCTATCTGATCTATAATTAATAGATTATAAACAATATTATTTCTTCGAATTCACATATTTATAATTCCAAAATTATTTTATTTTTATCATTAATTAGAAGATCATCAAATAGGATATTGGTTCAAATAAAATTGCGATCTTGAAATTAATAACTTTAAGGCTAGGAAAACTTAATATAAAATCGATTCTGAATCGGAACCTTCAAAACCGATCCTTTTTCAATAGATATTTATATATAAATATAATGATCAAGATTTAATTATTCATTGCTATTTATATTTAGTAATATAAAAAGATTTCTAAATTAAAAGTATTATTGAGATTATTTACACTATTACATTAACAAACCGATTATTCCGAATTATAATAATAATTATTATTAAATATAATTTCGAAATAAAGCAATACAATATAATCAACATCTTTATCAATATTTTATATAATCTTTTCGGTACCCTAATTGTATATTATTTATCTAATGAATACAAAATCCCAAACAAAAATATTATAATCGATTAAACTTTATATAATCTATAAGATTCCCCAATTATATAATTTAAAGATTTTATTTGGATATTCGAGAAACTAAGATTGATATAATATAAAAAGGAACCATATTTATATATTAATTTAAAGTATATCATTATAATTCTTTTCTTTGTAAACAATATTCAAATCATTTATTATAAAAAAAACAAATCAGTTGTTATAAAAATCATCAAAAGAATTAAAGTTATATATAAATTATAAAACCTGAAAAATACTAAATGATTTTTAAATATATATATATTCTATAATCAATCCAAAAAAAACTGTAATTAGTTTATAATATATATATTAAAAAGATTACTAAAAATTCAAAGCAACAAACAGGATAGCAAATATATCGTTCCCGATAATGATATTTCGGAAAAATCAGAGTCAAGTTTCTATATATATTATAAAAATATATCAAAAGAAAATAAGCTCAATATTATATACTATAATCATTATAAAACGGATATATCATTCATTGCTTCGTAATTGAATCATTATTTAATCAACCTATCGAACAATTATATAAAAATTATCGATTATTATTTATAATATCTATAGAATATAAAATATCTCACAATCCAATATAACAATGATCAAATACTACAATTTCTTGTTTTTTTAAATACTTCTTTTGCAAATGATCCAGATATTCATTAATCATTTTAAGAATATATTATATCCCTTTTCAATAACTTAATCATATAGAAAATATTCAAGCAAAATACCATAACTACCTCAACTACCGAAACAAAACTTCTTAAAGTTGAATATATATCAAAAGAAACTATAGCAACCCTATATTTCTTAAAAAAGATTGATTTAATAATGAAAAAATCTATAATGATCTTTTACAATAATTAACAAACGATTAGATTAATAATTAATAAGAACAAACGGATTATTACAAAATTATATTATATCGATATCCAAAATATATAATTATATCAAGAATATTCAAAAAGGAACTTTTATGTAATCTATCTACCGATCACCGATATAATTGCTGATAGATTTATTAAGAACCTTATAAAACAAAAGTTCGAATATTTCCGATCCCTCTTCAATCTACAAAATATAAACAATAAAATCATAGAGTTTGAATAATGACGATCATAAAGCTTGAATAATGATAATCTGGATTATAGAGTTTGAATAACAACAATCTAGAGTTTATAATTCTTCCCTTTGTTATGAATAAAATAAATCCTATTTGATATCCCAGATCATTATACTTTTCTATAATACACTTTAATTCATATACTTTATATCCATCGGAAAATAAAGAATAATCAAGGTCAATCATTTCTCCGCTCTTTACTTTCCTATCCTCGAAAAAGGATAAACTTCTTTTTAAATTTAATAATTTGAAATTCAAATAAAAGAATCTTTAGATTATCTGCAATAATCAAAAAACAAAGAACAATTAAAGCAACCAAAATTATTGATACCATTAGTACTATAAAAGCCAAAGGATTATCCCTTCTTTCCTTTTTCTTTGAATATACCATTCATTCTTTTCTCTTTTTCTTCTCCATTATTCTTTCTTTCTTATCTTTATTATCATTCTTCGAAATCACAATATACTTCTTCCACTTAGCCTTTCGAGAATTCCGATAAATAATACAGCAAAGAAAAAGAGAACAATAATACAAAAACAAAAGAATAACTTCTTTCTTCTTTTTGATCTCTAATATCACTTTCATTATAATTCTATATCTTTACTTGGATTATACAATCAACAATCAATATATTATAAAGATAAAGAATAAATAAAGAATTTATTTTCGAATTTTGCTAATAAACAATAATATAATAATCTATTAAAGGATAAAGAAAAACCGGCAAAGAAATATATAAATGAATATTATAATTCCAATATCAATGATTATTCGGTTTGAAAGAATCAATAAAGTATTCACCATAAAAATTATATCTTTCAATAATCAACGATTTTATACATCGAATATATAAATAATCATTCCTTTTCCTACGACTCCCTTTATTTTTTGTTTTGATTGGAAAATCAATAACTTTCGACAACCTTTTTTTTCTTTCTTCTTCATTTAATTCATCATCCGAAGAATCGAATGAATCGTTATCATCAGATAAAGAAACCCTTTCTTTTTTCTTTCCTTTATCAAATAACCTTTACCTCGATAACTACAAATATAGGATTAGTAAAACCTTTCAATCATATAACAGAATTCAAAAACGAAACCTACCTCCAAATTACTATCTAAATCTATAACAGACAATTAACCACAACAAATAGCAATTCCTTTGATAAAAAGGAGCAGTTTCTGAAATAAATAATTATATATCATTCTAGAAACAGATTTAATTAAACCATACTCTTAAAGATCGATATCTTGGTTTATTATCTATATTAAATTCATTAATTCTCTTTATTCGATTTATTGATCCCTCAAAGAAATACTAGGATTTTCTTTTACATTCAATTCTTTCAAAGCTTTCTTTTCAATCATTGTTTATTTAGTATAATTAAGATTCACTTATTTAACCTTCTTAAACCCCGAAATCTTAGATATAATAATAATCAATAAAAACTTGATTAAAACAAAAACGAAAATATGAAAAAAGGATTTATATATCTTTAAAAATTCATTCATTTTACTTCGCTATTATAATCAATATACTATAGTTTAACAATTATATATATTCTCAATTACTATATTACAAAATCGATCATTCATCTATATTTTCCCAACAGAAAACTTTCTTTTTATTATTCAAAATTTTGATTTCAAAGAATATTGCAAATAGCAAGCCAAAGATCAAAAGAAATTTACGATTTATATATAATCAAATTCTTCTCTATTCCAAGGATACCAAGATCATTTCAGATTTATATATTATACTATTCCTTTATTGATATTTGTTTATAATCACATCATATATTTATTCATAAATCATATGAATTGCTACTTTCTATACCTTTCCATTTATTTCAGATCGCTTTTCGATCTGGAGGGTATATCACGGAAAGCCCTGTGATCTCTTGTATCTTATAAAGAATCAAAACATATACTTTCCAATCGGAATGAAGGATTCATTAGCCCTTACCAATCTATCAATTGATAAAATGATCCTAATATCCTAATAAACAAAGATCTAGCCTAATTAAAATATATATCAATTAAATAACCATTTATTTGTTCTATATATACAGTTTTTGATTTATATAATCAAGGGCAAGTCATTCAATTCTTTTACTCTATCAATCACGTGTACCATCTATTCCCCGATCCCTGAAAGTGCTCTGTAATCATACTATCCCGTGATATATTATTAATTACTTTTATTATTATTTGCAATACTGATTCTTTCATTATTTCAATATCTTTGAATTCTTTCTTAATGATATTATATATATATCGAATAATTTGATAATAATATTTAACTATCCCGATCGATCAATATACTTTAACAAATATACTTTTCATAATAATTATCATTATTTCAATATATTATTTGAATTCTTTATTTACAAAATTTTTCCTAATATTATAAATAATATAATTTGATAAACCTAAATATATATTCATCCAGGATATTCTCAATTTATTCTATATATACTTCGTATTGATATTATCGAATTATTATACTACTTAAAATCTAATTTCTTCATCGATAATATATAATATTGATTTATTATTAATATATATAATATCGATTATAATCGAATAATTAAATTCGATATCATTACAAAGATTGAATTTGAATTTGCTTAAGGATTTTCTATATTTTTAACAATATTCATAGAATTTCATAAATCTTTCGAAATCTTTTTAAATAATATCTATATAATCTATATATCAAAGAATTCAATAGAATCTATTTACAAAAAAATGATCAAAACGATAATATAATCTATATATTTCTGGTTTGATCAAATAACAATCTATCGGAATATGAATCATGTATATAATAAGGATGGTAAGGATGGTAAGGATAATAAAGATAGTAAGGATGGTAAGGATGGTAAGGATGGTAAGGATGGTAAGGATGGTAAGGATGGTAAGGATGGTAAGGATGGTAAGGATGGTAAGGATGGTAAGGATGGTAAGGATGGTAAGGATGGTAAGGATCATATACATATTAATACTCGCACTAGTGTTTCGGCATACATTATTATATAGATCTTCATCTTTTATAAATTCTAGCTTTTTAAACAAATCAAAATATATTAATAAAAAGTTCTATATATTCATTGATAAATTTTATTTCCTTATATATAATTATTCCGATATTAATCAGTTTTTGTTATAATAATATTATAAATCAAATATTGAAAATTGATACAAAAAATTACAAATTCTAAATTAATTTTGATTTTGTTTTTATAATTGAATAAAGGTATTTTGTTGTAAAACAAAGGATTTTTATATTAAAGGATAAATCTTTAATTATTAAATAATTCAAAAAAATTGAAGGATTAAGAATAACAATTATCTAATAATGAATTTAAAGTTTATTTTTTGATTTAATCATTTTATATTTATTATATATCTATTAGATAATATAGAATATATATTTAAAAAAAATCTAAAAACAATTTCAAGTTTTTCGTTATACCCACTTTTTTATAAAAAATCATTTTATTTATTTACTTTATATAAATTATTAATAATATATAAAATTGATTAATTCGATTTGATTAATTTCATTATTTTAATTATTCCATTTATTTTAATCAAACCTGTTTCAATTAAACCTGATTATCTTAATCAATTTGATCAATTTTGATCAATTTTGATCAATTTGATTCAATTAATCCCAATCTCGAAATATTTCAGGACTTAATAATATTATATATAATATAAATAAAGCTTCATTATAATATACATTTTATATACTATAAATCTATACTCAAGCTTTTTTTTAAAATTATCTTAAAAACCTTATAAAGATCAACTTCGATATAATCCGAAAATATACAATAACCATTACTATGATAATTATAATAGATACATTCGAGTATTCCCTTATAATCTTTTATTTTGAAAGAATACAAATTCTATTATCATCAATATTAATTATTTTATATATCAAAAGCGAAAAGTACGATGAATAAGCAAATAAATGAAAATACAATCAATTTATATTTATAAAAGAAGATCTTCAAGAAATCATTGACTTTTGCAAATTCAAATTGGAATTCTATATAATATATAATTATATCGATAAAGATCTATAGAATGATTATTACAGCGATTTTGCAGATTTTAGAATTGAACATTTTGATCTTATCAATTCAAAAATCATATTCAGATTATATATTGAATTGAAAATAAGTGGTTTGTTTGTTAAGAAAACGATACAATATACAAAACTAATAGCTAACAAAATCTTGATTGAAATACTTTATATTTTATATATACTATGAGAAAGTTGGGATATCAAGGTCTAACACATAGCTAATTCGTAATCATATAATCACATAATTCTTCATAATTAGATATAAAAGAAAACTCTGCTCCCCTCTCCTTGAAAAAAATCAATTGTTTTTTTACTAATCTTTTTGTACTCCATTTGTACACAATTCAAATCATTATTTAAACCTATTAGTTTTACTACTTGAAACCTTTACAATGTAATTTGATCAATTCCAATTCCCATTTCCCCTCACAACGTGCTATTGGAACGCATGTATCTCGACCTACCTCTTTTACAATACTATAATCGAATAATCAAATTCGAGAAACAATAATAAATCAATATTTGCAATTTCGATCAAAAATCATTCTAAATTAAATCAAGATATTCGATAATAATATATATCTGAATATTATCCCTAAAGATTTAATATCTTTATTCAATCTTCAATAAAGAAAATAATTTGTATAAATAAATATAAGATAATTATCTTTAATATAATATAAAGGAATTCAATTATTATAATTGAACAAAAAATCAGGATCTTATATATTTAAAGAACTTCTATATAATGAATATCAAGATTCAGAATAAAAACAATGTTTAATATTATTACAATTATTGTATAATAACAATATATTATCCAAAGATAAAAAACCATCGAATGAAAAGAAATCTATTTATAATAAAGGATTATCAAATAAATTATTTAATAATAAAAAACTTTCAAACAATAATAAATACTTCGGAAATAATTATAAAGTAGATGATATAGATCAAAATAATATTTATATATACTTTTGTAAAAATAATAAAAGAGAAAAAGATCTATTCAATAATAAAGAAAATAATGGTTTAGAAAATTATAAGAATAAACTATTTGATTATATATAAAACAATAATATTAATTGTAATCTTGAAAACCTTGAAAAACTTTATAATAATATTAATAAATATACTGATTAAGATAATAATTTCGATTATAAATACATTATTTTTCTTAATTATTACAAAAAAATCAATATCCATTCAAATCTTTATATAAGAATATTCTTTATAATATTAAAGGAAAAGATTCTTATATTTTATCATTCGAATTTTAATTATATTCTAAATATAATAAAGAATATCTATAAAATAATAAAAACATCTTTCAAAAAAAAAGAATATCAATATAGATTTATAAAAAAATAGAATCATATAATATTCAAAACAATTATTATATAAAACTCTAAAAAATCGATATCAGAATACTTGAATATCATAATTACCAAACTTTGATATCTTCAAAAAAATTTATTAAAAGAATTTCAAATAAATGATATAATCATTATAATCAATAAAATATTCATAGGCAAAAAACAAAAAGAACTTGAAAATACAAAGTTTCTTATAAAGAATCAAAAAATCTTATTATTTAAGAATCCCCTTAAATTTAACAGAACTATTATTATTCAAATAAACAATAACTTTATTTATATCAATAAGAAAAAACAATATACAAATCTATAATTCATTAAAATACAATTAATCGATATTCATAATATAAAGGGCAAAATTCGAAAAAGTGTAATCCCAAAAGACTAATATATTATTTAATATATAAAAGAAGTTTATATTTCGATAATATATTAATTAGAAATATTATTCGTTTTTTTTTTACTATTCAGATTATCAACCCTAAGGAGGAAAATATGAAATTGATGAATAAAATAATTTAATAATAAATGGATAATTCAATTAAAGGATTGAAATTCATACTATTCGATTTCGATTCACTGAAATTAATAGTATTCACAGATATATCATTCGCTAATAATCAAGATCTATTCTTGTAAATCAGATATATCATTATATTAATAAACAAAAATAATAAAGCGAATCTAATTTATTAATTATTTATTAAATATAAAAGAATTATTAGGAGTATATTAATATCGGGATTTTATAGTATAATCTTAAAATTCGATATTAATATAGTATTCAAAAGTATTATCAAAAGTATATTACCAAAGCAGAAAGTATTATTAATTATATATACAAATTCGAAATCGCTTTACAATTATCTTATAAAATTAAATTCAATATAAAAGAAAAGATTGATAATTGATTTAATAGTTTTGCAACAATTATATAAACAAAAAGAAATAATGAAAATCAAATAGATTAATAGAGAATCTAATTTTATTGATATAATAATGAAGGCAAAACTATATCAGGTTTTTAAAGATCTTGTAAAGAATAATATAATCAAGATTAAAATTATAGAATAAATAAAGAGATTAAAGTATAATGAAAAGAAAATAGTATAAATACAAGAATCAAAAAACGAATATAAAATAAGAATCATTATAAGTATATATTCAATCGTTGAATATATAATCATTTTATATATAAGTTGATTCGAATAAAAGAACAAAATAAAAGCTAAAATTAGAAAAAGTATTTATTTATTGGATATATATATTCCTGGAGTATATAATACTTCGATTTTAAAAGAAATTGTTAATATCGGAATATGAATTATATATATAATAAGGATGATAAGGATTATATATATATTAATACTTATATTAATATTTCGGCATACATCATTATATAAATCTTCATCCTTTATAAATTCTAACTTTTTAAATAAATCAAAATATATTAATAAAGAGTTCTATATATTCATTGATAAACTTCACTTCCCCATGTATAGTTATCCCGATACAATCATTTATATCGATAGATATTTATATGAATTATTAGATTTTTATATTCTAAAGTAATACTGTATATTTGAATTTATGAATACAAAGATGATTTGCAATTAATGATACAAATACATCGATGATATTATTATAATATACCCCGAATCGATTTATATCCTATAATAATAATAAGAATAATATTTCTGATTTCATAATATAGAATTCGACAGATCCTAAAAATAGATTCAATTAAATCGATCCGATTAATTCAGCCTTTTCGATTCCGAATATCATTTTTATAATTCTTACTTTATTTATATTCAACTTGATATTTTTAATATTCTTTTGATATATTTAGTATTGTTTAAATTCTATTATAGATTATTGGGATATTTTTATATTGATAATAATATTCTGAAACTCTTTATTATTATATTTCGAAAAGAAAACTTTATATTCTTCAATCTTATTGATTAATTCATTAATAAAACTAATCAGAATATATATTATTATTTTATTGAATAAATTCATTACAATTTCTTTTCTATTAATTAATCTATAAAATAAAATTCAAATATATTTTGAATCATTATCCTTTATATTCTCCTTTGAATTGTTTTGAATATATATTACAAATTCTTTGTTAATATCAATATCCAATAAAATTCTTTTATATTCGATAATATATTATTCGAAATATAATCCGAAGTCTTTATTATTATTTTTAAATAATTCCCTATATTTGTATTTCGATTTAATTCATTCAATTTTTATATATTTATTTAATCAATAATCTTCTTTCTTACAAACAAAATATCTTTTAATTCTTTTTGATTGAATAAGAAATTGTTGATTGAATTTGTATTCGTGATTATATCTAAGGTTCTTTTAATTATATATTCGATTTATATAAAATGTTTTGTTTTCATTTGAATATAATTTCTTATATATAAAGATAAAATTTTATAAATCTTTGATAAATTCAATTACAGATTTTAAGGATCAGTAGTACGTTTAGTTATATACTAATATACGATTATATATATTAAGGATCTTTCTTTGAATATATATAATTATTTGAAATTCTTTTGATAAATCTTTTTAGAAATACTAAAATTTGATGATTATGATATCCAAATATTCTAATATCGACTTTCTAAAGTTCTGTACAATAATTGTTTTGAACATTATATAATCCCATTTTTTTATGAATCCATATTAATACTCTTTTTCTTCGAAAGATGTTTTCATTATTTTATAAATACCCTTCATTATATTAGGAATATGATTGAGATTTGAATAATAGAATATAAAAGCCTTTTCCTTTAATATTATAAGAAACATTCTTATATAAAGATTTGAATGAATATCAATTCTTTTATAATGATTGAGAAAGATAATATACTTATAATCGAAGTTATCATTTTAGTCAATATATTTATTAATATTATCATAAAGTTTCTCGAGATTCCTGAGATTACAGCCAATATTATTACTTTATATATAATTGAATGATTTATTCTTATAGTTTCCTAAATTATTGTTTTCTTCATTATTGATTAGATCTTTTCCTTTTTTATTATATCTATAAAAATATATATATATATTATTTTGATCTATATTATCTATTTTGCAATTGTTTCCGAAGTATTCGTTGTTATTTGAAGTGTCGGGACAACTGTACACGGGGAAGTGAAGCTTATCAACGAATATATAGAACTCTTTGTTAATACGTTTTGATTTGCTTAGAGAGCTAGAATCTATAAAGGGTGAAGATCTATATAATGGTGTATGCCAAGGTATTAATGCGAATATTAGTGTTTACGTGATCTTTATTATCCTTATCATCTTTACTATGTATATAATTCATATTTTGATATTAGCAATTTCTCTTAAAGTCGAAGTATTGTATATTTTAGGAATATGTATGCTTGGTAAATGAATATTTTTTTTAATTCTAGTTTTTGTTTTGTTTCTTTATTTAAATCAATTTATATATAAAATGATTATATATCTGATAATTGAATATATATTTGTAATAATTTTTGTTTTATATTTGTTCTTCGATTTTTATATTTATATTATTTTTTTTTATTACATTTTGGTTTTTTTATTTATTTTATAATTTTGATCTTGATTATATTGCTTTTTATAAGATCTTTGAAAATCTGATATAGTTTTGTTTTTATTATTATATTAACAAAATTAGATTTTTTATTAATCTATTTAATCTTTATTATTTTCTTTTGTTTATATGATTATTATAAAGTTATTAAATCAATTATTAGTTTTTTCTTTTATATTGAATCTAATTTTATAAAACAATTGTAAAGTGATTTCGAATTTGTATATATAATTAATGGTACTTTTTGCTTTGATAATATATTTTTGATAATACTTTTGAATATTATACTAATATCGAATCTCAAGATTATATTGTAAAGTTTCGATATTAATATACTTTTAATGATTTTTTTGTATTTGATAAATGATTAATGAATTAGATTCGCTTTATTGTTTTTGTTTATTAATATGATGATATATTTGATTTGTAAGAATAGATTTCGATTGTTAACGAATGATATATTTATGAATATTACTAGTTTCAGTGAATCGAAATCGAATGGTATGAATTTCAATCTTTTAATTGAATTGTTTATTTACTATTGGATTATTTTATTCATTAGTTTCACATTTTCCTTCTTGAAATTGATAATCTAAATAGCAAAAGAAAAAGCAAATGATACTTTTAATTGATATATTGTCGAAATATAAGTTTCTTTTGTATATTAAGCGATATATTGGTTTTTTGGGGTTACACTTTTTCGAACTTTGTTTTTTGTATTATAAATATCGATTAATTATATTTTGATGAATTATAGATTTGTATATTGCTTTTCCTGATTGATATAAATAGAACCATTATTTGTTTGAATGATAATAATTCTGTTGAATTTGAGGGGGTTCTCGGGTGATAAGATTTTTCGATCCTTTACAAGAAACTTTGTATTTTCGAATTCTTTTTGTTTTTTGTTTATGAATACTTTATTGGTTATAATGATTATATTATCTATTTGAAGTTCTATTAATCCGAATATTTCGTTTTTTTGTTTGGTATATATTAGATAGGGGTTATAGATTGATTAGATCATTTGGAATATAGTGAGATAATAATTGTAATAAATATTAAATTAATGATTTTCAGTCTTTAATATATTATATAATAATTTGATCATTTGTAATAATATTCTTTTTGTAAATTTCATTTTCTTGAGTGATAAGATATAAAACAATTGTATTAAATTAGATATTGTTTATATATAAACTTAAATAATGTTTTTAATATACAAAATTGTTTATATAATTAATTATAAAATAATTATAATATTTAGTATTAAATATTGATTTGTTTATTGAATTATAGATGATTATATTAATATTGTTTTTTTTTCTATATTATTCTATATTTAGATTATAAACCTCGATTTTGGGAATGCTTTTTCAATATCTTTGTTTTTGATTTTATCAACGAATTTTGATTTGAATATTTGTATACCTTTTAGTATATCTATTTATTGTATGATTTCGAATAAATTATTTTTTATTAAATTATTAATTTTCTTCTTTTTTGATTCTTTGTAGATCAATAAGTTTTAGGGTATATTGGATATGAGTAGGTTTTTGTTAAAGGATCTAATAATATTTTCTTTTTTATCATTTTGAAGATAAATAATTATATCTAATATTTCTATTGTATTTTTAATGAGGTATATTACTATGATTTCGATTGATATTGTATTTGTTATATTGTATAATATTCTTATTAAAGGAACGATTATTTGAAGGATATTAGGATTTGTCTTCGTTATGTTTTTTAAGATGGTTTTAAATTTCTTTTGGGTAATAATTTTGAGATTCTTTAAGGATATTTCCTAAAAGATTTGTTCTGTTGTAGTAGATTCTATTTGTATAATGAATTCTATTGGTATTGTTGTTTTAATTGTATAAGGTTTTATTGTTGTAAATTGAAAGATTATAAATTCATTTAATAATTGAATTATATAAATTTCGTCTTCGATTTGTAGTAGTATGAATGATTTTGTTTATCCGATAATTCAATTATTTTCTTTTTTTTATATTTATACTTTTGAATTGATTAATAATTTGTAGATTGGAATTATATTTAGATTGTTATATTGATTCAATGTATTTATTATTTGTTTTTCAATTTAGAGCTTTTTGATTTTGTTGTTTGCTTTTTTGATTGTATTAGATTATTATTGAATATTAGATATTGGTGGATCGAGTTTATTTATTTGTGGGTATATTTTGAATATTAAAAGGGTAGATATAATTCTATTGAGGTTAATGGTATTATTGATTACTTTTATTATTATTTATAATATCGATTCTTTTGTTATTCTAATATCTTTGAATTCTTCTTCAATGATATTGTATATATATCAAATGATTTGATGGTAGTATTTGATTATTTCAATCGATTAATATACTTCAATAGGTATACTTTTTGTAATAATTATTATTATTTCAATATATTGTTTGAATTCCTTATTTACGAAGTTTTTCCTAATATTGTAAATGATATAATCTAATAGGTTTAGATATATATTTATCCAGTATATTCTTAATTTATTCTATATATACTTTATATTAATATTATTGAATTATTATATTGTTTGGAATTTGATTTCTTTATCGATAACATATAATATTGATTTATTATTATCACGGGATAGTATGATTACAGAGCACTTTCAGGGATCGGGGAATAGGTGGTACACGTGATTGGTAGAGTAAAAGAATTGAATGACTTGCCCTTGATTATATGAATCAAGAGCTGTATATATAGAACAAATAAGTGGTTATCTAGCCGATATGCACCTTAATTAGGCTAGATCTTTGTTTATTAGGATATCAGGATCACCTTATCAATTGGTAGATTGGTAAGGGCTAGTAGATCCTTCATTCCGATTGGAAAGCATACGCTTTGATCCTTCATAAGATACAGGGGATCACAGGGCTTTCCGTGACAATTATTAATATATATAATATCGATTATAATCGAATAATTAAATTCGATATCATTATAAAAATTGAATTTGAATTTGTTTAGGGATTTTCTATATTTTTGACAATATTCGTAGAATTTCATAAATCTTTTGAAATCTCTTTGGACAATATCTATATAATCCGTATATCAAAGAATTCGATAGAATTTATTTGTAGAGGAATAATTGAAATGATAATATAATCTTTATATTTCTGGTTCGATTAAATAATAATTATTTATATCGATAAATGTTTATATAAATTGTTGGATTTTTATATTCTAAAATAATACTATATATTTGAATTTGCAAATACAAAGATGATTTACAATTAATGATATAAATATATCAATAATATTATTATAATATATCCCGAATCGATCTATATTTTGTAATAATAATAGAAATAATGTTTCTGATTCTATAATATAGAATTCGATAATTTTTGGGGGTAGATTTAATTGAATCGATCCGATTAATTCGATCTTTTCGATTCCGAATATCATTTTTGTGATTTTTATTCTATTTGTATTCAATATAATATTCTTAATGTTTTTTTGATATATTTAATATTATTTGAATTCTATTATAGATTATTGAAATATTTTTATATTGATAATGATATCCTGAAACTCTTTATTATTATATTTCAAAAAAAAAAGCTTTGTATTTTTTGGTTTTATTAGTTGATTCATTAATGAAATCAATTAAAATATATATTATTGTTTTATCGAATAAATTTATTATAATTTTCTTTCCGTTAATCGATTTATAAAATAAGATTCAAATATACTTTAAATCGTTATTCTTTATATCCTTCTTTGAATCGTTTTGAATATATATTGCAAATTCTTTATCAATATCGATATTTAATAAAATTCCTTTATATTTGATAGTATATTATTCGAAATATAATCCGAAATCTTTATTGTTGTCTTTGAATAATTCTTTATATTTGTATTTCGATTCAATTCGTTTAATTTCTATATATTTGTTTAATCAATAATTTTCTTTTTTGTAAATAAAGTATTTTTTAGTTCTTTTTGATTGAATAAAGAATTGTTGATTGGATTTGTATTTGTAATTGTATTTAAAATTCTTTTGATTGTATATTCGGTTTATATAAAATATTTCGTTTTCGTTTGGATATAATTTTTTGTATATAGAAATGGAATTTTATAGATCTTCAATAAATCCGATTATAGATTTTGAAGATCAATAATATACTTAATTATATATTAATATATAATTATATAACGTGGTTTATCACCGGGTCGCCAATATCACCGGGTCGCCACTTTTTATACTATTCAATCATTTTAAATCTATATTATTCAACAACAATTGAATCAATTGATTAAAACTATTAAGAATCTAATAATCTAGGATCTATTATATTGTTTTGATAAGTTTTTGTATTATATTTTGTTTTTTTGTATTTACTATAGTATCGATTAGAAGATGCTTTTTTATTAGAATTCCCCTCTTTTTGATACTCGTTGTATTGAATCTGAATATCAATCTTTTACTGAGATAATATATTAAGAGCTTTTTATTCAATGAGTATTCCTTCTTGATGTAATTAGATTTTTTTTATATATCGATATTTGCTTAATGCTTTATTTGCTTTTCGAAATATATAAATCTTTATAATCAAAAGTATATTTTTATGAGCTAATCTTTCTATATCTTTAGTTAAAGTTAATATAGTTTCGAATATAGATGTAAAGAAGCTTAATTGATGATAAATTATTCGAGATTTCATTAAAGTTGATTGAGAAAGAATTTCAATTGGATTATAAAGAGTTTGAAAGATCCATTAATTTAGATTGAAAAAGGGAGGGATAGATATGCGAATTTGAATATCTAATTTCGAGAGTACAGTTTCAGGATTAAATAGGATTAAATCTGTTTTTCGAAATCCTGATTTTATATTTTGAGAAATGATTGATTTTTCGTATATAGTTTTAAAAGCTATAAAGAATTCAATCTTCGAAATATACTTGATATGTACTTTAATAAATCCATTAATTTGATTATTATATGAACGTTTCAGATTACCAAAACAGTTAACATTAAATGGCTGAGTTAAATAACTTGAATGTGATAATAAATATAAATATATAATATTGTTCTTTTTGCAGTATACTTGAAAAGCTATTGATTTATAGCTTTTATATTTATCTAGTATCAATATTCGATATTTACTCTTTCTTCGATTCGTAATATACTTATCGAAGTATTTCAATTATTTTAAACTCGTTTTATTGTTTGTCCATCTATTAGATGTAGGTTTAATAGTTTATTCTACAGGAAGATTCGTTTTGGTATATCAATTAGAAAGATGAATTTGTTTTTGAACTACTAAAAATAGGGGAATAGTTTCATTTTCTTTATTTCTGTATATTATTGTTGTAGTTTATTCTCGATTACCTAATTATACTGATTTACTTCTATTATATCTCTTAATACTAATAACAACTATTGCTGTATATATAATCCCTATCATAAAATTTGTTTTATCGAAATTATAGAAATCGCTATCCAAAAGGCTGTATTTCGCTTATATATTCGTAATCAATCGAAATCATTCTTCAATAAGCTTAGGATCTTTATAGAAAGCTCTTTGAAAGTCATAAATACAATTAAAACATATCTTTAATTCGATTCGATGTTTTACGAATCGATACATTCAGAATTTTCCAATATATTTCGCACCCTTCGATTTAAAAATATAATTCATTATATCTTTCACATTTTTCAATTTAAATAGAAATCCTTTTGAATCTATATCGAATATATATTGAATAATCATTTCTTTTTTTAATTCTGTAATCTTATAATTATTCGTTCGAGTCTTCATTTGATTGCTTCGATCGTTAATTCTATCGTATAATATAGATCAAGGTATTATATAGATTTTTGCAACTTTAATAATTAATAGATTTTTAAATTTACAAATAATTTCAATAGCTAAGATAATTCGGGCTTTTTTTGATAATATTTCTATAATAATTCGTTGAAATATCATATATTGAAATTGAGATGGTTGAATAGTGTCACGAGATACACGTGATCGCGTCCGATCGGGCTAGTACGGTACTAAGCTCCGAGCCGATCATATATATAGCTTTGTAGTACACTCTCTTTAGCTTTGTAACTTTTAATTTTAAGATTGATCTCTAAACGCTTATTGGGTTCGTTACATTATTAAAAACTCTTCCAGATAAGAAATGGAATAATATCTGCATATACTCATACACACTCCGTTTGCTTCTATCTAGATATATCGCTTATACTTTTTTGCTTGTATATGAATCTTCTTGATATTATTCAAAGATATTATCTTTTTTCTTACCCTTAATTTCTAAGCTATGGATTACGATTCGATAAACCTTACGATTGCAAAACTTCGTAATAAAATGATTCATCAACAGAATGAAATCTTATTCCTACACTTCCTGATTCTCGAATACACTTTTATTACTCATACTCCTTCTTATCCGAAACCCTCTCTTTTTGATTCTGAAAAGTTCAATAATAGTTCTCAAAAGTTCGATACCTGGCTTCCTTCGATTCGAACAAAACTACAAATAGACGACACTACGATTGGCAATTCTACAGTTCAATTTTACTATATTTATCTCAATCTCGAATCTCATATACAAACTATAATACTACCTCAGCTTTCTTCTTTTGATCAAAATATTCTCTTAAATCATACAACGATCCTGAATCAATTCATATATGTTTACAATAATCCAAATAAAGTTCAAGAAGTCGAAAACAAGCTATTCATTCTCAAACAAGAAACCGATTCTTTATATACCTATATTACAAAATTCAAAAGAACCCTTTACAAAGCCAAAGATTAGAATTAACCCGATTCGAATAAAATCTCAATCTTTTGTAATAGATTCAATATTACTTTTAGAAATCATCTTTTTCAACAATTTTCTTTTCCCCGTTCCTATCCCGATTTTGTTCAGGTCATACAACAACTAGCTACTCGTACAACAAATGAATTCTTTGTATCATTTTATTCTAGTAAACCTAAAGCCCCACATATATTACAGAATCCATTCCATTCTCAGAATTATAATCCAATAAACATTAATAACCTTAATATTATTAATATCCTTAACCCTTTTAATACTCAATCGAACAAACCCAATCATACCTTGATTCTACCCCGCATATAAACACCCGAATTTTCCTTTTTTAAAAGAATTCTCTTATACAAACAAAATAAATATATACGATATAGAAATAACTCTCATTGAATATAAACCTATCCACTAAACCCGTATTAAAGAGTCCGAAATCGATAAGAATTTGTTCCGACTATTACACTGACTATTGAATCCAAAAACAACGATAATAAGGATCTAGAAGAGATAATCAATGACCGATATTTTGAAGATCGTTTGGAGGAAGTATATAATACAGTGGATATGTATTCATTAATTATAATGCAATCTGTATATCAGGAATTTTTATCAAAAGAAGATTAATGATCATTTTATATTTAAATCATTCGTTTAAAATGAATTCGAGGCGAATTCTTTAGAAAAGGGGGGTAGTATCACGAAATACACATGATCGCATCCAATCGGGCTAGTACAATACTAAGCTCCAAACCGATCATATATATAGCTTTATAGCACACTCTCTTTAACTCTGTAGCTTTTAATTCTAAGGTTGATCTCTAAACGCTCGTTGGGTTCGTCACAAATAGTATAAAAAATGGCGACCCGGTGATATTGGCGATCCGGTGATAAACCACGTTATATTAAGAATCTTTTTTTAAATATATACAATTATTTGAAGTTCTTTTGGTAGATTTTTTTGAAGATATCGAAATTTGATGATCATGATATTCAAATATTCTAATATCGATTTTTTAGGGTTCTATATAATAATTGTTTTGAGTATTATATGATTTTATTTTTCTATAAATCTGTATTGATATTTTTCTTCTTCGAAAAATATTTTCATTATTTTATAGATACTCTTTATTATGTTTAAAATATGATTGAGATTCGAATAATAAAATATAAAAATCTTTTTCTTTAACATTATAAAGAACATTTTTATATAAAGATTTAAATAGATATCAATTCTTTTGCAATAGTTGAGAAAGATAGTATACTTGTAATCGAAATTATCGTTTTGATTAGTATATTTATTGATATTATTGTAAAATTTCTCGAAGTTTCCAAAGTTATGATCGATATTATTGCTTTGTATATAATCGAATAGTTTGTTTTTGTAATTTCCTAAATTGTTGTTTTTTTTATTATTAAATAGATCTTTTTTTCCTTTGTTATTTTTATAAAAATATATATAAATATTATTTTGATTTATATTATTTATTTTGTAATCGTTTTCGAAATATTTATTATCGTTTGGGGGTTTTTTATCATCAAATGATTTGTTTAATAATTCTTTATTATAAATAGATTTCTTTTCATTCGATGGTTTTTCATTTTCGAATAATATATTATTATTATACAATGATTATAATAATACTAAATATTGTTTCTATTCTGGATCTTGATATTTATTGTATAGAAGTTCTTTGAATATATAAGATTCCGATTTCTTGTTCAATTGTAATGGTTGAATTCCTTTATATTATATTGAAGATAATTGCCTTGCATTCATTTATACAAATTGTTTTTTTCTTCGAAAATTGAAAGAAAATATTAGATCTTTAAGAATGATATCCAGATACACATCGTTATTGAATATCTTGATTTAGTTTAGAATAATTTTTGATCGGAATTAGAAGTATCGATTCATTTTTGTTTTTCGAATTTGATCATTTGATTATAGTACATATAAAATATAGAGTATTTCGATCAAAGCTTCATTAATTATTAGTTTTATATACTATATTATCTTTTTGATAAACAAACCACCTACCTTCAATTCAATACATAATCTAAATATGATCTTTAAATGAACGAATTCGAAATATTCAATTCAGAAATCTATAAAGTCATTATAATAATCATCCTATAGATCTTTATCAATATAATCATATATTATATAAAACTTCAATTTGTATTTACAAAAGTTGATGATTTCTTAAGGATTTTCTTTTATAGATACGAATTGATTATACTTCCATTTATTTATCCATTCGTTATACTTTTCGTTTCTAATATATAAAATAATTAATATTGATGATAATAGAATTCATATTCTCTCAAAATAAAGAATTGTAAAAAAATACTCAAATGTATCTGCCATAATTGTTATAATAATAATTATTATATATTTTCGGGTTATATCGAAACTAATCGTTACAAAATTTTTAAGATGATCTTAAAAAAGAGTTTAAATACAGATTTGTAATATATAAAACATATACTATAATAAAGCTTCATTTGTACTATATACAATATTATTAGATCCTAAAGGTATTTCGAGATTGGGGTTGGTTGATCGAATCGATCAAAATTGATCAAATTGATCAAAATGATCGGGTTTGATCGGAACAGGTTTGACCGAAATGAGCAGAACGATCAAAATAATGAAATTAATCAAATCGAATTGATCAATTTTATGTATAATTGGTAATTCGCATAAAATGAATAAATAAGATAGTTTTTTGTAAGAAAGTAAGTATAACAAAAAACTTGAAATTGCTTTTAGATTTTCTTTAAATGTATATTTTATATTGTTTGGTAGATACATAATAAATATAAAATAGTTGAATCAAAAAGTGAATTCCAAATTCATTATTAGATAATTGTTATTTTTGATTTTTTGATTCTTTTAAATTATTTAATAATTAAAAACTTATCTTTTAATATAAAAATGCTTTATTTTACAACGAAATATTTTTATCTAATTATAAGAACAAAATCAAAATTGATTTAGAGTTTGTAATCTTTTGTATTAGTTTCTAATATTTGATTTATAATATCATTATAACAAAAACTGATCAATATCAGAATAATTATATATAGGAAAATGAAGTTTATTAATGAATATATAGAACTCTTTGTTAATACATTTTGATTTACCTAAAGAGTTAGAATTTATAAAGGGTGAAGATCTATATAATAATGTATACCGAAGCATTAATACAAGCATTAGTGCTCACGTGATCCTTACCATCCTTACCATGCACGTGATTCATATTCCGACATGAAAGTTTTCTATTATCAGATAATTTATTTGATAATCTTTTATTATAAATAGGTTTCTTTTTATTCGATAGTTTTTCATCTTCGAATAATGCATTATTATTATATAATAATTGTGATAATATTGAATATTGTTTTTATTCTAGATTTTGATATTTATTATATAAAAGTTTTTTGAATATATAAGATCTTAATCTTTTATTCAATTATAATAATTGAATTCCTTTGTATTATATTGAAGATAATTACTTTATATTCATTTATATAAATTGTTTTCTTTATTAAAAATTGAATAAAGGTATTAAATCTTTAGAGATAATATCTAGATATATATTATTATCGAGTGTCTTGATTTGGTTTAGAATAATTTTTGATCGAAATTGGAAGTATTAATTGATTATTCCTTTTCGAATTTGATTATTCGATTATAATATATATAAAATATAAAACATTTCGATTAAAATCTTATTAATTATTAATTCTATATATTATATCGTTTTTTTAATAAACAAACTATTTGCTTTCAATTCAATATATAATCTGAATATGATTTTTGGATTAACAAAATCGAAATACTCAACTTTGAAATCTGCAAAATCGTTATAATAATCATCTTATAAATCTTTATCAATATAATCATATATTATATAAAACTTCAATTTAAATTTACAAAAATCGATAATTTTCTAAAGATCTTTCTTTATAAATACAAATTAATCATACTTCTATTTATCTGTCCATTCGTTATACTTTTTGCTTCTAATATATGAAATTATTGATATTGATAACGATGGGATTCGTATTTTTTTAGGGTGAGGGGTTGTAGAGGAATGCTCGAATATATCTATTATAATGTCACACCAAAAGTGACGCCACTCTTGACGAATGGTTAATTGGGTTGATATAGTAATCATTTCCCGTGATATATAATTATCATAATAATAGTTATCGTATATTTTCGGATTCTATCGAAGTTGATTGTTACAAGGTTTTTAAGATAGTTTTAAAAAGAACTTAAGTATAGATTTGTAATATATGAAATATATATTATAATAAAGTTTCATTTATATTATATATAATATTATTAGATCCTAGAGTATTTCGAGATTGGGATTGATTGAATTGAATTGATCAAAATTGATCAAAATTGACCAAAATTGACCAAAATTGACCAAATTAACCAAATTAACCAAATTAACCAAAATTGACCAAATTGATCAAATTGATTAAAATGATCAGATTTAATCGAAACAGGTTTGATCAAAATGAATAAAACAATTAGGATAATGAAATTAATCAAATCGAATTGATCAATCTCTTATATTATTAATAATTCGCATAAAGTGAATAAATAAAATAGTTTTTCGTAAGAAAATGAGTATAACGAAAAACTCGAAATTTGTCAGAGTCACAAATGGCAAAGAATCAATTAGTCCTAAAACAGCTATAAAACTTTTCATTATCCTTTTCTAACTAGAAGAACCTCTTTCCTTTAAGTCCAATAAAGAGCGATATCGGAATGATAACAAACTATTGATTATATATTAAAGTTTAATGAATGTAGAGATTTTACAGAGTTTTCTAATCAATCGACGGCAGACCGCCGATTGTACGCTTGCCTTTAACAATGAAGCCGCTTCCTTGTAGAGATTCCTAGCTTTACTAGCAACATCCTTCCAACAACCGTAACAAAATTGTTTTCAGGTTTTCTTTAAATATATACTCTATACTATCTAATAAATATATAATAAATACAAAATAATTGAATCAAGAAATGAACTTCAAATTCATTATTAGATGATTATTATTCTTAATCCTTCGATTCTTTTAGATTATTCAATAATTAAAAACTTATTCTTTGATATAAAAATGCTTCGTTTTATAATGAAATATCTTTATCCAATTACAAAAACAAAAACAAAATTGATTTAAAGTTTGTAACTCTTTGTATCAATTCCCAATATCTGATTTATAATATCATTATAACAAAAACTAATCAATATTAAAACAATTATATACAAGAAAATAAAGTTTATTAATGAATATATAGAATTCTTTATTAATACATTTTGATTTATTTAAAAAGCTAGAGTTTATAGAAGGTGAAGATCTATATAATGATGTATGCTGAAGTATTAGTACGAGCATTAGTATATATATGATCCTTATCATCCTTACCATCCTTACCATCCTTACCATGCACGCGATTCATATTCCGACAAGATCTATATAATGTTCGAATCACAAATCGACATTTTCTTAAACCGAACTTCAATATCCTTTGAAAGTAAATTTATTGGAAATGGATACAATAATCGCTATCATTTTGTTAAGATCATTAAATTTTTAAGACAACCAGTAATTTATGATCTCATCTTTGGTGGATGGCTATAATTCAAGATCAGTAGAAGTATAAATGATATACTGGTCAGTTTTGCGGATACATAAAATCAATGCTACATCCATTTCACAAAATCTTGATATCTTATATGCTTTGTTAAGCAATGTCATTTTTCGTTTATTCAATCTTTCAGATTTTCGTTTTGGTTTGTTGATTATAATGAAAGCAATGTAATTGAAATGATAGTAAAGGAGTTTGATTTATATTGAAAAAACAATTGAAAGTATATTAGTAAAGCGAATTAAATAAAAAAGAATCTAATTCTGAAATCGCTATACGAAAAACCAAAATATTTCGAATTGGGATATATATTATACATTTTTGTTTCGTTGTCAATCTTGTACAAGAAATCTATTAGTAGAATTCTATCGAGAGAAGGATACTAACAGAAATAATATATCTTATATGGAATCAATAACGCAAGCTGAAAATAGATTTCCATTAGATTTCTACCAGTAGATTTCTGTCAATAGAGTTCTAATAGTAGATTTCAATAACAAAAGATCTTAATATAGTTTAAGTCTTTTAAGAAAACTTCTACTAGTAGATTTCTACCAATAGATTTCTAACAATATAAAATCTTAATGTAGCTTAAGTCTGTTTAAGAAAACTTTACTACTAGATTTCTATTAGTAAATTTCAACTCATTTAACCTAATAAATACTCTGATATAGTAGAAAATTCGAAATGAATCGAATACTCGGCATATATGTTGGTATCGATCATACTGGTATATGCTGGAGTAGAATGTGCGATCGTGGAACAACGATTTTCCCATACTAATCCGAGATAATGCAATCATGTGTTCTGATTGTTTATGGGTTTTCATCAAACTAGGGCTCGGTAGAAATCTTCCAGTAGATATTTATTATGTAAACTCCTGAATATATTTGATGTCTTAATAAGATATTCTCAAGCCAATAAGAGACAGGGTTATTGAGGAGGATCCTACAACAGCGCATTTCTATCTACAAGGATCCGGAGGTTGTGGTAAAACATATCTCTATATTGTTCTATGTCATTATTATCGTAATCAAGGATTATCAGTTCTTTGTGTAGCATCTACAGGAATTGCAGCTCTTTTATTACCAGGAGGAGCACTTCTCAATCACCGACCAAATGCCAGGGAATACAGGGCACTACCTTCATTTGATACTCAGGAGGATCCAGATGGAGATGGTGAAGGAAGTGGATGACGACAATCTAATAATAAAGCTCAAAGTAGGTATGCCTATGATGTGTTTACGCAGTATTCGTCTACGGCAAGGACTATATAATGGTTCAAGGATGATTGTCACCAATATCAAGACACATATGTTGGAGATAATGCTTTTAGGTGATGATTTTCATAATACCATGAGACACATCCCCCGGATTACTATTTACACTTTACCAGGGGAACTACCATTCATACTCAAACGCAAACAATTTCCTCTAAAAGCATGTTTTGCAATGACGATAAATAAGCCTCAAGATCAAGGGTTTAAGTATGTTGGGGTAGATTTGAGAAGTCCTTGCTTCAGTCATAGCCAATTTTATATAGCCATAACTCGAAGTAAAGATTTACGATATCTTCATGTATTGTTACCTTTAGATAATGATAATAAACCAGGAAGAACAGAAAATATTGTATAGCTAGAAGTATTAGAAGGTATTAATGACTGATATAATAAATTTGAAAGCCTTTCGGGGAAGCCTTCCGGTATGAACCTTACTTTTTTTTATATTGTCCAGTTGACTCTTCAGTTATATGCATACACTGTCGAGTAGATTTCCATGTGATCGAAATATAAAAAGCAATTCAATAAGTGCGGAGTATGTTTGTTATTTACATTTTCCCTTTTCTTCTTCTCTTTTTCTTCCCAATTTCCATCCACTTCTATTGATATTTCGATCATACACTCAAATCTATTCATCGTCAAAACCTCATTTCTACCCAAAATGGCAAGCCAAGATTCACGTACGCCAAGCCTTACTCCTGTTGAACGAGAACATGTCGCCAGCCCTCTTCGTTATGCTACTCCTCCTCGCCTTGATATGTTTTTCATAATCGACCTTACCGCCGATAGGGATGAAGAAGATATCGCTCCCGCTCCTGTCGCCAACCCTCCTGGCGAAGTGATTGACCTCACCGGTCGTAAGGAAGATGAGCCTATTGAGGTTCCATCTCCCTCCGTCCCTCAAAATCGTATTGTTCTTAATATCGCTACAGGTGGCATTAAATCTTCAGTGCCTGCCTGGAAGGAAGGTGCTTTGAGTAAGTTTATGATATTAATACTCTAAGTATTCAACTAATATTATATAGTGTATTGGACTTTGGCAAAAGTCCTACGCTTTTGGATGATGGAGAACTCCATCTCTCAACTTGGCCCTTTCCAAATGGAACCCGTCCACATTGATAGACTCCAGATTATGTTGATGGAGTTCAAGGGTATTTACTTGGATAGTCGTATTGTTCAAGGGATGCCTGGGGTCAATGTTGCTTATGATCAAATGGAGGATCTTGCTCGACGTATTCGCGATTTCATTCGTAAATATCGGACCAGTATGAATACCCTTGATCAACTCTTTCTACCTCACACTCTTAATGAGGTTCGCAATACCTGGCGTTATTATACAGCAAATGGTGCCAATCTCCAATTTGGGAAAGAGATGTTGGCTCAGGAGCATTTTGATGGTTTCTTTCCTGTACTTTTCAAGAATAGTTAATGAGCAAGGATGAAAGGAGTTGATTGGGCTGGATAAGGTTATAATAGAAACACAAATTTTAGTATCTTAGGTATCAATCAAAATATGGTTTCACTTGATCAATAGGAAGACAAATTCTTTTATATAATGAGTATCTGACAAGTCTGCGCAGCACGAGCTGCGACGTAGGTCCTGAGGGGCGTGAAAAACTACGGCGATTCTTGCTTCTCCACAAAATTCCGTTCAATTGACCAATGATCAATTGTTTAGAAATACCAACGGTTTTTTTGTTTATAATTATTTTCAATAATAAACTTTATAATAATATTAAATTTTATAATTAAATAATATTTAAGATTTTAATTACTTCTATATAATTTAAAAGATAAATATTTATAATAATAAATTAGTTCTAGTTATTTAATACAGAAATCTCTTTCGGGAAAATTTTGACCACTTAAGCCTGCTCCATCCATAAAGCCGTCCAAGAAACATTCTCCTACTAAAGTGAAAGTGCCCTCCCCCTCGTCACCGGACTGCCGCAGCAAAACGGGAACGCTGCAACCGAAAAGGACACCAACCAGATCCCCCTTGCTCACCTTTTCCGAGACCAAGGCAATACGTCCATTGCGAGTGACCATCAGACGTAGCGACATCCTCACGACCGTATCGAAGAATCTACCAAAAAACGAGTCAAAGATATACTCGTCCCAGCTCGGACCTAAGGGGGACGAGCCGATATCGACAGCTTCATTGCTATCGTGAAGGACCTTTTCGAAGCTGCGCCCATGAATCAGGAGAGGTTTTGTCCAATCATACCATTCCTGGAACTCCTTAGGCACTAGCGATGCCGATTTCATCATGAGCTGGCCACATAGCCACATGAAGTCGTGAAAAAATTCATCGGCGGGCATGGCAAAGCGCATGAATCGATCTTTTCGGTCCAGCACCAAGCTTTTGCACACACTCCGAAGGATTTCTGAGGCTGACATGCATTCAGACGCGACTTTCGTCAAGTTCAGTTGGCTGGAACACTGGATCAGTTCGGTATTCCTAGATCCGGCAAGTCCATCGACCACATCCACGATCGTTCCGCGAGCGACAAGTTTCGAGCCTTCGAATTTGTACACGGCGGCGCAGTCTTTGGAAGCGGCATAGCAGGGCGATGGATCACTGGGCTCATCGATGGCAAGGGCGAAGGGGCGAAGATTCCCGATATGAGGTTTTGCACTTTGGCTGACCATTAAAGGAACCGACAGAGGGTCTATGCTTGCTCGCCAGTCAGGTACCCAGGATGGCAGCGCAGAGCCAGGTAAAGAGCTGTATATCGAGGCAAAGCAGATGACATCAAGCGACTTGTAGTGCTCAATGAATGTTCTCGCAAAGCGCAGGTACGTATCTTCCACGCTGTACGAGTAATCCACATCCAGGAAGCAGGTATCGGTGGCCAATCCCATGATGCCATACAGACGATCTCGGTCGTCTGTAGCCTCGAAGCATGAGCTGTAGGCGGTCAGTGCTACTAGACTCATGTGGAGCTTATTGGCCTTGACCTGTCCCTTTTCGTGTAGTATCTGTACTCTTCTTCGGCTGAATCCGTGCCGAAAGGCAGGAGTCCCTTTGAACGCGACCGACGTGCACTGGTCTGCACCGATCAGAGCACCCTCCACGGCGAACCGGCTAAGGCTCCGCATTCCGCACCAGAACGAAACGTTTGCGTTTATAGCATATTCCTGAAGAGTCCAGATCCTAGACCACCATCGCCGCTGGAAGAAACTTGTCAGGGCAGCCCAATGTGGCTGGTAATGATTTTGCTGAAAAATGCGGCGAATATCTTCGGAACCAGTATGGTATGTTTGCTGCCTGACTGTTTTGTTGAGCAGTTCGATAAAGTCGACAGCACGATCGGTGTAGTCAGACTCCTCGCCCAGCCAAATGATCACGTCGTAGGCATTGCGATAAATTTGCCCCATCAGCTGCACCTGTTGGCTCCTCTCTTTCACGTCTGCCAGGTTGATGCAGATTGAGTCGATCCACCACCATGTGTCGCCCGGCCCGGCACCCTTTAAAATCAAGACGCGAAAAAAAGTACGTATTGTATCGAGGATACGGAGCTGTCCTTTCTTGGTTTCAAGGACATGGTATTCTTCGGTGTCGTCAGTAGCTAGGCTATCGCTCAACCAGGAATAGGACAGGGCGTGGTAAGAAGGGGCAGGTCCTTCAAGCGGGAACGTCTTAAGGACAGCTGATATACGGTCACTGTCATAGTTGAATTTGACCAACCGAATCTGATCGCGCTGGATCGGCTCGTAATTGTAGGAAACATGATTCTCATCCATTATAGTCCGTCTGAGTCGGCAGCGACAGTGGCTGCAAAACTAAGTGCAGCGACCGAAACTAATCGGGAAGGTCCTCGGAGGGCGAAGGCCCTAGGTTTATGGTCGATGACGGAATTACCCCTCAGTCCAGGTGACCTCTTGCACCCTCAGTCCAATAGATGAGGCTCTTGGCGGTTGAACCCCGCATATCATCTGGCGAATGACATGCGGGGACGTGGGAATCATCAGCCAAGGCAGATTCAGCTCCAAGGCTCACAGCGTCGCCCCCGAAAACAATGCGCCGCCATCTTACGAACGAACGGCTGGTACAAATAGTGACCAAGATTCCTACAACGAGGAGTCAATTTCAGAAATTTGAAGGCTACCCACCTAGGTCGCTAGATTTTCCTTTCTACCTACAAAAGGTGACTTTCAAAACTCATTTCCCCCATCATTTTCCTCCCAACTCCCATCCCGCCCTGACAATCCATCTGCTGGTACAAACTCCATTCCAACACGAATGCCCGACCAAGTTGCTCTTACCATCAGCACGAACACAAAATGGCCACGCGTCACGACCCTGACAAACCAGACAGGGGCTATTTTAAGCAATCAAGAGTGTCAAGACCCCTTCCACCCCTCCCGCCGGGGTACGATTGGAAGGAGCAGATAGAGAAATACTGCCCAAAGGACTTGTTAGACAGAGTTCGCGGCGGGATTGGGAGAAGTCAATTGCAATCGTCCAATTTCTTCAAAAAAGTTGAAAATTTGAGGACGTCCCTCGTCATTAAGACGGACAAGTACTACCGCACCGAAATAGATGATTGGAGCCAGCCTCGGGAACCCAAGTCCAATTTCAACCGATTCAGCGGCGTATTTTGCCATCGCGGGTTCTACGACCAGGCCATGAAAATTCCCGAGAATTCGGTCCTCGCTATCGACTACGGATTCCAAGAGTACGGCTTCCGTCTCCACGAGCTCGACGTCAAGTTGCACACGAACGCAGACAAGTCACTAAGCCTACGCAAGGCGTTCCTGTCCCACGACGCCACTGGGGCCCGGACGACAGCCCAGAGCGGGAGGTGGAGTCAAAACGACGGCCGTGATGTCATAGATACCATCCTCGTGACGAAGGGCATCAATCTCGAGAAGAATGACTTTGCGAGCACGTTCCAGGAGACAGGTGCAAAAGTTCCCGGCCTCGAGAGCTTGCTGTTCGACTATGACAGGCAAGGCGGGATATATGGGCCTGAGAGGGCCCCTCAGCTGGAGCAAGATGTCTACGAGGGCAGCACCTTTCAACTCGACGTGAGCCAGCCCGGCGACGCCTTCGCCAGGATTCTCGCGTGGTTTCGTTACAACAAGTTCGAAAGCCTACAAGTCATCATCAAAGGATACAACCGCTTCTATTCCGACGGTCCGGCCCTTCTGGAGGCGATCAACATGTCGACTTCCCTCCGAACCGGTGCGCTGATTGATACATTTCAAGCTCACGACGGAGCGGTAACCTCGGCCGCGTGCTATAGCGGGCGTATGAAAATCGCGACGGGCTCACGAGATAAAACGGTGCGCATCTGGGATTCTCATACGAGCAAGCTGGAAAGAACGCTCGTGGGCCACGACGGCATGGTTAACTCGGTTGCATTCTCGTACGAGTATGCGTGGGTTGTGTCGGGGTCTGAGGATAACACGGTCCGGGTCTGGGATTTTTATACAGGCAACTTGATACATAGACTCAAAGGCCACAAGGGGCCAGTCAACTCGGTTGCGTTCTCGGATAAGCATATGCTGGTGGCATCCGCGTCGGATGATCGAAAGGTTCTCATCTGGGACGCCAGATCAGGTAAGCTGCGACATACGCTAAAAGGCCACAAGGGACCGGTAGCTTCTGTTGCCTTCTCGGACCGCGACCAGGACAAGTGGGTGGCGTCGGGATCGTATGATGGCACGATCCGGATCTGGGACACGAGCACGGGAAACCTGCTACAGACACTCAGCGGCCACACAGATGCAGTTATCTCTATGGCTTTCAGTTACGATCTTATGGTGACGAGCTCCTTCGATCGGACGGTCCGGATCTGGGAAACCCGCACGTGGGAGCTGCTGCACACGCTCAGCGGCCATGTCGCGCCCGTCACCTCGGTCGCTATAGACTCCGTAGACATGCACGTAGCGTCGGCATCGGGCAAAACGGTCCGGATATGGCGAGCTGAAACTGGCAAGCTGCACCGGGAGTTCCACGGCCACACGGCGGACATCACGTATGTCACATTCGGGGTAGTACGGGGCACAAGGGTCATCATAACGACGTCGAGCGACGGAGAGGTGCGGATCTGGGCGTACCAGACGCTGTTGGACGAACTCATAGCGGCGGACAATGAACCCCTGCAGAACACGGCCTTGGGCGTTATTATGGTGTTCTACCCGCAACCGATATTGGATATTGCGTTGGGGGGGAAAGGACTAGCCTTGAAAACCACTAGCGTGGAGGAACGGCTCGAGGTGCTGGATTACGAGTACCTCACGAACACGACAATGGAGCACATTAGGTCGTTTATTGACAATCCCATCCCGGAGTTTGGCCAGATCATGCCCGAGATTGTCTACTGCGGCCTGGGTCTGCGCTATGATACACGTCGGGGAACAGCAGTAAACCCCAAGGACGGATCTCCTATATCGGACCCGGAAGTACTTTTGGCCAGCCGTCTCGACCGAGCCATGATCGAGGTTAGCCTGGAGCTGAGGAAGCTCTATCCACTAATGGCCTTCTCGTCCTGCACCCGACTATCAGACGTTTACCTCAGGGACTCAGATGCCGAATACACGGCAGAGCTTCTGACCGGCAGTTTGAAGCCGAAGCTGACCGGCGAGCATGGGATTCCGGCACGGCTACGCGCTTTACATGGGGGGTTGTACCCGCAGTCAGATCTCGTCGTGGCCGATGATCCCGTGGCGGAGATTGTGGCGCGGACGTGGATCGACGAGTACGCACAGCTGGACCGAGCTCAGCTTATGACTATGACGTACGATGATTGGATTGCCCAAAATCCTGCAGTCAAAGAGGTTATTGATGGGCTAAACGCCAAGTTTTGGCCTAATACAGTGGGGGGGAGGGTGAGCGATATTCGGGAGCAAAAGGGTATTGTGCTGGCTGCTGAGGTGCAGAGGCAGAGGAAGGAAGGTGATGATAAGGCGGAGAATATAAGCACAGGTCCACAACAAAAGAAGGAGGGAAAGCGGAAATGGTGGAAGAAATTTTAGGAATAATAAATTTGATAATTATTTAGGTTCTTGAAAGTTGCTTTATATATTTATAATTTATAATATAATAGTTATTCAATATATTTATATTGAAAATCTTATATTCTTAGAATACAAATCACTTTTTATTTATTCAAGTATTTTTTTATCTATTTCTATAAATAATCTTTTTATAATATATCTAATAATAAACAGAAAAATAAATAAAGTATTCTATCATTCTTATAATCCACTTTTTTTAAAAGAAGATATAAATGAAATATAGTATAAATATTTCAGATATTTGAATAAAGAAGTTTTTGAATATTTAATATTTGTAATACAAAACATCAAAATAAAAGGTATTATTTGTTTTAATTATATTGTCAATATATTTGTATTTATACAAAGCAAATCATTTTTTATACTTCAAATAATTATTAGTTACTTCAATCCTTTTACAAAATCCAATAAAATCTTTTTGATTTCGATGAAGGGTATAATAATGTATTATAACTTTTATTAATCAAAGAAATATATTATAGTAAAATCTTTTTATATTTAATTTATTATAAAATAAATAATAAAATATTTATAATTATTCAAAGCTTTATAATCTGAATTTATTATAAATATAATTTAGCAATTGTAATAGTTAAATAGGATAATAATATATCTATTATTAGAATTATAAAAGTAATATTATTTGAGAAATGGATTAAGCAAGAAGGTATTGAATTCGAACTATTTTTGTTTTATATATATAAATCTAATAAAGAATCAGAATATATAAAATAAGAAATAATTACAAAACAAATAAAAATACAAATCATAATAGATTTATTGAATAAATTATAAATGGAAGTAATGTAAATTGTTATTTATTTATATAATATAAATCCTTTGAAAACCAAATCCTTTAAATTATTTAATAAAGTATTCGATATATAATTTCATAATTACTTTTGTAAAAATAATCCTTTATTCGCCAAAAAAATATCTGATGATCTTTATTCCAATTGAAACAAAATCTATAAATATAAATACTGAGTTTACTCTTTGAATAAAAATAGAAAAACTAGAATTAATAAGAAATGATATAAAATCAATCTTTGGGTATATATTGAGTATTTAATAGACTATATCCCAGATATATTGGTCTATTGTATATGGATATCTAAGTTCAATAAAATTATTATTATTCAAAATGTAATATTCAATAAGGAATTCATTTATTATATGGATTCTATTAATTGAATAATTGATATTTATATTACAAAAGAGTTTAAACAGTTTATTAGAATCTTTAATTTACAAGATCATATTGAAATGAACGGAACAATTATTTAAAACGAAGATAATTATGAAGATTTCATTCATTTATTTATTTTTACGGATTGAAAAATCCTTAATTTATTTATTAAATGTATTTCAGATTTATTATTTATAAATAAATTGATCTTGAGGGTAGATACAGATCTAAAGGATGATAATAGGAATAAAGAAATCGATTTAGAATTATTCAATCCATTCAATCCTTCAGATAGTGAGGATAAGGTATACAATAAAGATATACAAATACTGATCGATTTTTCTATTAAAAAAACTAAAGAAGTTGATTCTTTTATTAAGGAACAATTATATCTTACGGATAAAGATATTGATATTATTCAAAAAGATATTTGTAATAATAATACAGATCCCGATTTTATTGAATATATTGATATAGGAAATATAGAGTATAAGCTTATTAATTATACTACTAATATTCTTTATAATATATACAAAAATAATCCAAAAATTGCTTCAATCGATCAATTTCAACATTCCAAAAAGAAGTATATATATTGAAATAATCAATCAAAATATTCTATAAAGGAAATCCAATTATTACAAAAATTATTATATTCTATATATTTATATAATCGATTTATAAAGGATTTATAGATTCATAATCTTGAATAGATATTTAAGAAAACTTATATTATAAAGATTGAAATATTCAGGGCTCAAATTAATCCATTTGAATTTCAATCATACGATTATTATTCGGAATCATCTTTTTTTCAGAAGTCATTTGGTTCTTGTATTTCAAAGTAATCAATATATATATAAAAGCAATTATATATATAATAATACTATTTAAGAAGTGATCCCAATATTGGATTCTATATAGAAATCGTTATATCTCAAAGGATAGATTTAATAGGATTACTTTGTTTAAATAATTTTCATTCTATATTCTGATTTGATCAATAAGGAATGAATGATATAAAGAAGTATTCTCAATTTATAATAGTTTATAATATAATCATTGTTGAAATTGAAGCAAAATCATTATTATCTTTCATTTGATCTATGATCAATAGATTATAGATAATATTACTTCCTTGAATTTATATATTTGCAATTCCAAAATTACTTCGTTTTTATTATTAATTAGAAAATCATCAAATGGGATATTGATTCAAATAAGATTATGATCTTGAAGTTAATAATCTTAAGGTTAGGAAAATCTGGTATGAAATCGATTCTGGATCAGAATCTACAAAATCGATTTCTCTTTAATAGATGTTTATATATAAATATAATGATCGGGGTTTGGTTATTTGTTGCTATTTATATTTAATAATATAAAGAGATCTTTAGATTAAGAATATTATTGAGATTATTTATATTGCTATATTAGCAAATTGATCATTCCGAATCGTGGTGGTGGTTATCGTTGGATGCGGTTTCGGAATCAAATAATATGATATAATCAATGCTTTCGTTAATACTCTATGCGATCTTTTTGGTATTTCAATTGTATATTATTTATTTAATGAATACAAAATCCCAAACAAAAATATTCTTGGAGGAGGTTGATTGGTTAATAATGTGAAAGAGGTAGATCGAGATACGTGCGTCCCGATAGCACGCTGCAAAGGGAAATGGGAATTGGAATTGATCAGATTATATTGTAGAGGTTTCAAATAGTAAAACTAGTAGGTTTAGATAATGATTTGGGTTGTATATAAAAGGGGTACAAAAAGACTAATAGAAAATGATTGGTTTTCTTTAAGGAGAGGGGAGCAGAGCCCTTTCTTATATCTAACTACTGTTACGAACCTCAACTACGAAACTAGGGCTAGCCGAAAGCGGGCCGAATTGTACACTAGTTTGAAGAGTTTTCATTTATATAAAGGGGAATTCTTCAATACCATTAGAAAGAAAGTAATGAAAAATCTTGATTCTAAATCCAAACCTATTGTTATTCGAATATTAACCGATTCTTTGCTGTGATTCTCACAACTACGAAGAGTCATGTGACCATATGACTACGAACTAGCTATGTGTTAGGCCTTGATATCCCAACTTTCTTACAATAATAATGAATAATATAATAATAATATTATTCACTATTATTATAGTGGAAGACTTAGTTATATAGCTTAAAAGGGTGATCGAATATATAATGATTGAAGTCAAAATATGAGTGTATTGAATATTGAATTTATTTTGCTTTTTTTTCAGAAGAATTCTTTGAAGAAAATCTTCTTATTTATAATATTTGATAGGATTCTATGAAATTCTATAATATTCTATGATTATAAATAAGATCGATTTAAATCGAATCTTATAGAATCATTTTATATAATGAAATGAAATAGTAACCAATAATATTTAACCTTAGAAATAAGAAAGTTCTATACGCTTCCATCACATTCTATTCCATTATAAATCATTCTAATATGATATATGATCGAGATTTTGTATAATAATAAAATTTAATAATATTAAATTATATTATTAATATATCACGTGATCATAAAACCCTCGGTTCGGTTAATATTATTAAGTGATTTAATAAACTTATTAGAAATTCTTATAAATATTATAATCGATCGAGCTTTATATGATCTATAAGATTCCCTAATTATATAGTTTAAGAATTTTATTCGGATACTTGAAAAGTTAGGATTGATATAATATAAAGAGAAACTATATTTATATATTAATTTAGAATATATTATTATGATTCTTTTCTTTATAAACAATATTCAGATTATTTATTATAAGAAAAACAAATCAATTATTATAAAGATCATTAAAAGAATCAAAATTGTATATAAACTACAAGATCTGGGAAATACTAAATAATTTCTAAGTATATATATACTCTATAATCGATTTAATAAAAAGCTATAATTAATCTATAATATATATATTGAAAAGATTATTAAGAAATTCAAAGTAATAAATAGAATAGTAAGTATTTTGTTTTTAATAATAATATTTCGGAAAAATCAAGGTCAAGTTCCTATATATATTATAAAAATGTATCAAAAGAAAATAGGGTCAGTATTATATATTATAATTATTATAAAAATAAATATATCATTCGCTATTTTGCAATTAAATCATTATTTGATCAATCCATTGAACAATCATATAAAAGCTATTGATCATTATTTATAATATCTATAGAATACAAAATATCTTACAATCCAATATAATAGTGATCAAATACTACAACTTTTCGTTTTCTCAGATACTTCTTTTACAAATGATTCAGATACTTATCGATTATCTCAAGGGTATATTATATCCTTTTTCGATAGTTTAATCATATAGAAACGTTCAAATAAGATATTATGATTATCTTGATTACTAAAATAAAGCTTCTCGAAATCGAATATATATCAAAAGAAACCATAACAACCTTATATTTCTTAAAAAAGATCGATCTAATAATGAAAGAATTTATAATAATCTTCTATAACAATTAATAAACGATTAGATTGATAATTAATAAGAATAAATAGATCACTACGAAATTATATTATATCGATATTCAAAATATATAATTACATTAAGAATATTCAAAAAGGAATTTTTATATAATCTATTTATCGATTATCGATATGATTATTAATAGGCTTATCAAGAACTTTACAAAACAAAAATTCGAATATTTCCGATTTCTTTTCAATCTATAAAATATAAATAATAGAATTATAGAATTTGAATAACAATAATCTGGATTATAAAATTTGAATAACAACAATTTAGAATTTGTAATTCTTCCCTTTAGTATAAATGAAATGAGTTCTATTTGGTATTCCAGATTATTATATTTTTCCATAATATATTCCAATTTGTGTATTCTATATCCATCCGGAAACAAAAAATAATCAAGGCCGATCATTCCTTTGTTCTTCATTTTCCTATTCTCGAAGAAGGATAAGCTTTTTTCTAAGTTCAATAGTTTGAAGTTCAAATAAAAGAGCTTTAGGATTATTTGCAATAATCAATGAACAAGGAACAATTAGAACAATTGAAACTATTAGTGCCATCGGTATTATAGGAGCTAAAGGATTATCCCTTCTTTTTTTTTTCTGAATATATTATTTGCTTTTTTCTCTTTTTCTTCTTCATTATTCTTTTTCTTTTATTCTTATTATCGTTTTCCGAAATTACGATGTACTTCTTCCGTTTGGCCTTTCGAGGACTTCGATGAGTAATATAGCAAGGAAAAAAAGAACAATAATATAAAAACGAAGGAACAATTTCTTTTTTCTTTTCGATCTCTAATATCATTTTCATTGTAATTCTGTATCCCTATTTGGATTATATAATCAATGATCAATATGCTATAAAAGTAGGGAATGAACGAAGAACTTACTTTCGAATTTTGTTGATAAATAATGATATAATAATCTGTTAAAAAATAAAGAAAAGTTGGTAAGAGAGTATATAAATAAATATTATAATTCTAATATCGATGATTATTCGGTTTGGAAAAATCAATAAAGTATTCGTTATAGAAATTATATTTTTCAACGATCAATGATTTTATATATCGAATATATAAATAATTGTTCCTTTTTTTATAACTCCTTTTATCCTTTATTTTAACTAAAGAATCAATAACTTTCGATAATCTTTTTTTTTTCTTTTCTTCATTTGGTTTATCATTCGAAAAACCTGATATCGAAGGATCGAATGGATCGTTATTATCAAATAGAGAAACTTTTTCTCTTTTCTTTTCTTTATCAAACGATCTTTGCTTTAATAATTACAAATATAGGATTAGTAAAATCTTTCAATTATATAATAGGATTCAAAAATGAAATCTATCTTCAAATTATTATCTGAATCTATAATAAATAATTGATTACAACGAATAATAATTCTTTTGATAAAGGGGAATGGTTTCTGAAATAGATAATTGTATATCATTTTAGGAGTAGATTTGATTAAATCATATTCCTGGAAATCAATATCTTAATTTGTTATTTATATTGGATTCATTAATTCTCTTTGCTTGATTTATTAGTTTTTCAAAGGAATATTGAGATCTTCTTTTGTATTTGATTCTTTCAAAGCTTTCTTTTTAGCTATTGTTTATTTAATACGATTGAGATTCGTTTGTTTAGTTTTTTTAAATCTTGAAATCTTAGGTATAATAATAATCAATAAAAACTTGATTAAAATAAAAACGAAAATGTAAAGAAAGGATCTATATATCTTTAAAAATTCATTTATTTTATTTTATTATTACAATCAATATATTATAACCTAACAATTATATACATTTTCAATTGCTATACCGCAGGATCGATCATTCTTCTGTATTCTCTTGATAGAAAATTTTCTTTTTATTATTCAAAATCTTGATTTCGAAGAATATCGTATATAACAAACCAAAGATCAAGAGATATTTGTGGTTTATATATAATCAAATTCTTTCCTATTCCAAAGATATTAGAATTATTTCAGATTTATATATTATATTACTCCTTTGTTGATATTTGTTTATAATCGCTTTATATATTCATTTATAAATCATATAAATTATTATTTTCTATACCTTTCTATTTGTTTCAGATCGCCCTTCGATTTGAAGGATATATTACAGAAAGCTCTATAATCCCTTGTATCTTATTAAAGATCAAAATATATACTTTCTAATCGAAATAAAGGATTTTCTAACCCTTATCAATTTCTCCGATTGATAAGATGATCCTGATATATTAATAAACAAAGATCTAATCTAATTAAGATGTATATCAGCTAGATAACTATTCATTTGTTCTATATATACAGCTTTTGATTCATATAATCAAAGGCAAGTCATTCAATTCTTTTACTCTACCAATCACGTGTATCACCTATTCCCCGATCCCTGAAAGTGCTCTGTAGTCATACTATCCCGTAATAAGATTATATTAATATATATGATTATTATCTTCAAGAACTTTGATTATTATAAATTATATTATACTAATCTAATAACAAATCCCATTTAATATATTATTCAATTCTTTTATTAAATCTAAACCAATTAATCTTTTCTTTAGATCATCTTCAATAAAAAGCTTGATAATAATATTATTATTTTCGGAAATATCCTGATATAGAATCTTTCTATTTTTTAGTAACGATTTATAATTTCAGATTATATTATATAATATCTTTAAAAGCTCTTTAATTGAATGATATTCGCAGAGAGATTATTCAATTAATGAAATTACTAAACAATAGTTCATTCAATTATTATATATCTCATTTTCGTAATTTATAAAATTATTGATTTCGGTTTCTTAAATATAATTAATATTATTTCATTATTATTTATTCCAGTAATGAATTAGATTATTAATAATTGTTTTTTGAATATTATAAATATTGATTATATTTGATTTATATTCTTTAATATATATATTCGTTTTATTAATATAATTATCATTAGATTTAGATTTTTTCAATTTGTTTTCTAAATCAAATCTTTCATTTCTTTTTCTTTTCTTTTTAAAAGAAAATATATTTATATTAATTCCTAAATTCTTTAAACAATTCGAATTATTCCCTAATCTTCCTTTGAAATTTGATTTAAAATATATTCGACTGAATTCTGAATTATTATCGATCTAAGAAGTTTTGCTTGATAACTTTTGTAGTTTTCCAAATTTCATATTTCATTGGAAATATAAAATAGTATCCAGATCATTATCAATAACAATTTGTTTATAATTGAATTATATAGTAATATCTATAATTCCTTTTTTTTTGATTAATTTTAACAATTCTCTCTTTTATTGTTTTTTATCAAATGATCAAATAAACTTGATTATATATTTCTATTCTATAAAATCATTCCTTTTTCTTCAATAATATATTATTCTATAATATACTATCACTTTTGTTAAAACGATTAATTTATTCTCTAAAGAAATTTTTATATCTTGTATTATAATATACTTACTATTATCATTATATTTAACAAATATATTCAATTTCAATTCGATATCCATCATCAATATATATTCAATAATAACCTTAACAAATCGTTTAGGTTTTTTGTATATATCGAACTTTTCAGAATTATATAAATCAAATCTATCGAATACCCAAAATCGTATTATATTTTTGCAAATCGTAAAACCAAAAATGAATCGTCATTCTAATTAACTTCCGAATATCTTATATATATACTCTATCAATTATATTAATGTTTTTGTAAAGCTATCTTTATCAGAATTCTGTTTATATTCTTTAATAACAAATATATTTGATCAATTATATTCATCATTCAATAAAACAATATCGATAGAAATAAGAAAAATATCAAGCTTATAATCAACCTTTAAACCCTTCAATATTTTGTTTGTTAATATATAATATCTACAGCTTAATCTGTTAAAAATAATATCCTAGAATTTCATGAATCATTCAAAAAATAAATCTTGAAATAAAGGCTCTGATTATTTATTCCAATAGTTTTCTGTATATTGAATTTTCGATTCTTTATAGATATCCTTTATATTATTTATCCAGGTTTTTTTTTAAAATATTATTTATAAAAGCCTTTAATATTATAATAAACTCGCCTAATAAATTCTTCGAATATTCGCTGATCAATTTCATTGTATATTTATTTAATCTCTTTTTAAAAAACCAAATTGGATTGAAACAATATATCAAAAACAACTTTTTCGAAGATAATCAAAGATATAATGGGATTTATTTATACAATTAATTCAAATACAGTATACCAAATATCTATATCATTTCAGATTAATATATTAGATTCATTCCTGATAATATAATCGATTAAAGGAATTATTAATACAATATCCAATTGATTCGAATCCATTCAATCATATAAAATATCAAGATCATCAACTAAAATTCTATTATCAATTCGTAAAAAAAGAATACAATTTATTGATTGATTTTGCAAAACTAGAATAAAATCGAATATAAGACTTTTGATAATTATATATATTAATAAAAAATATAATCCCAAAAAATTAAATTATATTTGTGATAATAATTATTGAAAAGATATTTTGTATTATATTGAATAACAATATAATATTAAAATCGAAATATATTGATTCAAAGTAATAATAAAAGTTGTTTAATCTTTCTTTGATTGATTCATTTCTGATTTTGTTCAATTCGGAAATTGTAATTATAATAATAGATTGAAAAAATTATAAATAGAGGATTAAGGATCTGAAATATAAGGATATAAATTATTATAAATTTGTTAAAGAATAATAACGGATATAATATAATTATATAAGAAATATTGATAAAGTGAAATCGAAAAGGATTTAATACCGGAATAATCCATCCCTAAATTCAGCTTTCTTTCGAATCATAATAATTTAAACCATATTCATTATTGAAAGAACAATTTGTATAAATATTAAAAGATTCAACGATATTTAAATCTATATATATTATTTCGAAAAATCAATGAAAAATATAGAATCTATCTTTAACTGAATTACTATTGATAATATCTAAATTAAAAATATTGACCATTAGAAAATGATTTTAAATAATAATAAAGAATATATAAAGAATATAGAAACAAACCTTTATATATATATAAAAATAGGATTTTAGATATTTATTGATTAAAGAATATATTTAAATAAAATATCGGAGCTTAGAAATCCCGCTTCTAAATTTAATTTCATAAGTTTTTGAAAAAAAAATATTTTTCAAAACTCAATAAAATTTTTGGAAATCAATTCCTGAAAATATATCAAACTTAAAGTTTTTAATATATAAAAGCTATATCCAATTTCCGAAATATTATTTTATATTTTAGAAACAATAATAAGATCTTTAATATAACCTTAACTTATTTGAATTTTATTTAGATTTAATTGAAGAATATATAAATAAATTTGGGGGTAATATAAAGGGCTTTAATAGTTTTGATATATACAATAGAGATTTTATACCGATTTATATATATAAAACTTTTATAAAGAATATTAGTATATTTTATAATAAAATTCTATAATAATCTATTTCTATTTAATTTTATCAAAGTATCAAAAATATCAGAATTCTATTTTAAGGAATTCAAAATATATATTTAAAATTCATAAATTTGTTCAAGAAATATGAAAACAATAATCTCTATTAATACTACAATAAATAATATTTCAACAATTATCAAAATATATACCTCTATTATAGCCTCCCAAACCTTTATCTTTATTCTTTAAACAATATATATTGATTTCTAAAAATCGAAATCAATATAATAATCTTTATTCCATCTATAAATTCAGATATTTAAACTTTGTCCTCAAAAAGTTGTTCTATTATATAAATACTCCTTCGATATAATATCGAATAATCTTAATTCAAATCGATATTCGATATAAAGGATTTCTGAATATATATAAAAAAAAGATAATACTATAAATAAAATAAAAAATATTAATCAGGAAAAGAAAAAAATAATTAATTAAAATCGGAGATTAAAGATAATGAATATCGTTTAGGAATTCTAACTGATATTGTTTTAGTTTAGTAATATATTTTTGAGTTTGGAATAGAATTGTTTTATTATAAATACAATTTGAAAGAAGGAAAAAAGAAGGAAGAGATTATATATTATATCTTATAACTTATATATCGTTTTATATTACCTTATTGGATTTCTTTTATATAATAAAGCCGATTATATTTTGTAAACTTTATTATATTTTAATTTTTAATCAAATAATACAGAATATAACGTTTTTAATTCATTAATTAAAGTATTTTTGTATAATTCTTCCTTTTAATATATAATTCGTAATTATATAAAGAATTGATTCGAAATGCATTAAATATATCGGATCAAAATCGAAAAATGTTGTAACCTTTAATAAGAATATTATAATTCTGTATTATTGTTTTTGGATTTATCTTTACAATAATACTTTTCTAAAATCTATAGAAATCTTTATATTATATTTTTTTGTATATATTATAATATTTATTAGATCTTTTATAAATCCTTTATAATCGTTTTTCTTCCCTTTATATCCTTTATTAGATTCAAAAAGATACTATCTGATCCGTTTTTTCATATTATTACTTTCCTCAATTATTTATAAACTTTTGATAAGATATATCTATAAATTATATATATTATTGGATTCCGAACTTTATTCATAATACCCTAGAAATATTTTGTCGACCTTTATTTATAAAAGTTTCCTTTGTAGACTTTACATTCTATTATAGATTCATAAGAACTGGTTCAACTTAGAAATTTATAAAACATATCATCTATCAGGCTCTATATTCTATTACAGATTTGAAAGAGCTAATACCGTTTTGAATTCGTTATTTATATCTTCGACCATCGAATAATTTTCATTTTTGTTTCATTAATAATCTTTTATTCCGGGCTTATTACAAATATCTCAACAATATTCAATTATATATACCTTCACTTCAAATACTATTTCCGATTAATATACGATCACCATCCAACTTTAGTAACTCTATTTAGTTCTCTGATAACAAAATCGAAAATTCATAGGATATATTATGTATAAATAAAAATCATTATATCCCTGTAACTCTTAAAAGAAGTATAATATCCTAGAATTCGAGATTATATAACAAAGTCTATAAAAATCGAATTCTTAAGAATTGGGATTCAAGGGCTTCAACAGGGTTCAAAAATTTCAAAGGGATTCAATAGTGTTGATCTTCTACTCTTAAGTTCAATATACTTCGTTCATTCAACTAATTAGAGGGATAAATGATTTATTCTCAGATAAATGATTTATTCTTGGATAATATATAAAATTATGTATCACTCTTATAATAAATAATCGCGATACTTTAATAGACTTCGGTAAATGAAAAGTGTTGTGATTTTTTTGTTATAAAGTTTTGGCGTTTTAAACAGTAATCTATTTTAGATAGAAAATTTCCTAATCTTTTGTTTATTTCATTCAATCTTTATTTTATTATAATTATATCTTAATTCTTATCTTTATTTAATTATAATATAACCAAAAATATATTATATATATATCCTTATTTTGATAAAACACTTTATGATAAATGGGATATTATAGATTTCTGTAATAAAATATATAAGGAATTGAGTTATATGAAGTATAATATATTCAATGTTTATAATTACTAATGGATATTTATATAATATCTATAAAATAATAAGGATCCCAAAATTGCTGGGATGGCTAATAAATTATAGATAATATAGATTCTTTCAATAAATTGATTCTCTGAGTTATAAAATTAATACTTATATATTATTTATATTACAGGACATCTTTATAATATTTTGATCAATGATATATCGAAATGTATATTATAATTTGCCTTCGCAATCGATTGAAAAACAATTGTATATTCTTTGAGTATAGCTTCTTTACGAAGATTTTTTGTTTTTGGATTGCTATTAATTTTTGTGATTATTAGATTCATTAATTCAATCGAATTTGATATTTGTTAATAAGTATTCTTTTGATAGAACCCGAAAAACGATTAACAAAGGGTCAAGAATTTCATTAGATTAATAACAAAAAAGTATGAATGATATAAAGTTGTTAATTATGGGCCTATTATTATTATTATCAATTAAAATAGTATTATATTGAATTTATTGTAAATAGGAATTATTATTATATTAATGTTTTTTTCAAGGATAGTAGAATAATAATTATTATTAATAATTTTATATATATAATGGAGCTTCTATTTATCAAAATGATCCAGATATAAATTATACTAATTCAGAAATTGGTAATGATTTTAATAATCTGAATATAATTATTGATTCTAATTTCAATAAACAAGATTTATTGGTAATGAAAATCTTCGATACAAAAAAGCTTCAAGAAATCTTTAATTACTTGAAGAATTTTTATATAATCTTTATTAATAACGAAAAGATGTTATTTATTTATAATAATATTTATTTTCAAGATATTATATTAGATTATATTTAATATATTGGCAAAGTTAAATTAATTCATTTTGGTATTCTGAATATCGAATTCATTATAATATTGGATCTCATACAAAAAGATTGTAAATAGATTATAAATTGTATTGAAGAATCATTACTCCCTAGATTTCTTTTAAAGTTGTTTTAAATCTTCAAAAAATATAAAAAGATTAATTAGTATTTTGCTTTTAGGTTTTCGAAGGATTGATAATTGATGATTGATAATTTTGATAAACAAATTCTTATAAATATTTATACTAAATCGAATATATAATATCTTATAAGGATAATATCAAATAAATTAATGATATTTTATATTATATATAAATTATATATTATTTTCGCTTTATATTATAAATTGATTTTAAAATAATATCCGGTTTTTAAAGAATTCCGGAATAATTTTGGATGAAAAATTGAATGAAAGGATTTGGGATTGTTTGATTTATTTTTGTTTCCTAAATAAAGTTTTTTGTAAGATTCCAAAGTTTATTTTTCAATAATAAATCTTTATTCCAATTTGTTGACTTTTGGTGCAGGAAGTAGTAGTATTATTGATTATGTAGGTTGAATTAAGGATCTATAATTTTAGTAAAAGTAGAATTGAGGTTATCCCCAAATATAGTCTGTATATCATTGTGGTCTTGTAATCTCAATTCTAATCCTATAATGGTTTCATTTCCAATATTCCTTTATTGAAGATATCCTATTCGATCCTTTTAGATTATTAATCCCAATATTTTCTTGAATTTTTTGAAAGCAATCTTTGTACAAAACTTCATTATTCTATTGGCAATTATATTATATATATTGATATAACTAATGGTGATTTTCTCTTTTTTTGTTAAATTCTTGATGAAATGATAATTGATATCTATATATTTGGATTGTTTATGTAAATATAGGTTCTTAATTAAAGTTAAAATGTTTTGATTGTTATTAAGTATTTGAATTGTATTTTTGTTCTTTTTAATATAATTTGATTTGAATAGATCTTTGAGCATTTATATAATTTATCTTCTTTATTTGATGAATATTGTTATTGTAATATATTCTGATTTTGCATTAAAGGTAATTATAAATATTTGTTTTTTGCTAACCTATGATATAAAGCTTTTATAGAATATTACAATTTTCTTTGAAACATTTTTCCGATTATATTTGTTATTAATTCAATCTATATTTATATATATCTTTATTATATTGTTAGGTATATTGTATTCTTTGTAGATATCAGATTGTACTCTTTTTGGTCCGAACCATAACTTCTGTTTGATTATTGATTGTAGATATTATATCAGATTCTTTAAAGCTATAATATGATGTTTTGTTGGTTTTGTTATAAATTGTGAAAATCTTTTAATTGAAAATGTTATATTTAATCGAATATATATTATTGGATAAATCATACTTCCTATTCATTGTTGATATTCATTTACATCTATCAGTTCATCATTATCGGTTATTGATCGGAGATAGGTATAATTCATTATTAATAGTTTCTTGACTTGATGTTATCCATATATAATACCGTATTTGATTAGTATAATATTGAGATATTCTTTTTGATCTATAATTAATATATACGCTTTTCTATTACAAATGATTTTAACATTTAGGATCTTATTAATCTCCCCTAGATTCTTGGTGTTAAAATGGGCCGATAGCTTTTCATCGAATCAAGTGATTTACAATGATGTATATGATGCAATAACGATATCGTCGATATATACCAGTAATATTATATCACGGTCTTTGAATATATACAAATATAGATCTGTCAAATTTTATACAAAACCTATATTTAAAAGCTTTTTCTTTAATAATAAATTCCAATCCCTTTTAGTTTATTTCAAATTATATAAATTTTGTAAAACTTATAATATATATCCTTTTTTGATTTTAATACTTTGAAATAATTCGAAATAGATTTTTTTCTTCAAATATAATTCAGTAAAAGTGTTTTTGATATCGAAATATAAATATTCCAAATTTTCCTTTGTAACAATAACTAGAAATAATTTGAATATATCTAATCTTATTATTGATATAAATGTTTCATTGTAATCCTTTTCTAATATCTAATTAAATCTTCGAATTATTAATCTTACCTTGAATCGTTCTATTTTGTTATTCTTGGTTTTAATTATAAATATTTATTTCATCGAAATTAAATTACTTTTTTTAAAGAGTATATATTTTTCCCAAGTACCATTTTGAATCAAGAATATAATTTTCTTTTAAATAATTTTCTTCCATTTTTCAGAATATTCTCGATCCGATATTGCTTCCTTATAAATTCTTAATATTTTGATTTCTAAAACTTTTTTGATCGAATATACTACATTTTCTGTATTGTTTATATCTATCAATAAAATCATAAAATCTAAAACGATTTTATCTTTAATATAAAGATCTATCTTATAAATAATTAGAATTATAATTATAATATATTCTATACTTTCTTGAGTTTTGATCTATATAAATATCGCAATCAATGCTCTTATAATCTTATTTTCCTGTTCTTTTTTAGGATTTTGTTTTATATCTCTTTTCCGTTTTTATATTAAATACCTTAAGGATTTGTTTTTAAGGTTTATTTTATCCTTTTATTCGATTTTAAATGATTATAAATTTACTTCGCTTTTTGATCCTACTGAAATAGATTTATCAGTAAAATTTAAGATAATCTTAAATTTTGCTTTTGATATAGATTCAAGGTTTGCAAAAATTGACTTTTGGACTGGACCCTTTGAAATGATGGATTCGATATTTGAAATATCCTTAGAAAAAGATTCTTGATTTGTTTTTTGGATATTGTTATTTTCATTTTTATTATATATTGATATTGATATATCTAATTTATTTAATTTCAATTCGATAATTGAGGTATTTGATATAATTATTGAATTCGGTATAATATCTATTAAAAAGAACATTTGGAATAAAAATGATATAAGTATTGTGTTTAATATTAAAGATGAAGAAGATGCTTTATTTATTGTTGATCTATTATAAGGTTTTCGATCTGGCTTTATATTCTTTATTCCTTGTGGGCCTGATTTACAATTTCTTAATTTAAAATCCAAATCTCCTTTTCGATGAAATTCATTTATAATTATTTTGCTTAATCGAAATATATAATTTAATTCTGAAGAATATACTTTGATATATTTATTTATAATTTTTGAATATTCTAGGAATACATCGATTCTCGAAGTATCCTGCAATTTATTATATCTCTACCTTTTTGGAATAGTTTTAAAATTGATATAAATATAATATTTACTTCCCCAAATTTTATATATTTCTATATCTAATATTGTACTTATAAAAGCTTTTATAGAAAATCAATCTATTCTGTTTATATTAAAATCAATATTAATATGATTTTTGATATAAATATTATACTTTATAGCTTCATCCCAAAATTCTAATAGTAATCTAGTTTCTTTTAGTATTGCTTTTATATCTACTTTTACAATCCTTATATTCTGTTTTGTAAGTCTGTTTTGATATAAAAAGGCAATTATTATAATTTCGGATCATATACCTAATAACCATTCACAAATAACTTATAGAAATTCTAGTGTATTGTTAATCCTAACTATAATAATCTTTTCTTTAATAACTAATTCCATCTTCTTTTTCCAAGTTTTCAATATTTGAATTGTATTATCTTTTTGTTTAAATAATATAATCCAATTTATTTTTGTATAACTATCAATAATCAATATAAAATAACGATTCCCTCCAATCGATTTTGGGAATAATCCTATAATATCAAAATATATAAATTCGAATCTCTTTGATTTGTATAGATTCAATTGCTTCGGAATACAATTGGTTATCTTGATAAATATATATACTTTATAAATATCTAATTCAATTGGGACCTTTATTGATTTAGTTATATTGGATACCTTATATAAATTCTTGATCTTGTCTGGACCTAGATAATTGAATCTTCGATACCATAATAAATATCTCTTTTTCTCCTTGAATATTAATTCATTATCGATACCTTTAATGCCATCGATTATTTTTAAAGAAAAACCTTTTTCCTGATCATTTTAATATACATTAAAACAAAAAACTATATCCTCATATCCTTTGATCATATATAAAACTATATATATTCCATCTTACATTTTAGCACAAATGATTTTCTTATTGTCCTTCTTAAAATACATATAATGAAAATTGAATTCCCCTTACAACCCTATTTCACAGATCCTTTTTCTTAACAACAAATTTACTCCTAACCCTAATACATATAACATATTTGAAAATAGCATCTTAAAACCATCTTCGTATACCATATCCACTAAACCCCAATAACAATAATATATCACTCCCCCACCAACCTTTATCCTTCGTTTAACAATAGATTCTATTGATCTAAATAATGAAGATTAATCAAACATATATAAAAAAGCACCTATATCGACATATCATTTGCTAAAGGAAACCTTATTAATAGTTTCCTTTATCAAATTGCAATCTTCCTCCATTATATCCTCAATATCGGAATCTGATTCAAAGATATTATTAACAAAGTATACTTAATCTTTCTTGTTGAAATAAACCTTTTTCGGATTCAATAATCCCCTTCTCTTTTAGTAACAAAGATAACTACAAAGGAATTTGCTAATTCGTACTAAATACAAACAGTCTCGTATATAATGACCTTCCCTTTGACATAAATCGCAAACATTGTTTGGGATCTCGAAATCTGATTCTTAGCGTTGAGAAGTGTATCTAGATCCTTTCGCAATTTGTGCTAACTCTGATTTATTTTTAAGATGAAGTTTCTTAGCCTATAAATACTTGATCTTATCGTCGATATTAAGATTGATTTGGATATCCAATATATCCATTACTTCTTGATAATCGATTAGAAGATTATATATTAAAACCAAAAACAAGGCAATATCTTGATATACTAATCAACAACTTTCATCTACAATTCCTAATTTCCTTTTATACTCTTTCAGTTTATCCCAGACTTCGATAATGATCATATCAGGATAAATATTGGATTGGAATTTGAAGTTCTGGATTATCATCATATACATATTAGCTATAACTACACTAACTCTAATATATTTTGATTTAAAGTATCTCCAAAATATATATACTATTGAATATTTATTGATAAAGACTTTATCGTTATCATTAAATATTGTATAAATATACAATAACATATTCACTTCGTCCTTTAAGTATTCCGATTTCAACTCAACATTATAATATACACAACCATTAATCTCGTAGGCAGATACTATATTGGATCCTACAATCTGCGCATATTCGTCTAATGTTTGATCAATTGTATAAAACCATCCTTTCCCTCTCAATTATATTTTCGTTTATCTAAACCATCACTTATAATTGTTTTAATCGAACTTCAAAGAATTGTTTGATTCCGACATTGTAAAGGTTTCTTACTATTTGATGAGTATCGAAAATAATCTTCAGATTTTTAAAACAATCTTAAAAAAAAAAAGGTATATAGCAAATAAATTCAAAATAATAAAGAAATATAAAAATAAAACAATAAAAAAATTCGTAAGATCATATTATAATATATTTTCTTGTAACTATACGAATTTGCTCTTCACCTCTACTATAATTCTGTATCGGCACTATACAGATTGCTCTCCACTCTGGCCTGTAATATTGTGAATTATAAACTGTATTATCATATTTCAACTCTACTTCGATGGCATTATATAAAAACTCTGATTTTCATTCTATTCCACCCCTACTAACTATACTAATCCTTTCTCGATTTGCTTTGCTTTCTAATCACTACTATACAACCGGATCTCATAACCTATTAACTTTTGATACAGAAAATAATAATATTGTTGATTATATAGATTGAATTAAGAATCTATAATTCTAATAGGAGTAGAATTAAGGTTATCCCCAAATATGGTCTGTGCACCATTGTGGTCTCGTGACCTCAATTCTAATCCTATGATGGCCTCATTTCCAACACAATTTTCTATTCTTTTATTTGTTTATTTTGATTAATAATTAATATTGTTATAATAAAGAAATTTCTTTTTTAATAATTCGCTATCAATTATATTTTTATTTCATCAACAAATTTTGTTATAATATAATTGTACATTATTGTAAACTATTTGTTAACAATAGTTTTCAATTTTATTATAAATTGTTTATCTTAAAGATAATTCGCAAATAGGAAAGGGAATTTATTGTGAAATGGCTTGGCGATTTTGATAAACTTATAAATGATTTGAAAGCGATACTATACTATATTAACGAATTGATAGAAAATGATCCTATAATTATAAAGAAGATAAAGATGGTTAATATATTACAAACTGATTAGAATATTATTTATTGCTTAATAATTCTTTATTAATCATATTAAATCATTAATATTAATTTTTTATTATATTTTATATTAATAAGAATATATTTTATTTAAAATATAATTATATATATAAACTTCTGAGGAAGCTTAAAGATATAAAGAAATTATAATATATCTTTATATTATATTGGAAAGTATGGATATATACTTTGATTTCTTTATTTTCTTCGAAATCTTATACTTTTTATAAAAAATTGTTTGATATAGTATTCGATTTTTGGAAGAATTTTTGTAACAAAATTTGGAGCAGAATCAAAAGGTTATAAATATTTTATTTTCAAATTTCCTTTAAATTTTCTTTAATTAATAATCACAAGATAAATGAAATATATAATACAAATTATATTTAAAACTATATTATGAATCATAGTACCTGAGGACCTAGTTACTTCTCGATTGGAAACAATTGTTCAATCCCCTGCTTGACTGCTTCAAATTTAAAAGTTAATTGGCCTCAGAAAAGGTACACTACTGATTTCCTTTTACAAAGAAGCCATAATACAAGATAATATATTAGTAAAGATAAATATTCTTAGGATCAAAGTTCAGAATCGAAGTTTAATTCTATAAGCTTTGACTATATAACTTTTAAAATGTATTAAATTATTGAAAATCAGTTCTTTAGCTTTGTATATAGAATGATAACAAATAAAAATTCTATTCATTATTTGATTATATAAATGAATATTCTTAATATAATCCTATATATAAACAATATAATAAAAGGATTATATTTATTATTTATACAAAAAATAATCGTTTTCGATATAAATGATATATTGGATTTTTATATAGATTATAGGAAATTCATCAGATAATAAAAGAGAAATCAAAATAAAAGATTCCTTTTTGTTTATTGTAACACAACGGCCGAATAACTTGAGTATCTCTTAGAATTAAAAGCTACAGATCGAAAGGTAGAACTACATGACTATATATATATAAGCCGAAAGCTCACTTAGTCTATTCGGGGAATGCTGCATTCCGATTAAGGCTCGAATCGATTATATTATATGTATATATAATACTATTCCCTTTTATATAAAAGCTCACCCCAAATGCTTTAAACGAATGATATAAAAGAATTCAAAAACAACCATAATTACAAATCATTAATTTTATTCGTCAATTCAATTAAATGTATAAATTCAGTAGTATCCGTCGCTTTCTTTATTCGATTAGAAAAAGTATGTTTATTAATCATGTTTTCCAAATACATTAAATTCTTCAATTCCTTTTTTATTCTTTCTTTATCCTATTCTGAATTTATATCATTATTATTCAAAGTAATTAGTATAGAACGATTAACTAAATCAAATGAATTATATATTCCATTATATAGATCCAAATAACAAATATAAATTCAATAATATAAAGATTTATATTTTGTATATCTATTCTTTTTGCAAAAACGAGTTCGTTTTTGTAAAGTAAATTTGAAAGTTCTCAATTGTTGAAATTGAAGGGATACTTTTGGTAATAATATTAGGGTAAAATCGGAATCAAGTATATTTAGGGTATAATTGATATCAGATATATTTATTGGATTGGAACGATTTTGAAAATGAGAATTAGGGTATTACAATATATAGAGAGTGAAATTAGTAATTCTATTAGGAATGAAACCATTGATCGAACAAATAGTTAGTTATTATATAATTTATACGAATTCAGGGTAGGAATAGGGTAAGTTGAATTATTGAGTAAGTCGATTATATAAAGTTGAATTGAGTTTATTGCGGAAGGTCGATATCTTATTCGAATCGGGTCAATTTTGATTACAAATTTTATATAAGATTTTTTTGAATTTTGTAATATAGATATATAATGAATCAATATTTTACTTTAAAGTATAAAAATAATTTTCAGTTTCTTGAATTTTATTAAAATTATTATAAACTCTAAAGAGTTAATTAAGGATTGTATTGTAATCAAAGGGAATAATTTGATCGATGAACAAAAGTTGTAGCAATACTATAATTTGAATTTAAGATTTAAGATTAAAATAAATATAATAAAATTGAATAATGGAATTGTTGATTACAGTATTATTTATTTGAAATTTAGTTTTGATTGAAGAAAATCAAATATCGAACTTTTATATATTTCTATTGAACTTTTCCGGATCGAAAAGGTAAGGTTTTGGAATGAGGTTTGGTCGAATTAGAAATAAAGAATATAAAAAAGTAATCTCTTTATATTATTATATTATTTCGGCTTGTAATTTGCCGATTGCAGAATTGATTGATTTCATTATTGAAAAGTGAAGTAAAATCGAAGGGAATGTTGTTCGAATATGAATACTTTTAAAAAGCTATAAAGGGTTTTTTCAAAAAGGGTTTTAATAAAGGGAAAACAATTTTATAAATTGTATTATAAGTATATGTATATAGGTAGGAGTATGAATATATATTTAGAACTTGTGGAATATATATAAATTTGAATGTATATATATATTACTCGATTTCTTATTTCGAGGAGCTTTTAATAATATAATATAATAGCCGAATAACTTGAGTATCTTTTAGAATTAAAAGCTATAGATTGAAAAGTAGAACTATATAATTATATATATACAAGCCGAAAGCTCATTTAGCCTATTCAGGGAATGCTGCATTCCGATTAGGGCTCGAATCGATCATGTTGTATGTATACGTAACATTTATATTCTTAAGAATTAAAGCAAATTATAATTTATAAATTTAGAATTCTTATTGAAATATAAAAACAATTATAAAATTGATAATAGAAATCTTTTAAAAGATAATATCTTATTGATTTAAGTTTTTGAAGAAATTGTATAGAATCTACTATAATTGATATTATTTATTGAGTTAATATTAGATAATGAATATATCCTTTTTCTTATTCTTCATAATCTTATTGGATAATCTATACAATTGCTTTTTCATTATTTCGTTATAAATACAAAAGAAATAATTCTTTCGGAATTCCTTTTCAATTTCATCTTTCAAGTTTTTCTTAATATTCATAAAGTTCTTTCGAAGATCTTTATATTGTTTTCGAATCATTTGCAATATATATTTGATAAATTTAAAATCCTGTTTAATCTAAATATATAACTTCTTGAACTATTATTTAAGATCGATAATATCTGAATTTGCAATCAAAAATGATTTCATCATTTCGATTGGAACTTTTTTAGATATATTTGGATTATATTGAATGTTTATATATATAAAAGTTCGAATAAATTTATTATCGGAGATCTTATTTTCAAAAAAAGTATTCTGTATATTGAATTTGATGATATTGTTTATATAGACTTTATTGAAGATTCTAATAAATAAATTATATTTTATAATCTAATTATAAATAATATTTAAAGCGATATTTAAAATAATTGTTAGTCTAGAAAATTAAATAAAATTATCAAAAAATATATATTATTAATTATATTTATAATTCTTTAATAAAAACAATAGTTTATCAATTTATCTTCAAAGCTAATATTCTTTTTTAGATGATCAATATAAAAGATATAAATCGAATAAATCATTGATTTTGTCTTTGATTTTATCCAATTATTAATAAAACAAATAGATCTTTAGAAGATTGATCTTTTAAATCATTCTAACTTCCAATATATTTTCATAACTTTTATATCTTGATCTTTAAGATCCATTGTAAAAAGGGGTTCAGCAGATATATAATTATCAACAAGAATGATATCATTATAAATCATATATATTAGAATATAAAAGATCAAATAAAGAATCAATAAAGGATTTTCCCAAAAAAAAAGATCATACTGAAATGAATTAATTAGAACTTCGAAAATAAAAAAAAATAATATATAATTTAAATTTATTATCGATACCTTTATAATACTATAAATGAACTTCCATAACAAAAAGATCTCTCCCCCCAGACCTTGGATTCTATATTATCCGGAGGCAGGTGTCCTTGTAATGAAGTGCTTTGTATTATTATATTGTTTTATTAAATTTGTTATATTCAATATCAATACAAATCTGCAGAATTGATTCCCTAGAATTACTGATCTCAATAATATAGTCTTTGTTTATATTCTTTATTATAATAATATCTGTTTTATCAATATTATAATTATTATTAAGATTATCTTTATAATCTATATCATCATCAAGTTTATTATATTCAAAATCATCAATATCCTTGATATTGCTCTTATCATTATAATTATAATATAATGATTCTCAAAATTGTATATCTTTATCGATCTTTATCTTGCCAAAACAATCTTTATTAGTTTTACTCTTTAATAAATAAACAAATTCTGCAAATCGATCATTAATATAGAATTGAAACAGTATTATAATAATTATATTATATCGATTGTCCTTAATAAGAAAAATAGATTTATTACAAATTCAATACTGAATAAACAACAAAAATAGATTATCTAATTCAATCATTGATTTGGTTTTTATTATAGTATCCAATCCAAATTTATCCTTTAATATATTATTGATATATTTCGCAAAATTAATATAAAAACACAAAAATAAAGTATAAAAGAAAGATGTTAATATACTTTAATAATTTCATTCGAATCATTTGTATTTACAAAGGTATTATTAAATCAATGATAAAATATCTTAAAATCCTATCAATATTGATTAATAAACTTTTTCTTTCTTTTCTTTTATTTTTTCATTAGATATATTTTGTAGATTTAATAAAGAAATAGTATTATTATATCTTTATTGTAATTTTGCATTAAAATAATTGTTTATTAATAATCGATATCAATATAATTATAATATCTATATATTCTTCAATTTAATAAAACTATAAAAGTGAAAGATTTTATATATCTAATAAATTTCTGTTTGATATAGTAGATATTGGCTTTCATATTCTCGATATCGAATAATTACAAAAACTATATATTATTCAGATTAATTTGTAAAAGTTGATAATTCTTTCTATTAAATATTTTCCTCCTTTTTTTCTTAAATATTTTGTTATTATTGTTATATCATTTCAGAACATTCTGGAGTGTTTTGAATATATCCTTTATTGGAATTTGGATGGTAAATGTTATAATTAATTGAGATTGGGATTGAATGAAGATAATAGATTTGTATTCGAAAGAAGTGTCGGAATATGAATCACGTGCATGGTAAGGATGGTAAGGATGGTAAGGATCACGTGAGCACTAGTGCTCGCACTAGTGCCTCGGCATGCACCATTATATAGATCTTTACCCTCTATAGATTCTAACTCTCTAGACAAATCAAAACATATTAACAAAGAGTTCTATACGTTCGTTGATGAACCTCACTTCCCCGTGTACAGTTGTCCCGACAAGAAGTTTATAGATTATCAGAAACGAATAGTAGTAAAGAATGTGACGAACCCAACGAGCGTTTAGAGATCAACCTTAGAATTAAAAGCTACAGAGTTAAAGAGAGTATACTACAAAGCTATATATATGATCGATTTGGAGTTTAGTATTATATTAGTCTGATTATATATGATTATATGTATCTTGTAACACTATCCCCCCCTTCTGAAGAGTTCGCCTCGAATTCATTTTAAATGAATGATTTAAGTATAAAATGATCACTAATCTTTTTTTGATAAAAATTCCTGATATGCGGATTGTATTATAATCAACGAATATGTATCTATTATATTATATATCTTCTTTAAATGATCTTCAAAATATCGGTTATTGATTATCTTTTTTAGATCTTTATCATTGTTGTTTTCGGACTTAATAGTCAATATAATAACCGGAACAGGTTTTTGTCGATTTCGGATTCTTTGATATAGATTTAATGGATAAATTTGTATTTAATGAAAGTTATTTTTATATTATATATATTTATTTTGTTTGTACAAAAGAGTTCTTTCAGAAAAGGAAAACTCGGGTATTTGTACGCAAGGTAGAATCAAAATATGATCGGGCTTATCCGATTGGGTATCAAAAAGGCTAAAAGTATTAATAATATTAAAATTATTAATATTTATTGGATTATAGTTTTGAGAATAAAATGGATTCTATAATATATATAGGGCTTTAGATTCATTAGAATAGAATAATATAGGGAATCCATTTGTTGTACGAGCAGTTAATTGTTGTATAATTTGAACAAAATCGGAATAAGAACGGAGAAAAGAAAGTTGTTGAAAAAAACGATTTCTAAAAATAATATTGAGTTTATTACAAAAGATTGAGATTTTATTTGAATTGGATTAATTCTGATTTTTAACTTTGTAAAAAATCCTTTCGAATTTTGTAATATAGGTATATAGAGAATCGGTTCCTTATTTAAAAATGAATAACTTATTTTCGACTTTTTGGACTTTATTTGGATTGTTGTAAATGTGTATAAATTGATCCAGGATCGTTATATAATTTAAAGAAATGTTTTGATTAAGAAAAGAAAACTGAAGTAATACTATAGTTTGTATATAAGATTCAAGATTGAGATAAATATAATAAAATTGAATTGTAAAGTTGCTAATCGTAGTACTGTCTATTTGTAATTTTGTTTGAATCGAAGAAAATCAGGTATCGAACTTTTGAAAGCTATTATTGAATTTTTCAGGATTAGGGAGAGAGGGTTTCGGATGAGAAGGAGTATGAGTAGTAGGAATGCGTTTGAGAATCAGGGAGTGTAGGAACAAGATTTCATTCTGCTGATGAGTCATTTTGCCATGAAATTCTGCAATTGTAAGGTTTATCGAATTGTAATTTATAATTTAGAAATTAAGGGTAAGAAAAAAGATAATACTTTCGAATAATATCAAGAAAATCTATATACAAACAAAAGAGTATAAACGTATATTTAGATAGGAATAAACGGAATATATATAAATATGAATGTATATTATTTCATTTCTTATCTGGAAAAGCTTTTAATAATATAATGAATCTAATAAGTGTTTAGAGATCAATCTTAGAATTAAAAGTTACAGAGTTAAAGAAAGTGTACTACAAAGCTATATATATAATCGGCTTGGAGCTTAGTACTGTACTAGCCCGATCGTACGCGATCACGTGTATCTCGTGACAAAGAATACTTATAAATTATTGGAAATGAATAAAGGAAAATATAAAGGAAAAAAACGAAATAAGATTTTGAGAATAAAATTAGAAAGAAATAGAACACAATAAAAGTAGATTTTATAGTTATAAATAATTATAATAATTGAATAAGCATTGTAAATATTTATAATATAAATAATTATCAAGGCAGAAAGGATAAGCAAAAATTCCTATAATAAAGAAGAGAAGAGATACCAAAATAGGACTTTGGATTAATAATATATTGAAGGGGCGCTTTTTGGGATACAGATTCCTGGGATACGGATTTCTAGTATAGAGGGGGAAGTTTAATGTAATCATATACTCTATAGGCAGGTTTACCGAACAGTTGAGTTTGTGTACAACAGCGACAAAACCCGCTAAATATAGTAGCTCAAACCGCCGTACTTAGATATATGATATTATATTATATTATATTATATTATACATATAAGAAAATATAAGAAAATATAAAAAAATAAAAATTTAAAGATTTAAAGAATCAATTATATTATATCTAACTTAGAAGATAATTATAAAAATCTCTACTTAATCTTATATTAAAAATCCCTATTTATTAGTTATCTATTTATCTATTCATTTATTTTAAAAACAAACTCTCTTTTAGATTTTATAATTAAAGAGAGAAGAGAAGAGAAGAGGTTAGACTAGGCATTCTTTTCTTTTCTTTCTTCTTATTCTTCTTATTCTCTCGAATCCTCAAAAAACATCAATACCAATCAATATCAATCAATACCAATACCAACATAAACATAAACATAAACATATAAAAACATCATAACATCTCATCTCTTTCATTTAAATCTCATCTCATGTTATCTCATCTTATACTATCTCATCTCATGCTATCTCACATCCTCCCCTCCCCTCCCCTATCATTTCCTCTCACCAAACCACAATCCCCTCCCAAACCATCAAATAAATCATCATTAAAATAAAAACAAGAAACAGAAAATACCTCCATCCCAATATACCAACATACCAAGTGCTTGAAGCAACCAAACATACATCGATAATTCGAATCAAAACATATCATAAAGCCACCATCCCATCCCATCCATCAACCAACCAACCCAATCCACCCAGCCATCCCTTTCCTAATCCGAGGTATTTCCTTCCGTGGTATAAAGGTATCGGTTTCCCGTGGTATCAAAAAATTCTTTTTCTTCTTCATCTCTTCATCATCTGCTTCCCGTCTTCAACACCCCCTTATTCATTAGTTGCTCTTTCCCTCCTTCTTTCTTATTTCCCACCTCCTCATCCAGACCAGATCAAATCAATCAAAAGAAACCAAACCCCACCCTAACCCCTCTTAACCGCACTCCCAACACTACTAATTCCATCACTAATCTTACTACTCCACCCACCCATCCACCTAGGAACCTTCATCGTCAATCTAATCCTCCCCTCCACAATCGCCTCAATACAATTAATAATTCCAAACGCACTACTACCAATCGCTCTAAAGAGCGCCAGAGCCGCCACGGCCCAAAGTAAAAACGTCAAGTAATAATTCGTACCCAGATGATTCGCTCCATACGCTTCACTAACTGCCATTGCCAAAATTCCATTTGCAATCATCCAAACGAGAACCATGTATGTACGAACGGATTTATAATAATCTTCCTGTTGTTGGGATTCCGAGATGGGAGGAATGGGAACTTCGAGTCGATCACGTAAGTTACGGAGAGCTTCGTCGTAGCCGGAATCAATGTCGAGTTGTTCGGAGGGCATTTCGAGTTCGACCGTTTGACCTTTTCCAGAAGCGGCACCGAGATCAGTGGACATGACATTGTCACCTTTGGTCCCCCATGTGACGTCGTGGGTATTGCAAAAGGCGTATACTTGGAGCGTACAGATGTAACTTGGGAGAAGGGCGAAATAAGAACCGGAACTGGTGAACATATGCCAAGGATCGAGATAGAGGAAAGACATGAGGAAGTAGAGACCAAGTGTTGAGCAAAGAGATACGACGAGATTGGTGAAAAGATTATTGCCTAGTTTGAGACTACTGGCGTTATCATGAACTTCCCGGTAGACGATATAAATGGTGGAAAAGAGGGTGTATACCATGATTACCGAATAAATTATCATGGACATATAATATAATTTTCGTGCTCCTTGTGGTCGATTTCCCATGGATAGAATGAATTGTGTTGCCGTAAGTAGAACACAGACATATTTTAAAACGTAGAATATATATTTTCCGATATTATGACCGAATGGATCCATATCCGCAACAGACAGAGAACCAGCAATGAAGTAGAATGTGAGGTAGAAGTTGGCCAGAGAGAAGTAAGTGAAGAGAAGTTGAATGAATTGATAGATGAATTCGATATGAAGAAGAATCTTTCGTCCGAGGGTATGATCTGTATGCCATACTTGTTTGAAATGGGCCAAAGAATAAACAGCTGCAAAGAAAGCTCCGTTAAGCCATCTTCTTCTTTGAGATACGAATTCGGGAACAGTATCTAAAAGTGGTCAGCAAATTCCAGAGAAATAAAAGCAGTTAAACTTACCTGGTACATCAGTCTCTCCAGTACATCCCTTCACATACTTCAAAACCCATCTTTCATCTCTCTTAGCAACCAATTCCCAACACAAAATACGATCTTCAGCCAGATACATATTCGCAGTAAAGACATCTGCATTTTGACCATGTAAAGTCTCTCCCTTAAAATACTGACTTAAAGGACCATGACCCGTATGATCATTCTGCAAAGCATGATATCTGTATGCACTCAATGCACCAGGTAAGACAGTAATATAACCAAATACACTCTCGATAGGTTTATCCAGAATATTCGACATCTTATATTCGAAATTCTGAGAAGCGACCAAAGGATTAAGAAGTCCCAACCATCCCTTTCCTTTCATAGCTTTAATCTCTCCACATGCACCAGCAACATTAGAGTCAGTATCGAAAGCTTTCCACAAATGATATAATGAATTGCCTCCAGGTTTTGTGCCCACATCCAACATGATACAAATATTTGGTGTGAGAGCTCTTCCAAAAGCATTAAAGAACCAACGATGAGAATTCAACTTCTTTGCATTCTTCTCCTTGAGACAAAAGAGCATCTGACAAGGAACAATTCCTTTTTCAGCACCTTTAAATTTAAGGTCTGAATCTAAGGAGACTTGAGTTGTATATTCATACACGTGAGCTTGTACTTCTCGACCATTGACCAAATTTTTGGCAATCCCATCTTGATATACACCCATAGCAGCAAGAGCATCGAGAGTTCGTGGATGAATTTTTTGTCTTCCATCCGAAATGATGGCAACAACAATCTTTTGCCATCCATTTTCTCCCCAAGTTCTAGATTTGGATCTAGAACAAAAATGAGAAATATTCTTCATAACTGCATGCATGGTTCTCGTAAAATCAATCTCCGTCTCATTGTACATGGTAATACATATGAAAAGTTCGGTTTCTCTGGCCGTTGCTCCCATATTTTGACGTAATTTGTAACCTCTCGAAACAAAGTCATCCGGATCACATGTAACAGCTGTGTATCGCATATGTGTGAATTCGATTTCGTCTCTTCGAGGTAAGAAACTGTAAAGAATAGTAGGAATTTTACACTCCAAAATAAGCTCTCCGTTAATGAGCTTAACCTCTCGTTTCGTCATTTGAGTCGTCCTATTAGCACCCCTTCGCTCTTGCTTTCCTGAAGGTGCTGGTCCATAATGTTCATAATCCTTTACACTTGCCATATCTTCCGCAAGTGTTGAATATGATAGCCTTGATCTCATAGTTCCTCTAAAGTCCGGCTTTTCCGGCGCAAAAACATCATCATCTAGATATTCTTCATCTTCGTGCTCGAGTGGTATATGAATCGTCGCGTCATCTCCGAATGGCGAACGAGCTCCATTAGGCGCAAATAGAGGAGCAGGAGGTAATGGTCTTCTTGGACTTCCACCATAAGCTGTCGAAGGTGTGCCCGGCCTTGGACTTCCATTTAGGTCAGATGATTCGTAATGGTAACCCATTGGGGGCGGTGCAGTGAATTCCGAAGAATTCCTCTCTCTCACTGGAGACCAAGTTGGTGCTGGAGAGGCTCGACCTGATGGTGAATATTGTAGAGAGGAATATGGACGGTATGCGCTTTCGGGAGGAGGTAAATCTGGGGTGTTATCTATGATTGAAGGAGCTCTTCGATGATCGTCATATGTGGTTGCTGTTGGAGGTCTTCTATAATCGTCATATGTGGTTGCTGTTGGAGGTCTTCTATGGTCATCGTATGTGGTTGCTGTCGGAGGCCTCCTATGATCGTCGTAAGTATTAATTGAAGGAGGTCTTCTATGATCATCATAAGTGTTTATCGACGGAGCTCTTCTATCATCATCGTATGAATCCGTGGACATAACCGAAGCTTGGTAAGATCTGCGATCAGAGGAAGTCCTAATATTTTTAACCAGTGAGCCATTTATATTTTTATTTTTCATTTGAGATTCCAGAGTAGACAAAGGAGAGGAAACCGGGTATCTGAGAGATCTTCGGCGCGAAGGACCATCTGGAAGAACTGGCAACAGATGCGCGATATCGTTGGGCTCATTGGCATCCATCGTTGAACTATCCAGTATCTTCTTTTCCTTTTGCAACTTGCAAGATGAGATGGCTTCCCCTTCTTCCTTGAGAGAGGCTAGATGCTCGGGAGTCGTCACAGTTACGCCTGTGAGGGGTTTCCTGGGAGATAAATTAAGAGCTCGCGGTGCGAGTGGTGCTACGTACGGACGGGTATCGGGATCATCGTAGGAAGTCAACAAACGAATTTCGGAGCCATGGCGATTATGTCCTGCAGGTATAGGGTCATATTCTTCCGGATATGTTTTTGAATACATTGGAGGCATCGATGGAGTATTTGACCGGTCCATTTTAAATTATGTTGATGGGTAAATTTGCGACAAAAATGCGCCAAATCCAATTCTCGGGGAATGCGAATGCGTTTATTCTTCCATAAATGGATGTTGTTGATATTAGGAGGAGAAGCGAATGTTTTGGTGTAAATATTGATTCTTTTGAATTGTCGTCTCAAAATTACTTTTCATCCCTTTTCTTCGTACAATTATCAATTATCGTATCGTATCGTATTCTTTTTCAAAATCAATCAATTGATTACAGATATATTTTCAGAAGGAAATAGACAAGTGGAGAGAGGATGTACTCTTAGGCAGCATGAATTTCACCTAGTATTTTTCGACAGGGCAGCATGAAAATGGGTCACATCACTTGCCTCTCTCCACGAATTCGAATGGCGGGAGGATAAGTTGGCATAGCAACAACGATCATCAACTTTTCCCAGCCACGTTTTCCTACTCTAGTCAATGAACCAGGTACAGTGTACACAGCCATGAAAATGGAGACCAATCTATCTAAATGTCTCTAAAAATACATTGTGCAGTTTTGTGAGGGGAGGTATGCCCCTATGTATTTAATTATTCACATTCACATTCACATTCACATTCACTACTCCCATCAACTAACTATCCACCATTCCCTACTCCCTACTAAAATCACAAGTATCTAAAGACAAGAATAAAAACCCATCATCCCACCCAGCATATATAATGAATTAGACACCAATTACCCATTCACAAACACTACCTACCTACATAAACACTACTTCTACACAAAAGTATAATAGATAGAAGTACCTGGTACATGAAAGCCGATAATCCCGTGAAATAGATAAACAACTATATGATGATGCCTAGTAAAGGCCTAGAGCTAAAATCTAGCGATAAAGATATGTAAGATTACCAGATAATGAAAATCTAGGTACATAACCAAGGAAAATGCCTGTCTCACTCACCCCTCACCTCAAACATAACAAACATAAACATAAAAATAAAACAAAATCTCTCATTCATATCTACAGATTACACATCTCCCAGGTCTTCCCTACTCATCCATCCCTACACCCGTGCATCTTCATCTTCATCCCCATCCCCTTCCCATAAAATTATTACTAAACTACTATATTTCCCAACAACGCACGTATAAATAAATAAAATAACATCACCTCAAAATATAACATACCAGGTATCTTGCGTGCAACTACATCTTCAAAGATTATAAGAAATATCCGCGTTCGTAGGATCGTAAATATACACAAAAGGTTTTGATCCTCCCTACCTCTCGCCAAGTCCACCATTCTTATATCTTTCTCTCTTTCCTTCTTCCTTGACTTATCCTATTCAAAAACCCTCCATCCGCCCGCCCTAGTTTTATCCTTCTCTCAACATGAAGTAAATGAAATGCCTTCTGTATCAAAAATCTAAACCCGAAAAATTGAGATAGATTTTATATTTGTTGCAGGAAGGGGGTATAAAGGCGATACCCAACGCCAATGGATTTATGATTGGAAAAAAAGAAAGGAAATGATGAGCGCGATGCTCGTATTCAGACATTGCTGAGATTTTTTGGAGAATGTATATGATACAGCGAGATAAGGTAAGATTGCCTTGATGTACTTTGGGGTACATGTTGAAATAGATATTAAAATGAATATCTTCAATTCCATCCCAATGAATTTTCAGCCATCATTGGTGCTGAAATTTGTTGCGTTCGAGCCGAATTTCCTGCACTTCTTCCACTTCCTCCACTATTTCTATCATTTCCTGCAGTACCAGGGGTCAAACGACCACCAGACATAAAAGCACCACCAGTAAAAGCACCAGATTGTCTCATCTCCGCAGAATTCATGATAGAGTTTGATCGACGATGGCTAAGCTTGCGTTTCTTGTATCTTCGGGCGATAAAGAACATGGCAGCACCATAGGCAGCGGCAGCTCCAGCAGCTCCAACAACGATACCAGCAGTAGTGCTCTTAACCTTTGGAGATGTGTTTTGAGCATCGGTATTGAATACACCACTATTTCCACTGGAAGGACTTGTAGTCGCTGCAGATCCAGAACTATCAGTTCCAGTTCCAGATCCACCTTCAAGAGTTGAACCAGGTGTTAATGGAATGGAAGGATTGATATAGTTAACAAGTGTGTTAATTGATGGATCAGGATTGTTGTAGATAGCTGCTGTTGGAGTATGTAAATCAAGTTGAAGAGTGCTGACCAAATTGGTTGGAATATAAGCGAGTGCCAAAGTTGTGATATACTTCAATTGGGATTGTGTATTGCAAGGAATGAGGCTGTGCATGATAACTTGTTCTTGCTTAATTCCTAATCCATCTGCGATACCAATGGGAAGGTATTGAAAGATTTGTGCGGATGAAATTGGATTAGCAACAACAAATGCGTAGTTAAGTTGGAAGAGGAAACCAAGTTGAATTAATGTGGAATTTTCTGGACTTGATGGAATAGAACCACTGGGAGTGATGACCTTTGGTAAAGTTGTTGCAAGCGCAGTATTGGTGGGAGTAGCTTGATTTGTGGATGATGATTGAACAATAATGGTTTGTGGAAGCCACATTGATGTAGCATTATTTGTAGCTGTTGGATAGATTGTGAGAGGGGCAGTTGTCTCACTAGGTGTTTCCGTTTTTACGACTGAAGTAGTACTTTCTTGAGTGGGAGAGGCAATTATTGTGGAGGCAGTTGTGGAGGCAGTTGTAGAGGCAGTTGTGGAGGCAGTTGTAGAGGCAGTTGTGGAGGCAGTTGTAGAGGATGCAGACGTAATTCGAGCTGTGCTAGCTGAACTTCCAGATGTAACAGTTGCTGATGAAGCTGCTGTTGAAGAAATATCAGATATTGTTGTCTTTGGGGTCGTTGTCGCAGAAACTGATGTTCCAATACTTGATAGGCTTGAAGCGGAAGCGGAAGAAGCTGAAGAAGTTGAGATCGAGGTATCTGTGACATTGGCTAACCCACTTGTTGCAGAAGTTAAGGATGGAGTTGGTAAAGTAACAACTCCTGTTCCTGAACTGGATTTGATTGTAGAAGATCCAGTTTGAATACTGGTGGAGAAACTAGTTGCAGATAATGGGATAGAGGTCCCATTACCACTTGCACTTGTTGGAAGGACAGTTCCTGAAACTGTTAACGAAGATCCAAGGCTAATTGAAGTACTTGATGTGATATCTGTTCCAGAAGTGATAGCGGTAGCATTTGAAGCACCGGTAGCACTGGAAATATGACCAGTAATCGTGGCAGATGAATCACTGCTAGTACTAGATCCAAGAATACTCGAAATTAAACTGACCAATGGGGTCGAACTGGAAGCAGAGGATGTGGTAGAACTAGCTGCAGCGGACGAAGGACCTGTGGAAGAACCAATAACAGAAGTGGCACCAGAAATAACAGTTGTCAACAATCCTGTGGATGATGCACTTTCAGAAGTTATTGTAGCCGAGGCAGATATACCTGTTCCGCTCAAAATTGTTGAGGTGGCTGATCCGATATTTGATGTGACCGATCCAAGAAGAGAACTTACACCAGGAAGAAGGCCAGTCGATGTTGCAGCAGATGATTCCGTGGTAGAACTAATTCCTGTAGCTGGACCTGTAATTCCTGCAGATGATGCTGAAGCACTCAAATCCGTACCAGTAGTGGTTGGTAATAAACCAGATGTAACAGATCCAATATCAGAAGTGATTCCAGATAAAAGGTTTGTAGCAGAAGCAGTATTTGAGGCACTAGCACTGCTCAAAGTGCCTGTAGCGGATGCCGAGCCACTAGCATCTGTCCCAGAAATTGAGGCAGTACTGGTTGGAAGCAAATCAGATGTCACTCCGGATATAAGAGATGGAAGTAAACCAGCTGGAGTTGTAATTGATGCAGATCCACTAACATCTGTCCCAGAAATTGAGGCAGTACTGGTTGGAAGCAAATCAGATGTAACTCCAGATATAAGAGATGGAATTAAACCAGCTGGAGTTGTAGTTGATGCAGATCCACTAGAAACACCCGTAGTAGCTCCAATAATACCTGCCGAGGATGCTGATGCCGAGGCACTAGCATTTGGGAGGGAAGTTGCAGAAGTTGGGAGAAGATCAGATGTGGCAGTGGATACCAAAGACGATACGCCACCAATCAAAGATGAAAGTAAGTCACCAGAAGATGATGATGTGGCAGCCGAGCCGGAATTTGGAGCTGTGCCTGTAGGAGCTCCACTGATTCCAGAAACTGTGTTGGAAGGTGCCGAGATACCAGTTGAGGCACCAGTAATTCCAGCCACACTTGTAGGTGCTGAACTACCTTTAGAAGAAGTATTTGATGCTGAAATATCTGATACACTAGTGGATGATCTAGTACCTGAGGCTGAAGAATCCGATGGTAAAATAGCACTTGTGACTTGAGATACTACCGTTCCTACATTTGATGTCACATCACCAACCAAACTGCTTGCTGCGCTGGCAATAACTCCTAAAAGACCAGTAGAATCAGAAGCAGGGGCAGTGGTAGCTGCTGAGCCTGAGAATGATACTCCGGACGTTGAAGCGGTTGGGACGGATACTGGCGATGCATTTGTATCCGTAGAACTTGCAAATACAGAGCTTGATCCAGATAAAACTCCACCTGGTCCAAATGTAATTGCACTAGTAGATGATGAAGCAGCAGCTGAAGTTTTTGATGCGCTTTGAGAACTAGATCCTGAAGTTGTAGTAGGAAGAATGACAATAGATGGAATTAAGCCTGTAGAAGCGACAATTGGTTCCAAAAGGTTAGGGCTTGAAGAACTAGCTGCCGATGCGCTAGATGATGGGGACACAGTTGTACTTGGGGCGGACCCAGTTCCGGTGGCATAACTGGAGGTTGAAAATGATTCAGTTGGGGCCACGGAGGTTGTTGAAGATTCCGTGGATTGAGAAGCACTCGAAACAATGGTTGGAGCTTTACCAGTAGGTGCTCCGGAAACGCCTGCGGTGCTTGAGCTTTGGATTGGAGTCTCCATGGAAGTTGGAACTGATACTGGAACAGTTGCTGATGATTCGGATCCAGTAGGTGCTCCGGTGATACCTGCAACTGAGCCTGAGTTTGAAATTGAAGTTTCTGAGGCAATAGATGCTACCGAACTCGAGCTCGATTTTGTGGTTGAAGATTCAGCAGCTCTAGTTTCACTAGATTTTGCCGATGTACTTGTCGATGATCCAGGAACGCCAGAATTATCAGGAATTGATGCAATTGAGGGACTCTGAGCACTAGTTGCGCTCGAGGTTGTAGGTACACCGGTAGAAGCTCCAATCAAACCTAATCCAAGAGATAAATCGATACCGGTACCACTAGAACTGCTGGGTTCGGCAACTGACTTTGTGGTGGCTGATGAGAGCCCAACAAGAACGTAAGAACTGGATGATGGTTTGGAAGCGGTCGAGGAACTAGATGCTCTAGTTGGTACTCCAGTAATTCCTTCCGAGGTCGAACTAGAACTAGTAGTTGTAGGAACGGATACGGTAGTTTGGACTGTTCCTGTCGATGTTCCAGAAACCTCAGTTAGTCCAGGATTGGAGCTTGATGCGGCGCTCAAAGCTGGGGTGCTCGCGATAGATGGGCTTGAATTGCTCGAGGATGAAGAACTTGACGAGGACGAAGAACTTGACGAGGAAGTTGACTCAACAGATGAAATCGAAGTCGAAGTTGGAGTTGGAGTTGTAGTTGGTAAAATCGTAGGTGATTCACTGGATCCAGTTCCTAAACTCACAGAACTAGTAACCTGAACAGTCGTGGCATCATTTGAAGATACTGCATCACTAGGGACTGATGTACTCGAGGATGTAGTGCTAGAAGTAAAGGTCGTAGATGAACTCGATGAAGTTGTCCATGTCGTAGTTGTTGATCCTAAATTGAACATAGATGAAAGTGAATCCAAGAATGTATTACTTGAAGACGCCCTCTTATTTGTCGTAGTATCTTGATCCCTATCATCCGATTGTGAACGTGTGGTCGATGAGAATGAAGATGTAATTGTAGAGTCATCCTTTGTACTTGAAGTTTGAGCTGGAACATTGCTTGTAATTGTGTTGTTCGAATAAATTTGTCTTTTGATTTCTCGTGGAAAGTAATATTTTGGTCGGTCCCCTTCTGCGGAAGCAAATGAGGAAAGAACGACCATGGAGGCCAAGAATAACGAAGGTGTATGCATAATTGTATGTTATCTCAATTTAATTCGATTTTATTATTGAGATATTAGTATTTGAAAGTATTGGACGAAAGTTTAAGTTCGATCTGAACATAAATTAGTTGAAGTTCAAAGTTAAGAACGACAATGTTGATGGCGTTGGTTAATGAAGAATGGCCGCGTCCATCAAGCTTGAGGATTGAAGATTGAAGATTGAAGACTAACTGTCAGGGCGAATAAGTAATAACGAGTGTACTTGACAATAAATGTCAAAGAGTGTATCTATTGATGATTGCCATTAGTATGTCAACATAGTGAATATCGCATGAATGACCAGCATAATTCTAAAAGTCATTACTCGGGCGAGACTTTGCGAATGAATTGATATCTGCGACCCCATTTTTGAAGAAAAACGGTCATCATTCAAGCCAAACCAACATTTCCCCTCAAACAAACAATTCACTCTTTTGGTGAACGAATATCGACTCACATCTTAAAATTAATTGTACCAAATCGCGTATGTATGAGTGAAGAGCGAGTCTTAAATGAGTGTCGTGACGAAAAATCGTCAATTGTTGTTTGGTTGGGTATATCCTCCTTGCACAACTTCGAATCGAAACCAAATCATCTGCGAGCGACCATTATCCATAAGCCTCCGGAGGCTCTCACAAATTAAAGGCGTTGACAATCTTTGTTGAGGGAATTTCGTATCAGTAACTTGTACTTCGATTTCGATTGTTGGTTAATTTTCCTGATGAGGTGTCGGGGTGGGAGATATAGAGAGAGTGGTGAGGTCGGGGGAGGAGGTGATGGTGATGGGTGGAGAAGGAGGAGGTTTGATGGAATGAATGGAAATGAATGAATGGATGAATTGAAGTGGCCTCGATTCGTGAGAACCTTTTGCCTTGGGGCCTTGTGAAGCTTTCAGGGCGAGGGATGAGAGGTTTCAGTGGGTACTTTCACGTTGTGGAACGTAGGCGTAAGGGACCAGGGAGTAAATTTACTAGAATTATAAAGGTTAGGTAGGGGGAACGTCCGTTGCATAGACCAGGAACCAAAAAAAAAAAAAATAAATAAATAAAATAATAGTAAGCCAGGGGGCCGTGAGATGAAAAGAAACGGGAGAAAGTAAGAGATGGTGTAATTGTAAAATGCAGGCAGATTGGGCACGAGCACATTTATTAAAATGGTATTGTCTAACCAACGGTAGAAATTGATTTGAGTACAGAATAGTACTTACGAAGGGGAGGGTATGATGAAGGTACAACTCCACACCAAAAGGATGTGATGAGATGAATTAGGATGAGATTCTTATTGTAACTATAGTCACAATCATGCAGCTTCCTCTATAATGTGAGATGGCAGGCAAACAAAAGGAAACACAATAAGAATGTACAGAGGTAGATGAAACTAGATCCATAAAATCAATCAAATATCAATTATACATTTACTTCTTCGATCGTTTATATTTTGGTCTTTGGTCTCTCCTTGGCTCCTCCTCTATTCATATTTTTCTTTCCTCTCTCTCTCCCTTTAATCCATTTCTTTTCCAGCAAGCCACTAGAAAATCATCACCTTTTCAGCCTTTTTTCCTTACCCCGTGTTACTCTCGCGGATTACCCAATAGTATCTGACAATTTGTAGCTAGCGTGTTTTAAATGAGCCTTTGATCACACTTTAATATCCGAAATTCATGAATTAGGCTTATTCTGTACTATGAAAACAAGGAACCGGGATAAAATGTATATAGAAGAGGCTTTTTATTATTATTATTATTATTATTATTATTATTATTATTATTATTATTATTATTATTATTATTATTATTATTATTATTATTTTTTTTTTTTTTTTTTTTTTTTTTTTTTTTTCCAACCTGAGCAATCCATGAATTTAAACAGAATGAATTCAATGAACGCTGGGAAGGAGAATGTTCGGCAAATTGTTTTGAATACATACAGTAGTATCAATCAAATTTGAATCATTTACAAGGCTGGACGATGATCCAGTAATTGTTTCCTTACGCATCATGGTTCATGACCTAGCATGACATGGTAATTAAGGAATTGATTGATGATGGGATAGAAACAAATTGTTTGAGATGAGAATGCACATTGTACAAAAGGCTGCTACGAGTATCTTCCATTCATCGGGAGAATGATATGCGCAGCTGAGCCACCACTTTCAAAATGAATGAAATCCAACGTTTGGTGAAAATCTCCTGCTTTATGCATAGACAAGTGCACTTTCTATATCAAAAATAAATTTATGCAGTTAGCCTTGCCGGATACCTAATACGTTATCTGCCGAATTTTTCCCCTTCACTCTAATGAGAACGAACATCACAGTATCTTCATTTACCTCAACCAATATAGCGGTACATAACAATCAACATAATTTCCAACCCTTCTTCTCAGATACACTTGCTTAGCTTTCAGTCCATCGTCAGAAATTCATGAATAAACATCTGAACAACACCAATAACAAAAAGTCGATAAGGTCTAGTTGCAACAAACTAACAACCACCTTAGTCAAACTCGACGCTCAGGTCCCTGAAAAAAGATTGTATCGTAGATCGTTATAGTCCAAGACCCTTCTCAAATAAGAAGTTCTCCCCACACAACACACACCATCACACCCACGAGAATCCACTCTTCCCATCCACTTTCCCACAGCTTGCTGCACTGCTGCAGTTGGTCATGTTCCCCCATCTTACTCCTGTTCCTGTGTCTAACCGCTAGATCTAACGCCATTTTCGATATCGTGCCTCGTGGGTTCGGTACCTCGTGGTTCGTTCATCTGTGATAGTGTTCCTGTTAATACTCTAACGGGTCTGTTAGTATACTTTTGCCCAACCAATCATAGAAAAAGTCCGTGGGAATGAATAATTGGATAATTAATAACCCAAATGGAAATATTGACATCTGAGCAATCCGAGCAACAAACATTTCTATCGATAAATAATATAATAGATAGCCCAGAACGTCTGAGGCTCGTATAATAATTAATCACGCGGAATTTGGAGAAAGTTACCATCATTACGGAAATTAACCCTCTCCAGATTTTGGCACCCAAGAACTCTACGGTATTGAACTAAAACAAACATTTCACAACCGACAATATAACAACTTGAGGAAACAACTTAATTATCCAGCTTCGACTTGCTGCCAAGAGTAACTCGGCGCCACCAACAGTTTAAAATTACCACGCATGGGAAAGAAACTACTGGAAATGTCAAGATAGCCCTAGATAATTCGAAGCTTCACGATATTATGTATCCGGGAGCCGCGAAGCGCAAACATTTGTCTAATTCGACATAATATACTCATAGCCGATGACAATGCAATCTATTGGAAACTGTCTAGACTATAATGAACAAATTTGTTTGAGTCTGAGCACCACCAGAAAAGAAAATCCTCCTTTCTTATTTCCAAATTCCCACTTGCCATTTCTGAGAACGTGTTGCATTGCGGATTTTGCTACAGTATAGACTGTTAGTAGGTAGGTATCTTTTGTAAAGAATACCGAATTTGTATAACTTCGCATTCTTCTCTTCGTTTTTCGTACTTCATTCTTTGTTCCTACTTCAAGTGTTTCAATCTTCAGGAGAAGCTTAAGGAGGGAATGGAATGGCGTCATAAGATTTTACATTGCGTTTCATGTTTGTACACTACAGTAGTATCTGGATTTCTGCAACGCGGTACAAATACAATGCCAAATGAAGAATATGTGCACCTGACACAAACCGAACATTCTTCAATCCTTCGATCTATCCGATCCCATCCCATCCCATCCCATTCGGTATCAAAACATTCCTTTCCATACCTAGTACTCCCTTCCCGTTTTATTTTCAGCTCTCCTTCTCTCCCCCCTCTTTCCCGTGCAGTCCAAGCACCACTCTCCAATTTCCAAAACAAGAAAGGAACCTCCCTGTTATCAATCTTCAAGATCTGTATTTTCCATGCATGATATATTGTTACTTCATACTTAGAACTGGGATAGTTTACATTCGGACGATTCGGACAATTGGATTATTTAGTCTTGTAGATTAATTTGATTATACGAAAGATCTACTGATCATTACATGATTCTCCATTCTATTTCTATTTTCGATTTCTATTCTTTTCGTCAACTTTTTTTTTTCTATCCCTTCCGATTTTCTTTCTATCATACCGCTAGTAACTCAAATCAAATCACCAAATCATCGCGCAATCTGAAATATCAAACCAAACCAAACTCAACTCAACTCAACTCAACTCAACTCAACTCAACTCAACTCAACTCAACTCAACTCAACTCAACTCAACTCAACTCAACTCAACTCAACTCAACTCAACTCAACTCAACTCAACTCAACTCAACTCAACTCAACTCAACTCAACCCCTCCTATCTCAGATCTACTAAACGATACTATACGAACTCAAACAATAAATTTCTTCCCTCCCCCCACTCAAAAAGCCCACAGACTACCTACCTACCACCCGTTGTTTCAGGAAGAAAGAAAAAATGACTTCAGATGAGACAGGTTCATCCAATCCATGATTCCGTGATTATTCTAGATATCCACTTCATATGTTTCAACGTGGATTTCATATTCGTTTCATTGTAGTTGTGTGTGGAGTATATATGTAATGAAATGATGTTATGTGAAATGTGAAGGCGATTTCATGAGAGAAAAGAATTGAAGAGTTGAAAAATTCTATTTTGCCAGTCGTTTTATCGACATTGTAAATGGTGGTTGATACGCTGATGAATGGAAGTTTCAATTATCTGATAATGAGTTTATTCCGCGGAAAGATAGAAAGTCGAAAATTATATATCATACGCTCTCTATTCAATACACCATCTATACACATACATACTCACAACATCCCTCACATATTCACACCCTCTCCTCCCCACAAACACCTCCTCCTATTCTCCACATGCCCCTCACATGATTCATCTTATCTCATAACACATCTGCATACATCCATCCATCACACAATGAACTGAACTCATATCCCTTTCCCTTCCTCATCCAAATTCCATTCTTCAAACACGACACGATGGATCGAAAACATTGATGTGTGAGGAAGGCACAGTATCTATGCCATCTTGGAATTTGCCTTTGCGGACTGCCAGTTATTTTATTGGAGCGCTTGCTTTTTTTCTTTCAGAGTTTTAAGCACCAGGAATAAGCTGCATCTACGTGACGACGTCTAGGTCGTATTGGACCCAGTACATGGCATTGAAAATATAATATGAACCTGGTACTCTTCTTCTATCGACTTGATATAAAGAATGTGCAAATATAGTAAAGTAAAGCCCCCAAAGCCACATTTCACAACAACATCATATCTTCATATGCATATTTGAAACTGGTCGTATATAGGCTACCGATAAACAAAGAAAGTATCGGTAAAGAAAGCAAGGTATAATACCCTGCCCCATTCATATCTTGGCGCAGCTCCCATCCTTCTTCTTTCCATACCTATGCTTGCGGTTATATCTCTATCCGAGAGGGTGATCTTTTCTATCTCTTGAATCGCAACCACAATCTACAACGGACCGTTCCGTGGTCATTGATCAGTTGCTTACAGTATCAGCCGGTTCTCATGCCGTTTGGGTTTTCATTTTAGATAGTTAGATGTATCGGGTCCTGATTTGACCGGACGGAATCCATCGATCTGCCATCCAATCACTTCCGGGTGATATGGTTGCAATCAGAAATGGCATAAGAAATAGTAGATTAGAGAGAGATATTGTAACCGTAACATATTGCATCATGAGATAGCTATGGCTAGGTCTTGTGCTGGTAATGATATATACAAATTTCTAGGCATGCACGTTTGATAGATGTCAGAATGTGTACGAAGATGTATGGATTAAGGATGCAAAGCCTGCAGAACCGGCTTGAAGATGGAAAGGAAGTAGATGCGAAGTGGTTATGAAACGGGATAGGATTGGTAATGTGCGCGCAAGGAACAGTGATGCGTCTTTGACATACTTCGATGCTGCAATACTTGCAGAAACGTGTATTTAGATGGAAGAACTATGGGTATTTAAATGTAGGTATGCATTTGAGTGGGTAATGGGATTTAGAATCCGCAAAGATTAAGGAAAGACTTGGGGTTCATTTGGTTCAATGTGACCCTCAAATGCAATTCAAAACTCTTGGAGCTTGATATACTTAACTATGGTAATTATTGGCATAAATATTGGTTGGAAGGAACCGGCAAATTAAAAATTACTTGGTGAAAACCTAAAATTCATTTTGCCGGTACCGAACAGGAATGATGCAAATATATCTCCGCCTGACATAGTAGCGCAGCTAAGGTGTCAGTATCTCAGATCGTAGATCATTCCAGGCTTTCGCTTCAGCCCACTAGAATGTTTTACCTCGAGACCCATGGGTGAAATGAGCAGTATGCTTATTCAATAAAAGCTTTAGATTTCTGCGTGAACTTCTACAATGGGTTGACTACCCACAATAGCAAGGAACCATCGCACAACATCCATGCGCACAATGAAAATGAGAAATCGGGTAGCCTGCCTAACAGAATTTGGGTTTGCCGTGTATCACAACACAATGCACTTTGGTGGATCCGATGCAGGACTTTCTCAAAATGGTATCTCCATGTCAAAGGAATCACATGATTCCGTCCTCATGCGAGTGTGACAGCGGCAATTAGGGTGTATTCTAGTAGCGAGGAATAGAATATATTAAGTCAAGATCTCGCATTGCTGACCTGTGAGAATCGTATCATATTTGATATAATTTTATACAAAGACATTAACATTGAATAGAAAGACATCAGGCGCTAATGCTAGGGATATGTCTATCCGGACCGACTTGATTGCCGATGGCGATCTTTTTGTACCCGATATTTCAGCCAAAACTTCTTGCCCGTTCTTAACATCACCCTTACTTCGATTCAGTATATACTTGTGCTCGTTAGGATAACCTTCCCTCTAGATCGGTCATTTTCTCAAATCTGACATATCGTTACACCGAAAATATGCAGGATGTCAGATTGTATAGAATCATACACAAACACCAACCCATCCGATTAGTAAATAGATATGCAGTCAGCAGCGGAGTTTGAACGAGAAGGCAGGTGGCCTTTTGGCAAAATATCACAGCCTTGCTATGCGGAGAATGAAAGTAGGATTTTTGGCTTTTCGTCTCCAAAGTTGAAGCGATTGTAGATCATTAAAAGGCATAGTATAACTTCATATTGAGATTGTTGGAGAACCGCCATAAGCTAGACGTTATAATTCGCGGGATTATATCTGAATACCGACTTGCTAACTTGACTTCAAGGGGGTACAAAAACGGGTGTTGGCTGCATTTACTGAAGATACACCGACATACCGAGCACATCTCAAATCCTTAAGGAAGCATCATGGACGCAAGGTAAATGATCAATCCTTTTCTTTTGATACTGATTAGCCATCAAACAACTGCCACACTTGGTGGTAAAAACTATTCATAGCAAATCGATGATCATTTCTTGCTTGTTTGTTGCCTTTCCGTTTGGTTCGGTATGGGCAACATCAATCAGTATTATCCGGAGATCCAATAACCGCCCGTTTCTCTGACATATCTTCCCTTGCATATCCCATGGGATGCCGAGTGTTTTTTGATCTCACGGGAGGAGCTTCAGACTTGTTTCCCCCCACGTTTTACGATATAAAGTTTGGGCGTCTCATAGGAGAGTCGAGTTTGCATTTCGTGATAGAACAGCAAGCATTCATGCGTGGAGAAAGAAGCAAGCAATAATAAGTAGCTTAATGTGGAGTTTACTTAATTTTCGGCGGTAGATGCGATAAACATAATGAATTACCCTTTAGAGAAAGGCTTGGACAGATCCGCAGGGCCAATACCGGAATACCGGATACAGATTCATAGGGTTTATCATATCATATCAAAGATCGGGTTGTATGATATGGGTAGTATCTAAGGACACGGCAAACCCTGGTAAAATAATAAAGTAAAATAAGTAGAACGTACATAATAGTTCTTAATAGGCCCAGTAGTATATGCCATTGATATATGCTGGATTATCAGAGGAATCCATCTAGAAGAAATGGGTAGGACAGGTACGAAAAGGCGGAAAACTACTAGGTAAGAAGAAATATACCCTACGAGGCTTGTCATGAGCAAGCCAAGCTTGTAAGTTAAGTTGTGAGCTGCTTTAAGCCCCACTATCATTCAAAAATTACCAAAACCGGAACCTTACCAAAAATTCCCCCGCGACGCCATTGACTCTAAAAAATTGCATAAAGCATTCACTCTCCCCCCTTCCAAACTTCTGATTCCTTCCCTTCGATTTCTTCCACATGTCATATTTGATCTCACGTCTGAGGCCATCTTCTTCAAAAATTCCAATTCAAACTAAATTTCAATACAGAAACTTCTCTCGCACAAGCGTCATCATGGGTGTCACAAAGACTATCTTGAAGGAAGGTACTGGTGAAACTCCCAAGCCTGGAGATACCGTCACCATTGAATACACTGGATGGTTGAAGAACAAGGGAAACACTCCTGGGACGCAAAAGGGTAACCAGTAAGTCTATCCGAAAGCCCAATCCTCATTGCAATACTCTTCCCTATTTTGTGACTAACAAACTTCTTCGCAGATTCGACTCATCTGTCGGCCGTGGTGCTTTCGTTGTTCAAATCGGTGTTGGTCAAGTCATCAAGGGTATTTTATCCCGCTATCTAATAAAAGTAACGTTGGATGTCGGATGCTTATTGACTGGTTGTTAGGCTGGGACGAGGGTGTTACCACCATGAAGGTCGGTGAGAAGGCTACCTTGGATATTACCCCGTAAGTGACATCTGCCAATGCATTGCTAAATGGCCAAGCTAATATATCTTCATAGTGACTACGCCTATGGTGCCCGGTAAGACCTTTCTAATCCCCATCCCCACCAATTCTCTTTCCATATGTCGACTTAATGGGTTTCACCCTCGGGAAAAAACGGCTACAATACCATGGATGGACGGAATTGCTGATCTTCATTGTAGCGGTTTTCCCCCTGTCATTCCAGCTCACTCAACTCTTCTCTTGTAAGTCTCAGATTTAACAGACCAGATCCACAAAGTTCTCCACTAACAATATCTGCAGTGACGTTGAGCTTCAGAAGATCAACTAAATGCGCGATATTCAAAAGTGTTCAACCATAGATCGTCAAATGGCGAGAAAGCTCAGGCTCACGATGAATAAATGAATGAACGAATACGTAGTGGTGGAGGTATACAAGCATGCATGAACCGCCCGTTGAGTTGAGAATGAATACTACATTGTTTCTCTGAAATTATCACGCATTTGGCCCTTGCAATGGACTTTAAATCTATAAATATTACTCGAGTATACGGAAGTGAAAAGACGAGATACATGACCAATGAAGCTAAATCTGCAACTCGCCCTAGAGCTAGGATTAAGATACCGCCTCTCACGTACAGCTAATCTGCCGAGTATTAAACTATGATACCGCCAGTCACTCAATGACATTAAGAAGACAGACACAATGCAAATGTACTTCTTCGTCTAGCTTTACAACTCAATATGACAAGTAACTCTGTCAAGTTGTTCCATATCAAACCTCCCGAGATCATCATTGGCACATGCCTTTGAGATGACATAATTTCCATCACATACACCACTACTGTTTCACATCAAACCTTCAATTAAATGGTACCAAATCTACAACTGACCGAGTTACGAGCCACTCTCGTAGGATGATATAGCATGTCCATGCATATGTCGTTGCTCAATTACTGATACTTACACGATACACTTTTTTCACATCGAGTTGTGCCGCGTTGTAGAAGTAAAAAGAAAAAGTTCCTCTACCAAAAATCCCAGTATAGTCATGTCATTTTAGCTTGGCTACTCTAGATGTTTCTATTTGTCAGTCCTAAAAGCCTCAGTGGCTGGGGACCTTTAGATTGTGCGAGGCGAAAGGTATTTTGATACTGTAAGCAACCAGCAGCTTCCAACTCTTCTGGTGTTTTTATCAATAACTTCTGATAAATACCACTTCACATTTCATCCACGCATTCATTTTTAAATCAAAAGATACAATAAACAGATAAATCCTAGTGAATCTGAAATCACGCAACCCAACTTCTTCTTGAGAACGTTATCAGCTCAGTGATTTTACTGTACCATACCCCAACTCACAAGGCGGTAAACCCCACAATATCCAACTACTTACGACCCGAGCCTTTAAGTTGGTACAATTTAGTGAACCAGAAAATCACCCTTTTCTGGAACACTTATCAAACGTCAATATTTCATCAACAATAGATTTAAACGGTGCTGGCAACCTGGGAAAACGTAAACTCTCCGGCGCGGATTCTCAGAGGCCAGATAAAAAGATCATGACGGTAGGTGAAAGCTACCCCTCCAAAGTGACAGCTACATCAAGAGCTTCAAGCTTCAATCTCTACCAAATCATAATATTCATTTTAGCATTGCATAAACTAATACAGGTTTACTTTCTCTTTAGGCTATACATACAAAAAATACAGACATGGAGACTAAGATGCAGGTGGATGAGTCGGTGGTTGGCCATACCGAAATCGATGAGTCCCTCTACAGTAGACAACTTTATGTTTTAGGACATGAGGCCATGAAGCGCATGGGTGCTTCAAATGTGCTCATTGTAGGACTTAAGGGACTTGGTGTGGAAATTGCAAAGAACATTGCTTTGGCGGGTGTCAAAAGCCTTACCCTTTACGACCCTGCGCCCGCAGTCATCGCCGACCTTTCATCTCAATTCTTCTTACATCCTGAAGATGTTGGGAAGCCAAGAGCGGAAGTGACCGCACCCCGCGTTGCTGAACTAAACGCATATACCCCGGTTTCCGTTCACAGGTCTTCAAGGTTAGTATAGTAATTCATTTTGGCGCGGGGTTATAACTATGCTAACATTAGCTCCCGCAGCTTGACAGATGACCTCACTGAATTCGATCGATACCAAGTCGTGGTCCTAACCAATACCCCTCTCAGAGATCAAATTATTATCGGTGATTATTTACATAAGAAGGGAATTTATCTAGTAGTTGCGGATACTTTTGGTCTCTTTGGATCAATATTTTGCGACTTTGGAGAAAAGTTCACTGTTCTTGACCCCACAGGCGAAGCTCCAGTAAGTGGCATTGTTGCTGGAATCGATGAGGAAGGTTTGGTTTCCGCCTTGGACGAAACGAGACATGGTCTTGAAGATGGGGATTACGTTACTTTCACCGAATTGGAAGGATTAGAAGCTCTGAACAGCGCGGACCCTCGAAAAGTAACAGTAAAGGGACCATACACTTTCTCTATCGGGGATGTTACAGGACTTGGTCAATACAAGAGGGGCGGAATGTATCATCAGGTTAAGATGCCAAAATTCATCGACTTCAAGCCATTGTCAGTCGCTTTGAAGGATCCAGAATACCTTATTTCCGATTATGCGAAATTCGATCGCCCTCAGCAGCTCCACGTCGGTTTCCAGGCTCTTCATGGATTCCAAGAATCTCAAGGCCGTCTTCCTAGACCGATGAATAAAGAAGACTCTATAGTCATTATTGAGTCTGCTAAGACTTTCATCAAAAACCAAAAGTTGGATATCGAAGTTGATGAGAAGTTGATTGCTGAGTTAAGTTACCAAGCCCAAGGTGATTTGAACCCAATAGCAGCTTTCTTCGGTGGTCTTGCAGCTCAAGAAGTATTGAAGGCTGTTTCCGGAAAATTCCACCCGATCTGTCAATGGATGTATTTTGATTCTTTAGAGTCCCTTACCACCAGCTTTCAACGAACCGAGGAAACATGCAAACCCCTCAATACTCGATATGATGGTCAGATTGCTGTGTTTGGTAAAGAATATCAAGATAAGCTGGCCAACATCAACCAATTTTTGGTGGGTGCTGGTGCCATTGGTTGCGAGATGTTGAAGAATTGGGCTATGATTGGTTTGGCCACTGGTCCAAAGGGGAAAATCTTCGTCACTGATATGGATTCGATCGAGAAGAGTAATCTTAACCGTCAATTCCTCTTTAGACCTAAGGATGTTGGGAAATTGAAGAGCGACTGTGCTGCTGAGGCAGTTCAAGCAATGAACCCTGATCTTCAGGGTCATATTGTTACCATGCGTGATCGAGTTGGTCCGGATACTGAACACATCTTCGATGAGAAATTTTGGCATCAGCTTGATGGTGTCACTAACGCTCTTGACAACGTTGATGCTCGAACTTACGTTGACCGTCGTTGTGTCTTTTTCCGAAAGCCTTTGCTGGAGAGTGGAACTCTGGGTACTAAGTGCAACACACAAGTTGTTCTCCCTCACTTGACCGAGTCATATTCCAGCTCTCAAGATCCTCCTGAGCAATCTTTCCCAATGTGTACGCTCCGAAGTTTCCCCAACAAGATTGAGCATACCATTGCCTGGTCTCGAGAGTTGTTTGAGTCATACTTCGTCAAGCCAGCGGAAACAGTCAATTTATACCTTACCCAGCCAAATTATCTTGAAACTACCCTGAAACAGGGTGGTCAAGAAAAAGCAACTCTAGAGACGATTCTTGATTTCTTAGTTGAGGATAAACCATTGACTGTCGAGGATTGTATTAAATGGGCTCGTCTGCAGTTTGAAAAGCAATACAACAATAATATTCAGCAATTATTGTACAACTTCCCGAGGGATTCAACCACATCAAGCGGTACACAATTTTGGTCTGGGCCAAAACGTGCTCCAGATCCATTGAAGTTTGATCCAAAGAATCAATATCATTGGGACTTCATTGTCGCTGGTGCTAGTCTTCACGCTTTCAACTATGGCATCAACACTAGCGAACTCGGCTCAAGCACAATTCAAAAAGTCCTTGATAACATGATCATTCCCGATTTCTCTCCAAGCTCTTCCGTTAAGATTCAAGCTGATGACAGTGAGCCTGTAAGTTTAATTCCCTTTCCATTGCCCTATGAAGTATTTCTAACAATTTTAGGATCCAAATGCTGCAAATAACTCATCCTTCGATGACAGTGCGGAGCTCCAAAACCTCACCAACAAGCTTCCATCACCCAAATCAATGGCTGGATTGAGACTCTCGCCAGTTGAGTTTGAAAAGGATGATGATTCAAATCACCACATTGATTTCATCACGGCTGCCAGTAACTTGCGTGCCGAAAATTACAAAATTGAGCTTGCCGACCGACATAAGACAAAGTTCATTGCTGGCAAGATTATTCCTGCTATTGCAACAACTACTGCTCTTGCCACTGGGTTGGTAATCCTGGAGTTCTATAAGATCGTTGATGGCAAGGTTGACATCGAACAATATAAGAATGGTTTCGTCAACTTAGCCTTACCTTTCTTTGGATTCAGCGAGCCTATCGCTAGTCCAAAGGCTACATACAAGGGTCACACAGGAGATGTCTCTATTGATAAACTTTGGGATCGATTTGAGGTTGAAAACATTACTCTCAAAGAACTCATCGATGATTTCTCACAGAACAAGGGTCTCGACATCAGTATGTTAAGTTCAGGTGTCAGTCTCTTGTATGCCAGCTTCTTTTCCAAGGCAAAGTTGGCGGATCGCATGCATTTGAAGCTTAGTGAACTTGTTGAGCTCATCTCTAAGAAGCCTATTCCAAGTCACCAAAAGACGGTAATCTTCGAGATTTGTGTTGAAGATCAGAATGAAGAAGATGTAGAAGTTCCTTACATTATGATGAAGTTGGGCAATTAACGATACAATTAAGTGGGAGTGGCATCCTTTTTTATGGACTATGAAAATTAGAACAGCACGTGGATTATAAATTCAGCGAAATATAAATATTTTACCAAGCAACACGCGTTTTCATTCTGCAAAAATATATTACTATGAGATTTGAGATTATCTAGTAATCCGTTTCGGGCTTCAAAAAGCTCAATTTTCCGAGGGTTATGTAAACTTAACTTAGTAAGTGCTTTGCAGGAGGAATGTAAGCAATTGGCAGGGATTCAAAGCATAAGCTCCAATCGATGACAAATCTCGACTCTACCCCGCCATCGATGGCACCTCGAGCTTCCTTTGTACCTCATGATATATAAATAGTAATGACATTACCTCTTTTTCTTTATTCCACTAAGTTCATGCTTTCTAGACTTTGTCAATTATCTGCCCAGCTTCCAATTCTTTCAAAATTACCAATTCGAGCTTTCAGTTCTACTAAATCTACAAATATGGTTCGTTAGCCTCCAAGCTCCCTGATGTCTGGAAGCTCGCCAGCTCTCAAGCTCTCAAGCTCTCAGGAAGTACATGAGCAACTTAAATAGTAGCTGACATGCGAAATATACAGTCCGAGCAAAAAATTACACAGTGGGTAGCACTCAATGATAAATCTGGAGAATTCAAGCGAGGTCAATCCCAATTTCGAAATTTCATCAAGAAAGGAGGGGAATTCCCACCAGAGAAAGGAAGATATCATCTCTATGTAACCACAGCTTCCCTAGGTTGAGCTTCTCTCCCGACTAATCAGAACTACCATTAGGTATCTTATGCTTGTCCGTGGGCACATCGCACATTGGTCGTACGCAAACTTAAAGGCCTCGAAGATATCATTCCATATACTAGTGTACATTGGCATATGCAAGAAAGAGGATGGAGATTTGCGACTGCTGAAGATGATGTTCCGGGCGATAATGTTACTTCGTCTCCAGTTGAAGCCCATAAGGGTTTTACGCATTTGAGAGAGATTTACTTTCAGGTCGATCCGGAATATACTGGCAGATTCACAGTTCCGACTCTTTATGATGTGAAGCAGGGAAAGATTGTTAGTAATGAGAGTAGTGAGATTATTAGGATGTTTTATACCGAGGTTAGTTTGGATTTACTTGTTCCTGTTATTCTCTCGAAAGTTGGGATTAGGTGCTGATATCGAATAGTTTGATGATATTATTGCTCCGGAATACAAGAATGTCGATCTCTTTCCCGCGAATTTACAAAAGGAGATTGAGGCTACGAATGAATGGACATATAATGATATCAACAATGGTGTCTATAGATCTGGTTTTGCTACCAAGCAGGAGGCTTATGAGAAAGCTGTTACTCAACTCTTTACTTCCTTGGATCGGGTAGAGAAACATTTGAGTGAGAATGAGGGACCTTATTATTATGGAAAGAATATTACCGAGGCGGATGTGAGGTTATTCACTACAATCGTCAGATTCGATGTAGTCTATGTCCAGCATTTTAAGGTATGTGTCTACTCAAATCAGCGCCCCAAATGATGTAACGAAAGCTAATGAGTCGAAGACAAATATTCGGGACATTCGATCAGGATATCCGTACATCCATAAATGGTTAAGAAATTTGTATTGGAATGTTCCAGCATTTGGAGAGACTACCGAATTTACTCATATTAAGAACCATTATACAAAGAGTCACACTCAGGTATGTAGCCCCCTTTCTAGAGGCGACCCGTATACTAATTTCAATCTAGATCAATCCATTCAGTATCACTCCTCTGGGACCTGGACCACCTATCTTGAGGGAAGATGAAGAAGTCCCGGCTGTGAAATGGGCTTTGAGTTTGAGGAAGTGAGTTGGGCGAGGTGCAGTATGATGTGGTTTGTTTTGGGAAATGGTGATGGGTGAAAGGTGTAAGGCTGTAATAATATGGTGATGAATATATATGCAATCCGAGTCCAGTTTGAGCATTGAATCTTTTAATCCTGGATGCATCGAAAACCACTTGGTTGAATGCGAAGATTGTCCTTGGACTACGCTTTAGAAACTCAAACATTTTTAAAATATTGCTGAATATAACTGTATCGATTAGCTGAGCAGACGAGATGGACTTTTCTTATCTTTTCTTGGTATAGTATGTCGGAAGCGGAAAAGCGTCTTGTGAATCAGAGTCTTTTGGTGCAGAGTATCAAGCCATTATGAGACGCTGCGGAATATGTGGAGCATAGGCTTCGAGGATAGATGGATGACGTCTTGATGTGGAGACAAGCTTAGGAGGTAGAAATTAATGTTCTTCATTCGAATGTTCAATGCTAGCAACTGGTGAGAATTAGTTGCAGCATTAGGAAAGACTATTCACATGAGTGTCGCGGGAAGCTTCCATTTAGCAGAAATATTCAATTTTTGGGAGAATACCCGCCTAAGGTTAATCTTCCATAATGAATTTCAAGAAAGCTTGAGCTACTTTCACACCATCATGGTCCTTATTAACCCTACTCATTGCATCCTCGAAAGTCTCATCGTCAAAAATACCCGAAGCATGTCTTGCCTCCAACACTTCCCTCACAATTTCCTTGGTAAACTCCGGATGTCCTTGCATCGTCATTAATCTCCCTTTAATATACATTCCCTGTGTTGCACATTTATCCGTATATGCTAATTGTTCCACCTCTTCAGGATATTCATACACCATATCTTTATGCACTTGAAATATATTCTGTCAAAATATTAGCTCCAAATCCTCATTTCTTACTTATCTCAAGCAATACGACGAGGAAAATATACCAAACTCTCCAACCCAAAAATCTCCTTCCCCTTCCCCGTCAACTCAACAGCCGTAACACTAAGTTCCCACCCCCTCTCATTCCTCTGAACCCTCATCCCCATCGCCCTCCCCACAATCTGATGCCCAAAACAAATCCCCACCACTCTCACCCTCCCCTGCTCCAAAATCCTCTGTACAAACGCAACTAATTTCACAATCCAAGGCTCCGAATCATAAGCCGCGAATCGCGATCCACTAATTAATATCGCGTCGATAGATGAGAGGGTGGGATATTCTTGAAGGGTTGCGACGTCGTAGGAAGTTATTTGTAGAGAGGATACTGGGATGGGTGGTGTGAGGGTGGTGGCCCCCCGCTCGAGGAGCGATGTGAAAACACCGCCGTATCCGTTGTATTTGGCGTTTGTGTTTGGGAAGGGGGTGTCGCATTCGAGGATTGCGATGCGGAGGGGTGATTGGGGCATTGTAGGTTGTGGGTTATTGTGTTTTGTTTTGTTTTGTTTGGTGAGGGGAAGTGGAGGAGGAGATGAGAGAGTGATTAGAATGAGAGATATTTTGAAATATATATATACAAAAAATTGTTGAAGTCCGATAATGCTCCGTGATATGATATCTTATCTCGTCTCATCTCGGCTGGGAATTCCTTTAAATCACCGTCTCAATAACACCCGGAGCTCATTTCGAAAGTACTGTGGAGGCAGGAATAGGTCATTCCCTGATTATATAAGCCTTTTATCCGATAGGGCATTATAAATAGTTTCCTTAATATTTAGCTTTACAATACTACTCCTTTTCCACTTAATGCAAGACTTACCCACATGTATCGCCTAATTAGGCTTAGGCATTCGGTTATCCGGTGCATTCAATTGGGTGAACCCTTCTATTAACCGAGTACATGTCATGTCGAAGAACTTAATCTTATCTCACCGTTCCCATTCGAACAATACCCCAATCCCATATTTTCCATTCCCTCTAACCTCTGGAGGAAAGTGGAGGAAGCCTTTTGTCAGTAATTACCTTTTAGGAGATTTGTGGGAGGTGCTACAAGTTGGTGTCTGCAAAAAAATGATTGATCGATTCGGCGGTGACTCCGAGTTCGCTTGGGGGATTCAACTGTTGGTTTATACATTTCTATCTTTATCTATGTTGATTACTTTTATTTCTTTTGATCGATTTGTTTGTGAGTAAGATTATCGATAGTTTCATACAGAGAAATTATGACGGAAAGTAACCATCAAGCTGGCGGCCAGAATACCACAAACAATACCGCAACAGAGAATACACCACTCCTATTTTCCACCAGAAACGATACACCAACAATTGAAGGAGTATTGGTAGACAATGATGGTGACTCAACAGGAACAGATGTCGATCCCAATGAATTCGACCTTATGTTATCAAGAACAACATCATTTACAGCTGTAGGAATCGAAACTATCTTTAAGAATTATCTATGCTTCGAAATTCTCGAATCCATCATCATCCCAAACGAGGATCTAGAAATTCCAGTCGTGTGAGCACGAGAAGAAAATCAATTTCCGGCTCCATCAGGAGTATTGGAGAAACCATTGAAGACGATGATGAAGAATTTAAATCCCCTTTTCTAGGCGGTGTTGGTGTAAAGAGATTTTGGCTCATTTTCAACAATAGGTCTCATAGCCATGACTCGCAACTTGCAAAATTTGGCATACGTGTTACTATTGCTTCCAACGAGTATGGGACAAGGATTTCAAATGCAGGAAAGTTTTATGAGTGTGTTGGCTGTTAGTGAACAGTGGGAACAGGCGGTTGCTACGACGACATTTATGTTGTGGAGGAGTATGGGACAGGTTTTGGGGGTGGCGCTCAGTTCGTTGATTGTGCAGAACTCGTTGGTGGGGTTTTTGAATGGGAATGTTGTGGGGCCGGATAAGGAGAAGGTAGGAGTGCTTTTTGACTATTTTCTTTTTTCTTTCTTTCTTTCTTTCCTTCTTTCCTCCGGCTTTCCCTCCATATAACCACTCATATTCTCAACTTCAAAATCTTATCCCGGATACAAACTAACAAATAAATAGGTCATAGAAGCAGTACGCTCCTCCGTCCAAGCAGTAGCAGGATTAGAAAAACATTATAGAGATCAAGTGATAGATTCTTATGCGGAAGCATTGAGAGCAGCGTATATTTTTGCGTTGGCCGTTAGTGTGCTGGCTTTTGCGATGACGGTGGGGATTAAATTGCCTAGCTTGGGGTTGAAGTGCGTTGGAGACGTGAAATGGTGGAGAGATCGGGGGTAATAGGGTAGGGGATAGAGGATAGACGATGGCGGGTAGATGAGATGAAATGACAGCGTGATAAGATCGGTAGAGATCGGTAGAGATCGAAAGATGGGATGAATAAACAATTTTAGATAATTATAGATAAACAAGAATAAAATTGTATTGTAGATGTAGATGTAGATACTAGATAAGTAGATATACAATGATATTCTTTAAAGTGCATTTTGGGGCGGGTATGTGAGGGGTGAAGAAAATAGTGAATGATGAATAATGGGGATGAATTAGTGATATTTATTTGGGATAAGGATGCGGAATGATGAGTTTGTGAGTTTTTACTGCGTTGTGGGGATGAAAGAGTATTTGTCTGAATGATTAGGGTTGATGTTGATGTTGTGGGTGTGCGATGAAGGGTTTGAAGGCTGTAGGGATGTGTAAATGGATGGGGGACTTGTGATTTGTGAGGGGAGAATTGGGTATGGTTGGAGCTTTAGGATATCGTTCAGTGCGGTGTATGGTATTTATCAGGGAGTTAGATCAAGCTGAGACCATCCATTGAATCGAGATTCCTGGTTGAACTTGGCATATCTACCTATTCAATGAGCATCAACTTTTGCAATCCTAGAATAAATCAATATCAAAACCATCCTCATCACTCCACCACATCAAACTAACCACCTCCACCTCAACAAGCACCGCCTACAGATACAACACCCTTAGGTTTCTCCCTCAAAATCTTATCCTCCTCAAAATCCGCCCTCACAGCCTTCGCAACATCATCATCAGTAAGTACATTCCAGCCGACGATCGCCATAGCTTTAGCCGTCACAATAGTAATATCATGAGCTTCTTTGGTAGCGGCTGCTTGTGTGAATTCAGGCGTGTGGTTAAAAGCTGTATCGGAGATTCCGTACCAGCCGTGAAAGCCGGGACATTCGTAGGTGACGTTGCCTTTTTATGAAATAGTTAGAGATGGAGTAGGAGTATTGTGCGCATCTGAACTTACCCATATCCGTTGAGCCAGGTGCGTTTTCAATGTGTTTGAAGTCACATGTAACGGGGTGATCAAGATGAGACATGGCTTCTGCGTATTGACTGCAGATTGTTTTGTTGGGTCGTGTATCGGCGTATGTGTTTATTCTGGATAACGTTAGTATATACTTGGAAGTGGAAAGTGAAAAGTGCAGACGTACTCTTCAAACTCAACTGTACAGCCTGTTGCAATAGCAGCTCCTTCAAAACATTTTATAGCTCTGGCTTTGAGTTCATCGGCTTCTTTGAGAGTAGCACTTCGGATGTAATAGACTAATCCTGCACTGGCCGTGATGATGTTTGGTCTTGTACCACCAGATTCAATCACTCCCTTTTCAGGAGGTTAGTATATGTAGCCAGAAAGGTGTCGACACACTTACATTGATTCTTTCATAAGGTTTGATCTGCTGTCTCAAGACACTGATAGCACTGTAAGCAAGAACAACAGCATCAAGCGCATTAATACCCTCCCAAGGTGCCATAGCAGCATGTGAAGGCTTTCCCGTATAATGGATCTTAAATTTATGATTTGCCAACGTGGTGCTATATGCAGAACCGACACGGCCATGACTTGGATCTCTAATACACGGATGAACCATCATGCAAGCATCAACATCTTTATAAGCTCCTGCATCGATAAGCTTCAATTTTCCTCCACCACCTTCCTCAGCTGGGGTCCCTAAAAGTCTGACTCGACCTGGAACGTTTTGTTGTCTTAATGCAGAAGCAAGACCCAAGAACGATGCAATTGAGGCGGTTGCAATTAGATTATGACCACACGCGTGCCCAATATCGGGAAGAGCATCGTATTCAGCATTGTAAACGACAAGGCGACCTCCGCTACCATACTCGGCTGAGAAAGCAGTTGGAACACCATAAGCGCCAGTTGTGACAAAGTAGCCTAGATCCTTGAGCATAGATGTAATGTTGTCATGTGCTTTTACTTCATTGAATCCAAGCTCCGGATTTTCGTGGATCTAAAATTTGTGAGATACGGATAAGTATATATGAGTCTGTGCAATAGTCCGGAATGCAGTCCAACAATAAGGGACTTTTGAATATTGAAATCATTCTGATTATCGAATCTTTGAATGGATAGTTTATCAAAACATTGAACCATCCTCAAAAATCCAATCATTCAACACAAGGTTGAAGGATTTTAGAGCGACTGCGGTCCAGACTATTGAGTACAAAGGTGTATGTGGAATAGAGGGTTACCTTTTGATTGATTGCTTTCAAATTATCTTCGTAGCCATCTATGGCTTTTTTGATAGAAACTGCGTGCTCCATTTTCGGTGGTGGTTTCTTTTGCGTCCTGGTAGACTGCTTGATTGTTGATTGTGATGTGTGAATGGGAGAAAAGGGAGGAGCAAAGGGTCGCTTACTAATGAAGGAATGAAATCCGCGAGAATGAAGGGGTATCTATAATAGATTTGTGTGATGCGTACAAGTAGGCAACAGGTTCAATTTTTGATAACTCCAGCAATTCAATGTCGATGGACGAGTAGGCGATCAGAAACTAATTAGCTGTTATGGTCTCTTCTATCCGAAAAGATTGATATCGCGGGGTAAAATCAAGATTGACGAGCTCCCATTTTGATTGGTTCGTCGAGACGACCAGCCCGTATTTGACCCACTTTAGGCTCGTGACACCAGCCATTGCTTGAACCTCACTTCATCAGCTCAACTCAGCCCTCAGCGATCATGGCCCTGATTCTGTCTCAGAAAGGTCCTAAATCTATGCATAAATGTCCCCACAGTTGGAGTACTGTTCAAGGAAAACCTCCAAGAATCATTTGGCAACTTGGGATAGACTTGGACCCCACCTAGAACTTTGGGCCAGCTAGAGACACAAACTCGACCATGACACAACCTAAGAGAGGCCTCAGGTCTAGATCAGGTGGGTTTCCTTTGATAGTTGGAAGTCATCATCTAATCAGCCATAGGATGTATGACTTGTAGACGTGCTAGAGTGAGATGCGATGAAAAACATCCGATATGTGAAAGGTGCAATCGTCTAGGATTAGATTGCTCTTATCAGCCATTTATCTCTAGGAAAGAAAGAGAACGACAGCATCGAGAAGCGAGAGAGCGAACAGCTCCTGTTCAAATTGTTCCAAATACCGTTGGATCGCTACCACTCTCAACCCCAGTTGATCCCGACGAATTGCTCCATGCTGTTGGGGATGAAGGATTTCCCGACATGTGGAGCATGCATGACTGGTCGCCCACGATGGAACATGGATTCATTTTACCCGAAGGTTGCTTTAATCTCGAGACATTCGACGATGTAGCTTCAAGCAACGAGCGTACTGACACCATTAGCCATCATTCGCCCTTTCAACCTTTGAGAGCTCTTGACCTTGTGGGGCGAGATAATGTTGTGTTCCAGGATAATTATTACGCAAAGGGTTGCGTCACACTTCATTTCCCAAGTCTACGTAATTCGAACCCATTGAAGCTCTCACCATCAGAGAAACGGGCCGTAGAACACTACGAAAAGACACTGTCATTAAAATTCACCACCAAAAATCCAACATGGTCAACTCAACAGATATACCTTTGTCTCGGAGCGCAAGATCCTCTAATCATGCACTTATTACTCGCAATATCCTTTCGTGATTTGTTCTTCAAAGATAAAGATAACATTGAACTTCACGACCTAGCACAGAAGCATTTTCGAGCTGGAATTGGCCGTTTACTGACAGCTATCTCCGAGGAAGAATCACCACATCACCTAAGTATCATGGCGGCTTTCTGGTTTCTATATATGCTTGGATCAAGTCAACTTCATGCCGGAATTGGTACGATGATGCTCCTGAGCAGAGTTGTATGCGATTATGTTCAAAAGCATGTTGCGCGTCTTTTAGATATAGACCCAATCAACAGGCGAGATCCAGATCCTCCATTATCCTTTCACCTTCGTGACCAATCACTGCTCGCTAGGGTTACGATTTGGATGTTTTACGCCGATGTTGGATTTTGCTTCTGCTACCGTGGAGGGGATCTCGCGAGATATCTTTGCACCGACACTAAGAATGTATCCAAAATAGTCAACATGGGGCGCTCTGTTCTCGCTCTGAACTGGAACCAGGAGTACCCGCCCGAACAAGCTGCCGATGATGATCAAAACCTCGAAGTACTGGATTTATTATGGAAGTCAGCAATAATGTGTCAAATAGTCAACGATCTCGATCAAAATCCTCCATCCGAGGCAATAGAACAACAATTTTGCGAGCTCGAACAAACCTACAGTAACATATTCCAACTCGCCGCAATAGATCTAGAAACCCGTCCAAGGTTCCTGATCAACGCCGATTGGATCCTCAGCTACTATTACGCCATACGTATCTACCACTTCCGCTACACAACTCAAAACGAAAATCATAACACAAGACCAAAAGTAGTCAAACGAGCCCTCAAATCACTCTTGAACATTGCTCAAAGAATTTTTGCCAAGGGCGATGAAGAACATTACGAAAGACTTCACTGGCCATTATTCATGGCAGGGATCGAAACTTCGGATACTATACATCGGGAATGGATATTGGAGAAATTCTCATCTGGGAAGTTCAAAATTGTTTTGGAAAAGGTGTTGAAGATTCAGCATTTGAGTGGAACAAGGGTCCATATGTCTTTGATTCGTGAGATGTGCTCTAAGGAGGGAGATGCTCCACGTGTTACTTTTCTTGGTTTTTGATACATGCACTTATGTTTTTGTTTTGCAGGCGCTGGGGCTCTAGTTTTGTTTTCTATCTGAATTATCTGAATTCAGGGTTCGCGGATTTCTTGTAGCGTTCTAGCGTGGTGTTTGGGAAAGGGGAACTTGTTTTCAGAACGATAGATTCTGTAACAAACTGCTAGTGCGGACTATTCATTATCCTACGTCTAGATAATTACATGGTACTTGTCACAATTGTTCAATCTTATTGCTAACATTAAAATATATTTCATGTGTTGATTTCCTTACTCCTTGTCATCTCATTTTCACACTTATAGGTGTACCTATGATGGGCTTCTTCTTCCTCTATTTCAAACTTCATATTCTTTCTCATCCTAATCTCGAGTGTATAGTGACATGAACCTTGATCTTGGACATCCGGTAGATCTACGACTTCCAATATTAATCAAGTTCCCTCAAATTTGCTCTGATTGGACCGAGTTTCCTTCATGGAGGTTGCTTTAGTTGACTGCATTGCGGCTGTATGGATTTCCTCTAATGTCATATTACCTTCTGATGCTTTGAGCTCAACTAAAAAGTCCGTCATATACTGTTGGCTATACTTTGCTTTCTCAACCCATATGCTGACAATTTCAAAAGCCATTTGACACCTTTTCCGTTGAAGTTCCAAATATCGATTAATCATCTGATGTTTGTGCGGCTTGCATACAATGTACTCTCTCTTATCCACCCTCTCAATTACCAAAAGGACTGTTAGAATGCGACTGCATTCTTTTGTATGGGTTCCGCCTCTACCTAAAAATATCCCAGCAAGGTGGAAATTTGTGATTTCGATTCGATACCGTAGTCTGAAGAGAGCCCAATCATGAACCGACGCCAACTGAGAAAAGGGGTTGGATTGTTTTGCGTCCCTTGGAACCACCTCGAACATGCCTCTGTCAGCTAGTAGAGAATCTCCGCATGCGGCTTTGTGCAGCTGCTCTAAGGTCATCTCATGTCCTGCCATGGATTCTTCTATAAAAGCTTTCAGATATTGACATTGAGATCGATACATCGCTTTCTCGACCCACACACCAAGTACATCCAAAGCCATTTGATTCTCCACATGCTTCGATTGACCCCAAGGATCTAGCCGTCTGCAGAAAATGTAGTCCTCCGATTCTGCACTAAATATCTCCAACCAGACCCCAAAGGTGTCCTGGAAATATTTTAGGGTTCCTCGTCCAGAGCCTATCAAGGCTGATTTTATTAAGGCAGCGCCTGGACCTGCTATATCAATGCCATGTGGTAATGGAGGATGCCGTGATGGAGAAGATAGTGGCTTAGAAGCGGATGGTGAGGGAGGGAGTAAGGGGAGAGGAGGTCGTGGAGGTAATGATAGAGGAGGGGGTGGTGCACGTGGAGGTGACGGCGGTGGTAGAGAGAATAATGGGGGAGAATGTGATGGGGAAGAGGGCTCTCTATTAGAATGTTCCGTTTCGTTTGAGGAAATCGACATTGGTTTTTCAACATCTGATTCTTCCTGGTTCCCCGGGCTTTCATTGCCCCTCTTTGGTAGAGAGAACGATAAAGGAGAATGTGACGGAGAAGAGGGTTCTTTATTAGAATGTTCCGTTTCATTTGAGGGAATCAACATTGGTTTATCAACATCTGATTCTTCCTGGTTCCTCGGACTTTCATTGTCCCTCTTTGGTAGAGAGAATGATAAAGGAGAATGTGACGGAGAAGAGGGTTCTTTATTAGAATGTTCCGTTTCATTTGAGGGAATCAACATTGGTTTATCAACATCTGATTCTTCCTGGTTCCTCGGGCTTTCATTGTCCCTCTTTGGTAGAGAGAATGATAAAGGAGAATGTGACGGAGAAGAGGGTTCTTTATTAGAATATTCCATTTCATTTAAGGAGATCAACATTGGTTTATCAACATCTGATTCTTCCTGGTTCCCCGGGCTTTTATTGCCCCTGTATGAAGAAGTTTCTTCTGGTCGCCTTTCATCCGAAGAGGTTACAGGTGAGTGACTAGGAGCTAGGCTTTGACTGCGATTGACCGCGTATTCTTGGGCAGCCTCTAATGTTGCCATGACGTATAAAAAGAAACGCTCGGATGCAGCAGGCACAGAACAGATGGTGTTGCCGAAGTCCCTTCCCGGAGTCGTTTCATCTGCTGAATCGCATGGCATTTGCTTCCCTCCTTCGCGGTATAATTGGCGTTTATGATCCCGGCCAACTGTATGTATCAGCCTTGTACGCCGAAAGGAACTTTCGTGCCTTACCACAGTCATTCCATAACTTTTCTATCATGACTTTGAATCTCACAGCCTCTGAGCAATCTTTATAAGGCTTTCCGAACCTTTGATTTGCCACACCATCATCATACGATGGAGTGTTGATATGGTGAAAAGTACTGAAAAACATTGCGTCTCGCTGTAAAACCGACACTCTGTTGCCCCATCGTGATTCAACTATTTGCCGTATTACTTTAAACCAATAAGTGTGCTTGATGTAAGATAATGAGTCGTCGTCTATATCCATGTTGAAAGTCGGAAATATTCAAAAGTGATGGAATCCAAACATTGTTAAAATCAAATGTATCAAATAAATAGGTTGAGAATAGAAAGGGGACAAGGAAAAGAGAGAATGCATAACTATAACACTCGTCTAGCAAAGAGTGGTAAAGGAAAGTGCAGAGAAAGAAGGAAGGAGCGAGCAAATGATTAAAAGTGACTATACCGGGTTCAGTGTGCCCAATAGTCCGCACTCAAATCCAACAATAAGAGACCCTCAAATATTGAAACAATTTTATCATTGAAAATAATTGTGAACATTAAATTCATCAAAATAATCAAAAATGTTTCCAGACGTTCAAAACTTAGGGATTGCAGTCCGGACTACTGGGCATACTGAGTAGTCATGATGTAACATATCGAACACCAAATTTAGCCAGGCACTGGAGCTCTCGAAGAAGATATCGAGCTTTAGTTTAGTCTTTCGAATGATTCCAAGTGGAACTTTCATCATGGAATGGACGAAGCCTGAATTCATCCCTAACGTCTGTTAGTATACTCTCAGCATCAGACGGTCTCAGAGCACTTCTTCACGAGGTCACCACAACTCACCTCACCGCACTCGCCCTATTGATGTGAGACTCCAGGCTATATATATACAACATCCTTTTCTTATTTAAACGACGAGCCATACACCGTGTAAGTCTTTGAACTAAAATTCATTATCAAACATTTGTTCCATATCACCCAACAAGCTCTGAACCCGCAAACACCTAGTTCACATCAGAACCAGTCTCTCGAGAAAGTAGTCATTTTTCCGGGGATGAGGAACAATTTTAAGTACCTGCCAAGTTCTAGCATAAGATAATAGCTGCCCCAACATTTGGAGGGTTAGGAGGACCAAATTCAATCGCTATATTGATGATATTACGCGGGAGTAGCGATTTTGTAACGGCTTACTGAGCAAAACTCTGCTACAACGCCTTTCACGATCCAATGGTTCTTGGCCTCGCGTATGGGATCTGCACTCACCGAGCCCTTTTATGTACATACTTTGCTTGTGCTTCCTATTTTTTTTATCAATCAAGATCTATTACAACTTGACTGAATAAGTATCTGCATTTCATCTCCTGCTATTCGCACCATGTCCCTCGCTTGTAAGTTGTACCTTCTCTAGGGAATTACTTTCTGTTCAATAACTCCAGCCAAGTGCCGTGAAAATTTCTTATTTGTGCCTACTGACTCTAAGTCACTTGGTTCACTATCCACATGTCGCATCATCTCACAAGCCCTTTTCATTTGCAGATAGTTATCCTTTTAATCCATTCATTTATCATTTGAGTCTATCATCTAAATATAACTTCATAACATCGTATCGTGGATATCATAACAAGAAAAAACAAAGAAACACAATCCTTCCCCTCATCACCAAATATTATACAGATAGATGATCGCCAAGCGCCCAACAATTTCCCAATTTTATGAACTGCGATTAACAGCCATTTCCGACGAAAAGCACCGAACACTAGTTCCCCTCAAAAGGAAATCTATCCGTTCTATCAATCTCCTCTTCCATCTTCTCCCTCTGCTCAATAAGTGTGTCATCTCCACTTGTTCTTCCATTGTGTCCACCATGAACATGATGATGTAAATGTCCTGAATCTGTAAAAATGTCCTCATTTCTGCTTTCCCTTCTGAGCTTTTCCTCATCCCCAATATCTGTGCCACTAGCAATACCTTCCTCTGCGTGCTTTCCACCATTTAGTAATGCTTTTGTATTTTTTCTAATTCTTCTTTCGGTCCACACTGGATTCTCTCCTCTTTCATATGCTTCCTCAAAGATCTCATCGAGCTTTTCAAGTGGGTATCCTTTAGTTTCAACGAAGGTATACCAAATAATTGGTACGAATGCAAGATTGACACACATGAATACGAAGTATGTCTTCCAACTGATGCTGTAAATCATAATCGGAGCCAACTGAACAACAATATAATTACCAATCCAGTTGAACGAAGTCGAGAGACCGTTTGCTTCAGCTCTGATTCTGAGTGGTGTCACCTCGGCTGGATAGAGCCAAGTTATTCCTAACCATCCTACTGCGAAGAAGGCAATGAAGATGAAGATAAAGGCGGTGGCAACGTAGCCAGGAGCCTTATAATCTTCTGTTGTTTGTGAAAGACAGACTCCGATGACCATGGATGAAAGACCCATTCCTAGAGCACCGGTAATCATCATTTTGCGACGGCCAAAACGGTCGACGATGAATAGGGCGAGAATGGCGGCGGCGAGGTAGAGGGTTCCATAGCAGGCAGTTAGGAGACGGGCAAGAGAGGGAGAGAAACCGAGGGAATCTTCGAAGACAGTTCTGCATACGACATTAGTATATGCATGAATGATTGAGGACAATGTGGACATTAGAACTTACGTTGCATAGTATGTAACAAGATTGGTGCCCCCAATCTGCTGGAAAAGCTGGGAAGTATATGCAATAGTAACTCTCCATCTATTCATCTCGGGACCATTTCCATAAAATTCCTTAAGTGTGAGCTTTTGTCCCTTGGTAATAGCAGTAACCCTCTTAAGTTCTCTGACTTCTTCCGTGATACGTGGGTCATCTCTCTCGCATTTTTGTAGACGGCAAAGAATTTCGATGGCGTGCTCATCTTTATCTTTTTTGAGAAGCCATTTGGGTGATTCCGGTAATGCGAGGATACCGACAAGGAGGACAGCTCCGAAGAATGCTTGGAAAGCAATCGGGAAGCGCCATTGAAAGGAACCATATTGGGTGATGAAGAAGAATCCATAGTTGAGCCAGTACGATAACATAACTATGATTGATTAGATGAAGTTTGTAAGAGCAGGGATGATTAATACTTACTGCCTCCGGCGATCAAAGCACCTTCGAACAAAACCAGGAATCCTCGAATCTTAGGTGGAGCCATCTCACTCTGCCAAACGGGAATTGATGAAGTATTCATTCCATTACCCAAACCCGTAACAATTCTTCCAACTATCAATTGAGCCATTCCGAAACTCGAAGCTTGTATCGCAGTACCGATCAACATGATAACAGTTCCTAATAACACAGCTCTCCTTCTTCCGAGTTTATCACCAAATCCAATAATAAAGAATGATCCGAATAAACAACCGATTTCGTAGATGGCAACAACCAAAGCTTGAATTGCTCCCGATTTGTTGTGCGGTTCCATTTGGGGAAAGTATGTGAGGAAGTTATCTTCTGTGATGATTCCGGACATGATACCCTCTGAATACACCGATTAGTTCGACTCTCTGGTATGGACTAGGACATACATACGATCATATCCGAAGAGCAAGAAACCACTTGCAGCAGTTGCACAGACAAGACTCTCAAGAGCCTTACCTCGCACTGTGTTCCCAAGGAAACCCGTATGACTTAGTAAGCCCATAATTGCAATAAAACACTTTTGTGTGGGATTGTCAAGTTGTTCTGATTAAAATTTCATTATGAGATGGGAGAAGGGGACTATATGGGGTCCGGGGAGCACTTTTCCTCCTTGAGTCGTTATGGAAAGGTCCATAAAAAAGAAAAAAACATTGATAGCCATGATGAAATTTCTCCTAGGTGAACCTTTAGTTGTTCAAGAAATATGGGTAGATTCATGTATGAACAAATGAAAGTGGTTGTAAAAACTGGAAGTATGATATCAGCCCTCGAAAAGGTGCCGCACTGGTTCCTGGTGCAGGATGGTGTATGTACCGTCTCCGGGTAGTTTCGGTGGCATTGCGGTCCCTCCCCCCTTTAGAAGTTTTGAATGCCGATCCATATGAAGTATCTGAACTACCATGGTCATGTGACTACATATCGGGATCAAGAGTCATGTTAGCGGTTTTGTGAAATAACTCGGGAATAATGATTCTGTACCGAGAGTCAAATAAAATTGTAGTCCATCAATCTCTAAGGTCCGACATTTCGCCTTTGAGTTTCCTTTGCGGAGGGTGTACATGATTGTCGGAGCCTCAGAGTCAAAACAACTTGGACAAGTCCAAGACAATTAAGCTTATCGAAGACCCACAATGATTTATCGAAGATTTTCAATCATCAAAGACTCTGATATCATCTTGCAGATGTTCTCGAAAGCAAGCAATATTGCCAAGTAAGACCCACACGATCGAAGAGAAATGGTAATGTTAGCGAAGGTGCCGTAAGAGCTCAATAATTGAGCATGCTTTGATTCGTGAGAGCCACAAAAATTACTGACCTAATTTCTGCAGAATCAACCCTTAAATCGAGAATCTGCTATATCATCTGCTTTGTTGACTGCAGAGTGCCAGGATGTGAAGCGGAGAGCGACACGCATTGTCGCCTACTTCCGCTGTGGATAATAGGTGACACGGTCTTCATGAATCTGTGGATATATGTCGTAGAGGACCCGTTCAAAAATTTCCCATGTATCCTTTGCGAATCACGACCCGGGCGTTAAATGTTGTTGCGAAATCAAGCAAATACATCATTCGACTAACCTTGAAAACTTTGTAAGCCTCTCGTCCATATTGGGTGGAACAATGCCTCTCCATACTCAGAGTAAAATGATATAATAAGTAATTCTCATCCAATATACCCAACTCACAAGGTTTTGTTGTAGGGAGGTCAGTTCCAAAATCAGATCATTACCATATCAAACCGATGCTCCATTAACGTACAACACAAACTTTGGCATCCTCAAATATGGGATTATTCATTGTAGACATAGGACATAAGGATGCAAGGAAGTCCATATACCTGAAAAGTGCCTGACATGATGCATAGTAACGTCCGCTGATCTGTGGGCAATCCAACTACTGTGGTGAATTAGCATGATCAATATGGTCCATTACTTGAAAATGATGAGGTGATAATTGCCCTATTTCGCCTGGTTGCAGAATATATGTAAAATATGGAAACAAGATGGATAAAAGTCGTCGAGCTTCACAGAAAGATGATATATTGAGCCTGGTATCCGAAAATATTATTGAGGACTCCGCCGCAATGCTATATGATGTTCCGTTCCCCGCCCTCTCACTTCGCCTTACGTTGTCTTCTAGATTTTCCTTGAGAATTCTCGGGCGCTGTTCCTGTAGTGCCGGAGCTGTCGGATGGTTTCTCACTTGCTCCATTTGCCTTTTCAGCCGCCTCTTTTTCTTTCTTTTCCAAAGCTCTTTTAACGGCTTCTTCTCTTTCAACTCTCTCGATCAACTTCTCACTACCTTCCCATAACTTCTTTGCAATATTTTCGTCTTTGATATCAGAAGTAGTGAAATCTATTTCTCTGCACTCTTTAATGAGTTTTCCACCAGGCCCTCTTCCTAATGCTGCTTCCATAGCGGCGTAGCAGATACCCTGCGCACCTCCTTGAGAGCTCTTCAATAGAAGCCAAACATTTTGCCATAACATGACATATAATGCCAATCCCCACAATGTACCCCGCGAAAACCATCTTCTAAATCCTGGTGTACGACAATATCCCGGGTCCACAAATATAACTCGTGCGTTCATAATCGCTTCATCGGGTCGTTTGTATGACTCCAGGTGCTTCTGAAAAGCTTGTCCAAATATCATTAATGCCATCTTACTCCTGGCATAAGCTGTTGAGGGGTTCCAATCCTTCTTCTTTATCGCATCACTTCCATCCCCAACAGTGGGGCTCTTATTATAAGATGAACACGTTGTAAAAATGATTCGCACATCTCGATCTGGTGGTTGAGCGCGAATTGCGGGACTAAGAATACTCAGAAGATGGAAATTTGCCAGGTAATTAACCATCCAGGTTTCTTCAATACCCTCTTTTGTTGTAACACGAGATTTGCCAGGAGGAGTAAGTGTGGCAGCGCATAGTACGATCATGTCCAGTCGTCGTGGTGGTGCATTGTTAATCCATTTCGTAGCAAATTTCCGAACGCTATATAAAGATGAGAGGTCGACTTGTTCAGCGTAAATCAATTCGTTCCCGGATCTTTCCCGCAAATCTTCGATGTAGTCGACAAGGAACATATCCGATGGAGATTGGCGTGTGAGGAGAACTACCTGCGCTCCTCGTGATGCTAGTTCTAGAACTGCTGCAGCTCCTATACCAGACGTCCCTCCTGTCACCAGAATCACTTTCCCATGCATCTTCCTCTCTGATGTATTTTTCACTCCCGAAGAAAAGAGTTTTACCAAAACAACGACACAAACAATTGGCACTACCTTGGCCATAGTCCAAAGACTAGGAAGCCAGGTAACCTTCCCCCATATTACATTTGCGACAAAATCTACGGGCATAGCTGTGGACGTGGAGGATTTGAGCTGTTCGTGAAGTTATTGTGAGTTAATCAGTATGGCATTATGATCAACAGGAAAAAAACAGACTCAAAGAAAAAAAAATGTACAAGTAAATTGTCTAAGGGCGAATGAATGTGGTAAACTGGAAGAAGACAATGAGATACAAAATTCCATATTTGTTCAGATTGACAAAAATTGGGGCTGACGACGCTTTGTGGCGCTTGTGGCGTAAGCTATATTAGCGTCATTGTGGCTATCAGCCCTACCCGACACTTGCAATTGTTCGATAACATGAAACTTTGCTACTACTAACACAAAACCCCAATCTACCACTCTTATATGGCAATATGTCAGATGAAGATACTTATGAAATTCCATTGCAAGATCAGAGAGTTTTTGGAGCTGGTATTAAGAGGAAACGCGTTAAATTTGTTCCGTCATCGTCATCATCCACAATTCAATCTACCCCATCTGCGGGTTCTGCGAAGAGTATCAGCGACTTATATCTTAGACTAGTCCTTCCGAAAGACTCACCAGCTCCTGAAAGTACTTCAACGGAGAACTCTATACATCCAGGAGATTCGGAAGTATGCGAAGTCTGTAAGCTACCACTATCCACAGATCCAGAGGCTATCAAGGATGCAGTCGACTCAACAGATATATCAAATCCCACATCTTCTACCAAACTTCGACCTCACGAGGCTTCATTAGCACATCAAGTGTGTCTAAACCATTCACATCTCCCTTCACATGTCGACCGAAACAGAAAAGGCCTTACTTATCTCTCGTCATATGGTTGGGATCCTGATTCTCGCCTTGGACTTGGTGCATCGGGTCAAGGTATCCAATTTCCAATCAAGACCAAACCAAAAGATGATAAGCTGGGTATCGGTGTAGTGCTGCCGAAGGAGGGCGAGATCAGAAAGAAGGTCAAAATACAAAAGCTTGATGCTGGGAATGTTAGGAAGTTGCACGAAAAGGATAGGAGGAAGGGGGAGAAGTTGAGGGAAATGTTTTACAGAAATGATGATGTGGAGCGATACCTGGGAGGTGGATGACAGGACGACGGCCCGAGTATATTCGAAACCCCCTTTTTCATCCCCGGCTCCGCAAAGTCGAACGATTCATAGGGACCGTTTTCTACTCAACACACCTCTCAGATCCAGGAGGTAGAAGTGAAAAGCCCTTCCGGCTTGTAGAATAGAGCAAGCATGAATGTTTAAACGTTTCCGGTGGTAGACTCCCGAGTCGCTTGGATATAAGGTTCGTGGCTTTTAATTGAAATTTCGTATAATCAGCTGATAGTGGAAGACACTCTGCTTGTAACAGCTTTCTTTACCTCACTAAGGCTACCAAACATGTATCGCAGATTTGCCCGAGATACTCAGGGGGTTCCTTTATGTCGATCAACTGACTGCATAATGTACTCCCTCGGTGGCCAAAGTAGCCGAGGGGAGTGTGTATTCATGTCTGAACAATTTATAATACGGTTCCATCAAGTGGTCAAGAACACCTCAATGGGCATTCTTCAAAGTTTACTTCAAAAAATTATGCCAACCTCTACATACCCATGTCTATATGAGCATCCAATAGAAGCGCTTAGTCGAGGTACAGGGACCTTGTAGATTAGAAAGCTTGCAGATCCCGAAACGAACGAAGGTTTGTCAAGGCAGACTTCATCTCAGCCTTGCCTTGCATCAAACGAGTATTCGCATTTGTTGGTTTACATGCTACCTATAAAATCACATTGTTTTCTTTTTCATAACTTATAAATTTTTTGATTCTAATTTTGACTTATAAACTCCATTCCGTCCGACTCATTCTTCCATGCGATCATTCACCTTTGTTTTGTTCACTTTCTTCACGTGCAAATTGAATGCAACGACTTCACCTTCTCCCTTCTTCCATTTTCCTTCTTCCTCTTTACAACAACACAATCCACCAATCCACCTCGCCCATCCCATTTTCTTACCTCGACTTCCTCTTCTTACCTTCTCTTCAACAAGCACATTTCATGACCGTTGGATAATTTGCTTATCGCAACGACGTCCAGGATGGATATTCCTCCGGAATTCGACTTGCCACAGGTTCAGACAATATTGAACGCGCTCAAGAATATATGTCGCGATTATCCTGCCGGTGGTTCTGTTCTCAGAGAGCTTTTGCAAAATGCCGATGATGCCCAGGCATCAGAAGTGGTATGTATATCTACCTTTCTCATTCGAGAACTTCTGAATAATTTCCTCTAATCCAAGTTACAGAAATTCTTCCTTGATGAGAATACCTACGAAACAGAAAATCTCCCTCCTCAGCTCGCTCAGTATCAGGGCCCAGCGCTGCTTGCTTACAATAATGCTGAATTCAAGCAAGAACATTTTCAAAGCTTATCACAAGTGGGGAACTCGCTCAAGATGGACGATGGTTCAACCACAGGAAAGTTTGGTCGAGGTTTTAATTCTGTATGTATGATGGCAGATTTGGGGTTTCCAGCCACTAACAACAAGCAGGTTTACAACTGGACAGACTCTCCATCTATAGTATCAGGACATCGCGTGCAAATCCTGGACCCTCATCATTCTTGGTCAAGCGGTGGGAACGGTTATAACTTCGTAGAACACTCTGAAAACCCAAGTTTGAAAGCCCATATGACTGTTTATCAATCATTTATGAAGAGCGTAAAGCAACCTTTTCCTGGCACCATCATCCGGCTGCCCTTACGCACAGCCGAGCAAGCAAAAGAAAGTGGGATCTCCGATCGCAAGATCACGGTTCAAGAGATGGCTCATGTATTGAAGAAATTCGCTGAAGACTTCGGGAAGGAGGGGCTCTTATTCATGAAGCATGTTCTCAAACTCAGTGTGATTTCGACTATCACGGGACTCATTGAGATCGAAGTAGTGAATACAAAAGCCGTTCAGCTGTAAGTCTTATCTTATAATTCACGTGGTTTCTTGCTCATCGTCCATTTTATAGAAACAAATCTCGAGTCAATGATGCAATCGTCAGCACATTGAAGAATTCGTCTCAAGACTTCGATTGCTTCTTTGAAATGGAACTGAGATATAAGACCCGGACTACCACAACCGAAATGCGCTTCCTACTTCACCACAGTATCCAAGGTAACTCAATGAGCGAGGAGATTCGTAAATGGAGTGTAGCTCAGAAATCCTTGCCCTGGGTTGCAGTAGCTGTGCCCCTTTATGTAAGTTCACCCTCCCGAAAAGCCGCAATTCATTGCGGCCCAGAGAAAGAAACGGAAAATCATATCTTCCTCCCCCAAGCCATACATATTGCACTTTTCTGTTGTCATTATCAAACTATCATACCCAGCATTGCTGACAAGCCTGCAGGTCCAAAATGTTCCAGCCATACATGGTTCCTTGTTTTTGGTTATGCCGTTGCACATTCCCATAAACCAGCCGGCTCTGATTCATGGCTTGTTCAGTATCTCACCAGACCGAGCGCGATTGTATAAATCTCAGGACCATAGCTCACAGGACCAATTGCCGGCGAAATGGAATCAATACCTGTTCAACAGCTCGATTCCGCATGCTTGGACTAAGCTGTTGAGTCACCTTGCTTTATCTCCTCCCCCCGAGCCAGCGTTCAAGTACTGGCCTAATAAATCAGATGATCCTGACAATTTATCTAAGGATGTACTCACTCAAGTGCTGTCCTTGATTGGGAATCAGCGTCTACCCGTTTGGCACACTGTCAGTGGCTACGTCGGCGCTGATTCTGGGCTGTTAGCGACCGGCAACGAGCCACAATCACTAAAGTTGACATTGGCAAACGCGCACATTCCAGTTGTCTATCTACCAGATAAATTGAGAGAGGAAGCCAGGGAGCTTTTCTCGAATATCAACCTTGAACCTCGGACTCTGTGCACTTACCTTCGCGGCAAGAACGATTTGGTGACCTCCTGGCCACAGGCAACGAGGCAAGAGATTCTGGAATATATTCTTCCCATTCTTGGCTCATCGGATTTTGTAAAAGGTCTAGCATTGTTTCCATTCGAAGATGGCACATGCCGTGCAATCGATGATCATCTTGCTTTTGTGCATCGCGATGAGTTTGAAGCAGAACTATTCCGACACGATCCCAAACATAATCTCGACGTGAAGCGGTTTTCTCGGCCGATCTTGACCACTCTACAAGACCGCCTGAAGACCTCAAAGTTTCATCCTCACATCCGCCATCGTTCTGCCAGTGATCTCACAAAGTATGCTATGACATATTTTTTCAATAAGCTTCGTGTTGATGCTGACGTGACGGCTTTGGATCCCGATCAAATATCATTTGTCACTAAGACCTGGACGTGGATACGAAGGAATTCGAGTGTTCAAAATGACAGCATTGCCAGTCTATGGTTGCTTCCTCTTGCAAACGGCAAATACAGAAAAGTTAAACCTCGTAGTTGCTGGGTCATCATACCACCGCCTGGACAACTTGGCGATACTATTCAAAAGCTTGGGAAAGATTTTACAGCTCAGAGTCCGCCAGTAATCCTCTCAGGTCGTGCGGGCTTAGACACAGTTCTTGTGGAATCGTTGAAAACCACAAAGGCTGGTGCAGCTTTGCAGGTTCGTAATGGGGAAATGTTTCATTTCCTATTACAATGGCTTGCTCAGTCCCATGTTGCTATTGAGAACGCATCTGATGGAGACAAAACTGTCATTATTGAACATATCGCGAGAGCTATTCAGGGAAAGCTTGATCCGAAATACACAAATGATAATTCGCTAAACCTGCAGAAACTTCCAATTTTTCAAGAATTGACGTGCGGAAATGATGGAGAATGTCGGTATGTATATACTCACCATTATTGCCTGAAAGTAACTAACAGTATTCAAAGGTACCCGTGGGTACGTATCGAGACTTTTAAATCTCCAATTGGGGTCATTGACGGAATTATGCCTCTTCCTAAATTCAAAGACTGCCAATTTTTGGATGCGCAGACCATTCCTATCCAAAAGATCCTCAGCTATCAGAATCTCTGTGTGTGCAAATCGAAGACCAGAGTGTTGGAAGATCATATCATCCCAGCTTGGAGGGGACTTCAAAAGTGCACTTGGTCACCATCATTGAAGGAGCAAACTGCGGAATTGATGCTTCAATGCTATCCTGATTTGCCTGCCCAAGCACAAGCGGGTATGATCAGCCTACCAATTGTACCTACTCAATGTATCGACGGAAATTTGACCGGCAGATTTTCCACTGCTTCTGCTCTGGTGGATCCCGAAAACAAATGGCTAAAGAGCGTGTTCTTCAGTGGCGAGGAAGTATTACCTGCTGATAAACCATACGCGCGATATGGTCATATTTTCAGAGAATTTGGGTTAAGGACGGAAGCCGATGAGTCGTTCATCTACGAGCGAGTCTGCAAATTCGTGAATAGTTCTCAACTAATCGAGGAAGTCCAGAGTCGTGCTATTAACCTGTTGAAAATTCCTTGCTCCTGGTCTCCGTCAGAAGCAACAGCGACAAAGCACAAGCAATTCCTTAATCGCAAATGGTTACCGGCTACTTTGCCCGATGGAACTATCGACATAGTAAGCCCAAATCAATGCCGCGGTATTGAAGACCGTCTGCGTGCAGGGTATAGGCTCCCTATCGTCTCCTTTATCATAAGTCACCGTTGGCAAAAGTTCCTTGGATGGAATAAAATCCTACCCGACGATATCTTACTTGCTCAACTCAACCATGGTATCATCAAGGATGATATCGCCGTTGTCAACGCTGTGCTTACCTATTTTAAAGAAAATTTTCGAATCGATGCTGTCTCGGAATCATTGAAACAACTCCGATGTGTTCTCACGGAGAACGGCACATTCGTTACTGCTTCTAAAGTATTTTCTTCTGGTTGCAAGCTTCTTGATCCATTTTTGGGGAATATCGATACGGGATTCGCAAAAATGCACGAAGATATCTTGAAAGCCATGAATGTCGGATTGAAGCCAGGAGTAAAAGACATTCTCGATGTTCAAGCTCAAATTGAGCGGTCCGGTCATCCTTACAAAGATTCCGATATTGAAATTCTGTTGGAAACAATTAAGATGGCCAGTAAATTTTCCAGGAAATCTCTAGGAGGCTTGAAAGTGCTGGATCAAGATGGTGTTCTCTGCCCAGTGGAGGATATAGCTTACAATGATGCAGCGCTATTGTCTGACAGGATCGTCGATAAAGTCAGATTTACCAATTCGCGAATCTCTCAACAGACAGCACAAAACTTGTCCATAGAGAAAATCAGTGAGCGATTGAAGAAAGGAGAACTGCAATTGGCCGATGATGATGACGATGACGGGGATTTTCAACAGTGTGAGGCTATCACTACAAGCATTTCAACTACTCTGGATCGATATCCTATTGAAAGTACATTCAAAGAATATCTAGCAAATGCGGATGATGCCAAAGCATCAACAGTTAACTGGATGTTGGATCCCAGGCAACATCCTACTGATAATCTTCTTACTGAAGAAATGAAAGATCTTCAAGGGCCAGCGTTGCTAGTTCATAACGATGCAGTGTTTCGAGATATCGACTTCAACGGATTTAAGAATGTCGGTCTTGGTAGCAAACGAGAAGACAAGTCAGCCATCGGAATGTTTGGCAGAGGAAGCCAGACCATGTTTCATTTTACAGACAATCCGACTTTGCTCTCTGGAGATTACTTGTTGATTTTGGATCCTTTGCAGACATGTCTCCCTCTCAATAGTAATTGGCAGGCACGGAAGTTGGGAGTGAAGATATTGCTATCTAAACTCAAGCAATTGCATCCAAATCAACTTGTTCCGTTCCAGGGTTTATGGGGTTATGATACTGAGTCTGATCATTATGATGGGACAATTTTCCGTTTTCCATTAAGAAAACATACATCGCCTCTAAGGGCAAAGCAGGAGCCTCTAGGCATCGATTCAGTCCGATTACTCTTGAATCAATATTTTACACAAGCTCGAATTTCTTTGCTGTTTTTGAAAGGAGTCAAAGTGGTCAATTTCAAGGGACCCGGGGCAAAAGAACTCTTCTGGTCGGTGAAGATGAAGAAGAGAAATTCCAAATCTGACTACACAGTTTGTTTTGCCAAGCAGATGGTTGGTACGGAGATTCTTGTGACGAAAGATGAATGGTGGGTTTATTCAAAGACTGAGGAGACACCTAGCGGTGAATTCCAATCCAGAATTAGGAAGAATTTAGAGTATGGCATTGCAGCATTGGTAGTATCGGAAAGTAAACAGGACACAAAAACTTTGGATCTACCTACGCCAAGGTTGTTTAGTACTCTCCCTTTGCCTGAGGAATCGAATTTGCCAGTCCACATACACGCTACATTTTCTCTTTCCGGAGATAGGAATACACTCATTACTGGAGGTGAATCATCTGAGGCCGGTGGATCAAGCTGGAACTCGTGGCTGCTGGAAGAAAAATTACCAAATGCTTACCTCACGTTTCTGGAAGGTTTAACTGAAAAGATTGGCTTGGATGTATTCAGATTCTGGCCGCCAAAAGAGAGCCGTTTGGAATTGTTGTGCAAATCATTCTGGGAGAAGCTTCCGAACAGTTCAGCTAGATTATTTCCTCGACGCGTTCAAAATCCTGATGCAGCTAACATGACCATGTCTCAGACGGTCTTTGATTTTCTGCAGACAAAGTTTTCGAGGCAAATTTCTCCAGTTTTGCAAATCCTGGAACCAAATCTATCCCCACATTTCCCTGCTCGCATGTTCGTCAATATCAGATCGATTGCTGTTGCTAAGTCTATGGATCGTCCCGGTTTACGTAAAATTTTGAAGTCCAAGAGAGCTAGTGAGCTTCTTCAAAAGGCGATGGTCGGTGATGCTCTTTTGATCGGCAATGTCCTGAATGAAATTATACCTGTCGGTGATGTTTCTTCAGGCGACTTGAAGGAATTAAACGGATGCAGATTGCTCCCTCTCGCGGATGGGACATTGGGACAGCTAACGCCAATTCAATCACCAATGCATCAGAATACTCGATGTTATTACGTCGTTACAAAGTCAGAGCTGAAACTTTTTGACTTTGCCAAGAGCGTTCTTATACTGAAACCCGAGATCGATGCATACGACCGCATAGGTGAAATTGTCAAAACCAAAATGTTCAATGTCATGAACTTGACAATTGCCCATATCCCGGAACTGCTGTCCATGAAGTCTCAAGGATCTAGAGTTGTGAATGATGAGACAGATGAATGGTTGAAATCCTTCTGGGGTTATTGGAATAAGTCTTCCTCATCTGAAACTTATAGTTTGTCCAAGAACCCCAAAAGCTTTTGCTCTCTGCCCTTGTTCAAAGCAATTTGTAATGGTGCTTGGGAATATTATACTATGTCGGAGTTGAAAACCCTGCCAGCTATCATCGAGCCATCCGAGATGTCGCATCAACAGTTATGTAATTGTATCCCCGGTCTCTATAGGTTCAGACCAGAATTTATGCCCAAGTCCACTGCTGATGCTGAAGGGTCCTTTGCCGATAAAAAAGCTTTAGGCAGATTCATTAATGCTTTACAAATCCTAGAGTCGAAAGAAAGCTCGATTAAGAAGGGGCTGTTCACTCAACTGGTGACTCGACAAGATCTTATCAAGGTAATTTCTATTATCCGAATTCTGGCTGAACCTCCATTGCTAACTCAATCTATAGATTCTTCGAGAACTTGTAATAAAATATGTAGTGGCTGGTCACAAGGACGGACGCGATTATCTTCCGTCGTTGCCTATCTGGCCTGCATATATGCTTTCGGGCCCAAGCGAGAAATACATCCCAGCATCAGGTGCAAAGTATTCCAAGCAACCCGAGCTTTTGGCACCCTGGAGCAAACGACTTCCGGACTTCATTGATTTCAAGGCTGTAGACTGTCGCGGAGCTGAAGCATGTCTCGAGGCAATGGAAGCCACCTCTATTACCACCGGGGAATTGATTCGAATGTTTGACACAAAGGATTTTCCATCCACCCTACAACCGATGGGTGCAGATATCTATGTACAGTTCCTAAAAGCCTTGACTACAATTTTAGCCATGGAGAAACACGATTCCCCTCTGTTTAAAAGACTGACTTCTTTTCCCCTTGCTGCGGATACGACTGGCAAAATGCGCCGAACTCTTGAGCTTTTCGATCATGATGACGAAATATTTAAAGCTGCGTTCCAGCACGACAAATCCAAGTTCTTGCACGATCGCGGCAGGGAAGTTACCTGGCTATGGAACAAGATTGGTTTGCGCCGACGGGAAAGTAACGGCTGCCTCAAAATCAACGATTACCAAGAATGTCTTCTGTCATTGATAAATCTGATAGAATCTAGTGACTACGGCACATTGGTCGACCCAAATTTAAGTATTCATACAACAATGGAGACGATTTTATCGCCATTGGTAACTCCAAGTTCTGCTACACGTCAGTTTAGGGATACGGATTGGAATAGAATTGCAGACATGTCAGTCTTCTTAGTTCGGAAGGATAATTCTCGCGAACCATCATATCGACGAGAAAACATGGATAGAATCTCAGAATGCGACCCAACAATCTCACTATCTGCTCTTGTTCTTCATGAACATGCAGCAATCTGCTGGAGCAACACCCCCTTTGTAGTTCTGGAGCCGACTTCCGAGATTTTGAGCAAGGTGCCGAGACGTGGCGAACCATCGATTGGGGAGGTTTGGAATCACCTTCTGCACATGGTAGAGATTTCAAAGATTATCTCACGTGCAGATATTCCCGATTTCTTGTCAGATCTCTGGGAGATATATGATTACCTTCAAAAACACCTCGCCCGTAGTAAGGAATACTTTCAAAATTTTGGTCCGACCTTGAGCCGAGCAAATCTCTGGCTGAATCCACAGGGCGTGGATGCCAAGAATATTACCCTTGGGGATTTGCAGTCTTCGTGGAAACCAATCAATCATCTCTTGCTCATCAGCTCTACTGATGCACCCCCGTTCGAGTGTATTCGGCCATCCCTCAGCCCATACGAAAAGTTGCTGAAAGAACTTGGGTGCGAGTCAATTCACCATCCTACGATCGAACGTTCTGCCCCTCAATTAGCACAACCACTTATCAGCACGCTTCGCGCCTTCCGCAAAAACAACGAAATGATAGATATCGTTCTGATCTCAGAAAACACTCGTTTCTCTGCACACAAAGTTGTCTTGGCATGTGCTTCTGACTACATGAAAGCCGCCTTATCTGGGAGGTGGACACATAACGGGGAGATCACCATTGAGGAAATGAAGCCTGACGTGCTCAATATTCTCATTAATACCGCCTATGAGGAACCAATCGACTGGGAGGAGATGAAGGTAGACCAAAAGCAATCACTTCCAGCTCACAACGCCAATGATAAGAAACTTGACCTACTACTTGATCTACACAAAGGTGCAGATTATTGGCTCATGCCATCATTAGCCAACGAGGTAGAAGGCAGGATCCTAGATCAATCAAGATTCTTCATCAGATTGGACAACGTGGTCGAATACCAGGAAAAGGCTAGAGATTCTAATGCGAGGCGACTTGAGGAGTGGTGCAAGATATTTTGTGGGCGGAATGCTACGGCTTTGAAGGCTTTGGAGGATGCTGTCGCTTTGGCGATGTAGGGTTGTAGCGTTTCTGGACTGGATGTTATGTTGTTGTTTCGGGGTAACAGTAACCTGTATTTTCGAGGTATTTTCTGAGGATAATGATGAGTTTGACATCGATCTGGGCTTTTAGGAGGGACGAGAGCGTGGCAAAGGAATAGTGCATTTCCCTCACCTTTTTAACTCTCTGATACCTAGGTATCAATGACACGATAACAAAATTACACAAAGTACATACGAAGCACAATTCCCATAAGTAGCTAGACGAGATTACAAAATGTACAAATTTGATACAGTTTAATGAAATAACAGGACCCTGAATAAATCCATACATGCAACTAATTTGCCTTCGTGATGACTTCTGATCTGTATCATGCATTAAGTATTCATGTAAGTCTGACCTTTCAATGACGAGAGAGAAGTGAGAAGAGAGTATCCGTAATGAATGAATGAATGAACACTTTCGTTCAACGAACATTATTTTTCGGAAATCTGAAGATATTTCCAATTATGCAAATCACTAAGAAGTGTATTGAAGTCCTGCCCCGTGAACCAACTTCCGATGAGCCTTGTTTTCTATGAGATTCCTCATGAGTCATGATGAGCTTTCCAAATGCTACCAATATCAAATCTCCAAATCAAATCTAGAAATCGAAGCCAGTCGCTGTAAAAACATCACATCATATCATATCAAACCAGACAGGTCATATCAATTAATTTTCCAATTTCATATTAATTACATGTTCATGCTACTATTATTACTACCCAGCCCAATTTCACCTCTCTTTCTTGTACATCCTGTATACTTCATCTCCCAATTATCAATGATTCCTTCAATATCTCCATGATATTCCTCTCTGCAAATATTGTTTGATATCCTTCGATTTCTCCACCTGCTCTTCACTAGCACAGAATATATCTGCATCTCACATATTTACTCCATGCACGTATGGTGTGCCTCAACTCTCGCATGTGATACATAAGCTCTTCAACCCCTATCCCGATAATTTCCTATTTCGCATCTCCCTTCATCAACAAGGCTCCGGAGCCAAAGCAATTGCCCCTATTTATTTCTTACTCCTGAAGAACCCCATTTTCTTTTTCTTCTCTTTCCCATCCTCACCCTTCTTCTTCTCCAATTTCCCAGAAGAATGTCCTGCTCCATCTCCTGACCCGTTCAGAGACATCTGCTGCATTCCTGCAGTCAAAGACCCACTGTCTGGACTCTTTATCGGCGGAGCTGGAGCTCCTGGGCTTCTTGGAGGTCTCACACCTCCAGGAGCATTACCTGGACCACCTGGTAAACCGAGTCCTACTTGCGCAACGGGTGGAGCTGGAGGAGGATCATTGGCTATGAAAAGATAGGCTGGAGCTTTTGGTTTTGGTCTGTCGATTGGTAGATCTAGTTGCTTCCTGCCGGCGGTTAAATCTCCGACTTGTTTTAGGAACAAGTTTGGATTGAGCATGTGAGAGGTGGCTAAAAATACATCTTTGTTGCAATGTTTCGAAGTTTCATAGCAAGCTCTTGCTTCAGAGTAAGTAGCTCCACCAGCCATGAAAACAATGATTCTTTGCATGTTATCTGGTGTGGTACTACGTCCCCGAGCCCATGTAGGCTTGGCACTACGAAGTGAAGCTTGTGATTGAAGAGCCATGTCTTCGGATGGATCAGTGGGAGGTTTTGTGTAAGGGAAGATAGATGGATCCAGAGTTCCTTTGGTGATTTCTTCGAGGCTACGTTGGAGATTGGTTTCATATCGGGACAGAGCAAGCTCTTCGTTGATGACAGTGGGTATGGGTTTTGGTGGGAATAATGGGACTGATGAAGCTTTGGTTTTGTCTGTAAGTTTCTTGGTGGTGTGTACCCCTAGTAATTCTAGGTTGAGAATTTCGTTCATTTCTGAGAGAGGAAGTCCTGAGTGATGTAGAAGACGTTCTATATCTTCCACAATTAATCCATCTCGGAATATGACGTAAAGTATAATAAGCCTTAACCTCTCCTTGGGAGCAACGGCTGGATTATCTAATAAACGAATGACTTGTGCACCCATCTCCTTAGGCTTTCGGTAATCTTCGTCGAGTCCTGTGGCTAGTGTTTGTTCCGCCAATGCAATATCGGGGAGCTCGTGGTGTTGAAAGATATTCATACATTCTTGTGCCATATTCAAATGTAAAGAGTATGCCTCCTTCATCTCCTGAAATTGTGGCAATCCTGCTAACATATCCTTGATCTGATTTATACTGACATTTTCCGCATCTTGGTTGGCAAAATGTGGATTGTCTGCGATAAACTTTTTGAAATCGCTCATTAATTTTTGGATAGTTTTACTCATATGTTGATGCCTGTTTTCTACCCATATCTTGTCCTTCTCACCAATTTCCATTTCTTTCTGTTCTTCTTGTGCAGTTCCTTCATTCAATATAGTTGTGTATGTAACCTTCTCGTGGTCTTTAATTGGAAGGAGGTCGTGTGCCATGGCTTGATATGTAAATTCGTGTAGTAATGGTGCTAATATGTCCATTGATCTATCGGTTATGAGGAGAACACCTTGAGGTCGATTAGATGGCGGTGGGAAACTGGGGTTATATTGCTGGTATGCATCGAGCTCCTCCTGAACAAATCGAGCTAAATGAGAACATAAGACTGCTGCTTCATGTGTAGGATTTTTAGGTCTGTAATATCGTATTTTTGGGGATTCCCCTAGGGATACGCAAATTCCAGTAATCTATTTATCAAATCAGTTCCAAACCTGTAGTTCATGCCAGTCAATGAATCGTACCTTTTGCGCTAGAAGTTGCATATGATCGCGCACCAACGGGGCACATGCTGGGTGAAATAGAATAGGAAAACTCCAAGGATCTCTGAAGGTAATTAAATGCGACTCGCGGGGATAATAATCTATGGATAAAGTTTCCCAGCCAGCTAATTGTTCTTGTGCTTGTCTAGAGGAATCGATACGCCGGCGCATCGTTGGATCGAGAAGGGCAACCCATACTAGGAATGATTTGCGATATCTTCGACGTTCGAAGTCTGCCAACAAACAGTCGACAACATGTGGTTCTGGTGATAGAAGATATATAGCATCCATGCCAGGATTCATTTCCCTCCTGCTTTCCAGTATTTCCACATCTGCGGTATCTTTAGTAGAGTCCAATCAACCCGCGTGGATTGACATACTGGCGATATTCTCGTTGAGAATGTCATCTTCCCTAAGGACATTAAACACTATCTTCTTGGTCGCCTCGTCTATAACCAGTACTTTCCACTACTAATGTTTTAGCATATATTCGATCCCAGAGTAAGAAAACATACGTCGCCTCGAGTAATAGATTTTATGGCATCCAAAATAGCTATAAATCATGGTCAGCTTTTACATATTTCCTAACATTCGCAAAGTCGAGCTTACTTACCCTGGCGCTGTTCATCAATGACCGACACCCCCATGATGGGCGGTGTATGACAGTTGGTGTAAACCTTTTCGAAGTATTGTTGAGCAGTTTAAGTAGTGAAAATAACAAATATTGATCTTCAGTATTGGATAAGTAGCACAAAGTGATTTATTGTGTATTCTTGTGGTTATTTGGTTGAAAGGGAGTTTGATTTATTGGCGGGGTCATATTCAGATTGGAAACAGAAACATGATGGCCGTTTCGTGAGGCGGCCGCTTATGCGCTAGCTCCTGAGTGAAGACAGCAATAGCACGAGAAGACCAAGCTCAGTCCAAGCTACGACGACATGCTGTTTGATATAGATTCATAATGTTTCAATGTGATTATCACAATTTCAACCTAATATGAATGTTTCGAGCTCCTCTATCTATGTCTATTATTGCTTATGAGTCGGTTCTATGATTTAAGTGCTCATAATGTTGCCACATTAAAGTTCGTTCGCTCTTATATATGAGCGCTCGACCAGGGGCAAAGGTGGACGATACTACTTTTCCATTCTTCTAGATACCCAAGAATTACTGAATTTCAAGATCTCATCATATAAATTTCTGTCTGTTTTCTTGTTGAAGGAGAGGTGGATCTTCAATATCAATGCAGGGTATCCACACGCTATCCCAGGAACATCCAGGAGACAATGAGAGGAACAATGCACTGCGAGTGTGCAAGTGTACACACTAAACTAAAAAGAAACTACATTTTAAATCGATGTGCGTTTAATGTCCGATTCTCTAGAGCGATAGCTTCTTTGGAGCTGGGAATGGCGAGGGCACTCATCCTGTCTGCTGGATATAGTTACCTCCTATCTACTGGGAATAACTCTGGTGAAGACCATGATAGGTAGCAAATATGATTGTCAACGTCTGGGCTCGAGATATCATCTCGACATGGAAGCTATCCGCACACATTCAGGGTGTCTTGAGTCTTAAACCTGAGAGACCATTCGAATGTTGAATCTATAAATCGAAGGGTATCATATCCCATCTAGACCCGGGAAACTCTTCAATTGTCGAATCTAAGTTCGGAGATCATTCCCAGTTGTTCAGAGTGGAGTTTGACAGCGAAAGATTCTTAGTTCTCCAAATCAATTCCAAATGTTGGATCTTTTATATCTGTTGGATCTATTTGAAATGTTGAATTTATTCGGTACATTGATCTCATCTGAATCATTCAGTCCATGACATGATCAATTGTTTTGAAAAGCTTTACAGCTTCTCAAACAGTGAAAACTCCCGACCTAGACTGCAATCTGGAATATTGGAGACGGCGGGAAAAGAAGAATTCGATAAATGTAGATTAATAGCTAGTTTCCCTAGATTACACCTAACTTACATCTATACTAGCTCATGAACTCATATAATATATGCCCCCAATACCTAGTACTTAACCTCAAACCCAGCACTTAACCTCAAACCTAATCTCAACATCCAACCAGTAATCTCAATGAAGTCCTTCAATGAAGTCCACTAATACCATCAAATCATCATCATACCAAAAAACAAACCCTGCCACTTCCACCCATTCCATCCAACCTCCCTCCTTACTCTCACCCCCCTCACTCTAACCCATAAATTAAACACCACCAATAGACATGTTACCTCCCATCCCCTCCCCAACTTCGAGATTTCCATATACATAAACCACTAAATCGACAATGATCCGCTAATCCCCCTCTATCTTAGCCTCATTTAGGAAAGAAACCAAAAACCAAAACCAAAACCAAAATCACATACGCGCTATAATACTTCCATCCTAGCACATTCAATTCATTACCTCTGATCAACAGAAATAATAGGGTTCGTAATGATTCAAATACATAGCTGGAGACTTGAGGATTTGAGATATCGTTCTTTAGTTCATTCATCGCTGCGTTGCTCGGTGTGTATATTCGTACTTTGTATACTATGTAAATGAAGTGATTATACCCTGCTGAGATGAGATCGGTCTTGCATGAAGACACCACTTGCTATCACGCATTATCACAAGAAGTCCAGAGTGGAAAAACTGTATACAGCTCCCCGTGGTTCAACGTGTTTGAAATTGTCATTCACGCGAGAGTAAAACCTCTCCACAAATATTGCTAGCTAATATGGGGATCTTGGTATCGAGCAGTAAACCGGCGCCAACCATTCGCTCTGCTCGCTCACTGCTCTTCTCAACGCATAAACGCATCCAAATCACAAATACCTATGCTATCCCTCCATTGATCGTCCAGGTGGTCATTACTAAAGGTCAAGAGATACTCTACATACACGCTTTTACGGCCACCATCGATAATCATTCGTTCTTATCTCTTCGTACCCATCCATTTCCGGCGCCGCTCACCACCCTCGAGACTTATGCTTTGTGAGACTTTCATTTTACCCAAACGTGTCTGAATTACTGGCGTCTGAAGGCACCCTGTGGAGGAGGTGGCCCACGAGCATCGAAAGGGAATGCCGGCATACCTTCCGCAGAGAATGGAGACATAACAGGGGGTAGGAAGCCTGGCGGTGGGCCGTTGAAGTAGGCAGGGTTAAATGGCATATTTCGAGGGCCTGCTAGTGCTTCTGGAGGCGGAAAATTGTTCATTGAGCCAGCCATTTGAAAACCCGGCGGCAGTATTTGCTGGGGCATTTGCATAGGACGTGGGACGTTTCCGGCTAGACCTGGAGGGGCCGTTGGGCGGAATTGCTGTGGGGGAGGGTGTTGAGAGGAAGGTTGTCCCGGCCAACCTTGTTGTAATTGCTCGAGACCAGGAGGTGGTCGTGGAAGAATGTGTGTAGGTTGAGGTCGAGGGTTGTCATGCTGAGGAGGAGGTCCACCTCGATAGATAGGCTCGTCGAAAAATCCGGGTGGGCGACGCCGGGGATCTCCTCGCTCGCGCTGAGCTTGCAATTCTTGCTCTCGCTCCAGTTGTTGTTGTTGTTGTTGTTGTTGTTGTTGATGTTGATGTAATTGTCGACTAGGCTGCTGTCTGGGTGGATGACCAAGAATAATCTGTTCCGTTCTTTGAGGCTCTGGGGCTGCCTGTGCGTCTCTCATCAGGCTCATAAGAAATGCAGTTTGTTCAGACCGAGGTTGTTCACCTCTGAAAGAGGTTTGGCTGATAGCATGTTGGCGCTGATTGACCAAATGATGTAACATTTCTTCGGGACGCACAGTCGGTTGACTACCTGCCTGTTCACGTTGAGCGTTTAGATCATGTAGGTTATGGGAATATGAGTGAGCATTCGATCTCAGCTCATCATGTCGATCTGGGAGGCGTTGGAGCGAAGGATCGCGACCTTCGAAAGGTGTTCCTGGTTGCTTTTCTTGCGAGGGAGGTTTGGACTGCATCATGGGATTCGCGGGAGGAGTTCCGCTCGATTGTAGCATTGCAAGTATCATTGGCATTGCTTCTTTGTCAGCCGGAGATTGACTATTGTTGTTCAAACCTTCAAGCCTGTAAGATGGTTTTGGTATAGCTGTCTGTGGTTCGACTTTGCGCAAAGTCTCCTCTTGCTGAAAAAATTTGTTGAACCTAGAAGTTTTTCCACCAGGTGCTGCAGACACAGCAGATTTCGCCATGTTTTCCGTACCCGCCTCAAACTGCGAAGTAATTCCGGTATCATTCTTTGGCGTAGCCCACAGACGGAAGAATTCATCTCCATTAGTACCGGTATCAAGTGGTGCAAGAGTTTTAGGCTTCTGTACGTCAGGGAAAGAAGGGTGCTCATCAACTTTAGGCTGCGTGACTTCTTCCACTACTGTATCACTGACACCTGGTTTGTTCTTGGAATGCATTGCCTCTTTCCATTTCTGCATATCCTCTGCTGTATGTTTGCGACTATTGTTACCAGTCGATGTTTGCGATTTCTGGTAGTCATCCCGTGGAGAGATTTGGCTAGTTTTGTCTTCTGCTGCCCACTCTGGAACAGAGCGATTATGATCGTCATGGTCTCTGTCTCTGTCTGCCCAGCGTCGGTCGCCCTTGTCTCTATCCCCACGATTATCGAAATCCTTCTCTCGCCAGCTTTTATGTCGATTATCGAACCTCTCTGCATTCGCATTGCGCTCCCGGGATGTCGGCGGCCCATCATTGTTTTCTCGAAGCCAAGAAGGTTCTGTTCTTCCCCTACCATTTGCAGTTCTGCGATTATTCTCTTGTTCATGGTTCTTATCCTTGTCACGGGAGAAATTTTCAAATCCTCTCGGTCTTTCCTTCGTATCCCGCTCCTCTCGATCCTTGAATCGTTTCTCGTCTCGATGTCTCTCCCCGCCCATGCGCCCAGTAAAACGCTCAGCTCCTTCGGTACCAAAGCTCTTTCGAGGCTTTACCTCCATCCAACCCTCAGGGTCAACACCATCACCAGGTTTGGGTCGCAGCATGTCACGGCGGGGACGATCGTCGCTATCATCGATCTTGGTACGATAGCTGAGTTTGCTTTGTGACTCGCTCTCGCGGAGGGCGGGTCTATCTGGGGAATCTATACCTTTAATTGCATTGCGTGCAGGGTTGGCAGACGAAAAGGTAGTTCTGGTGGGCACAAGTTGAATACTCTCAGGGTCTGTCGCATGTCAGTACAAAAGAACAAGCATTGAAGCGAAGACGCTAGATCATTGGCACACATACTTGCATTATTTCGTGCTCTTCGATTTGTGTGTTCTAGGAGCGGATTTGCATCACGATCTCTAGTTCTGTCAGATATCCTGGTAGAATTGTTTCGATTCGCATCAGGCGTTTGTCTGAAAATAGTCAATATACCGAGTATCATGGCTAGAGCTTCTTGTAACAAACCCCATCCATTCTGCGGTAGACAGTAGACCAGCAGGTTTCACAACCAATGGTGAATCTCGCAGAAATAACAACTCGTCCCTCGTGTACTGACGACCTCCACCTATATTGAGCGCCATTCTATTATGTTGTTCCAACCGTCTTGTGAACTATTGTAAAGCTTGGGTTGTATGTAATGAGTAAATGGTATTGTTGATTCGATTGAAAATATTTAGCCCAAACGATGTTGTAGAGTTTGTTAGTTGTGGGCAGGTGTGGACTTGTTGTATGTTTTATATTTGGAGGCTGTAGGTTAAGTATGAGCAAGAAGTTTTAATAGACGAGCTTAGCGCATCTACCCAGGTAGGCGCAAAGCTCTATGGTCGTGATTGTTTTAATTTTGTAGTTTGTAAGAGGGAAGTTGAGGTAGGGGCTGTGGTGATTTGTTTGCTACGGCGAGGAGGGGTTTGAAATGAGACTTCCCAGAAAGGTTTTGGCTCTTTCAACAAGTATGCGCAATAGGTCTGCCTGAATTACTGTACTTGTTTGTTTCTGGTTCTTTTGTTGGAGTAATATAACTTTATGTCATTTGTTTTGACTGTTTGAAGTTGAGATTTAAGGTCGTTCGTTTGCTCGTTGCAAGTCATTAATGTGCTACAAAGGCAGGTTCCGTTTGTCTTAGCGTTCTTCAGCCTCGGTGCGGCGCAGGCTCCCCTATAAAAGGAGGGGGCATTCGCCAGCCGTCACGTGGCGATTCCTAACGATAGGTAGCAGAGGCTAGCCATCAGCCTTAAAACTTTATTGTACTGCGAAATCACCTGGGAAACAACATTGATTATATAAATTTCGTGTTCTCGAGGTGTCAAGGTTGTAAGGCTCATGATATCTGAATTTAGTGTTATCTCCCAGCGGTTATATGGTACGACTAAGCAATGTTTGGCACGTTGGAAATGAAGAGCATCATAAGATGAGATTTAATATTTAGGGTATCTCCAGTCACATCTATCCTTACTAGCTGTTTGCTATACTTGTATTGCTCTTGTGATTATTCTGCCCTTTGCGCCTTCTCCCCCTTCTTCCAGCCTTCAATTCTTTGCTTATCACTTGAATCGATGATTCTTTGCATCAACACCTTCAAAGGCGTACCTCCACCTAAAGCAACCTGTACCTCTAACCAGGTCATGCTACTGAATCTGGTAATAAGTGTGGTACTTCCTCCTTCAATCGTGGTTGCACGAAACAATAGCTTGAGAATTTTTTCTTGTAGCCCTTGTGCGATATATGGATTATTATATAACGAGAATAACTTCTCAAAAACTCGGCGTTTTCGAAATATACCCATATCCATTGGCGTTCGAAGACCAACAAGCATAAAATCAAGAAGCCAAGAGACCTCCGAGTAGTGGTGATCATCGAGACTCGGCGACTCATCGAGAACCTTGTACATCAAAGGTATCTTGTCAATTTGCCAAGTTGGCCCCTGAGAAAGAAACTTGTTGATTTTAGGGTAAAGACAGTGGAGAGGGTCGCATAGTACAGCCACGGAATGCGATGCAAAAGATGAAATGATGGTGGGAAGTGGCTCTCCATTTATAACCTTCTTCGATGTCTCCACTAGCTCACAAAGGAGAAGCCAGACTTGTTCTTTTTCTTCGAATGAAGATTCCTTGAGTTTGGCCCCAATCTTTGATATATTGGTTAAAGCTTCCTTGCGAACACTGAAATGTTCCGACGATAGAAGCATAATTAGTGCCGCAGCATGACCGCCTTCGATAACTTCCTCTACATCCTTCGTCACCCATTTCACCAAAGCGTTATGGTCTTCCTCTGGCAATACCTCTAGCATCGTGGCATTTACTTCATTTTTTTCTTTTGCCGAAATTTCACCCTCAGTGGTTTCAGCACCTAGCTCCCCAGTGGCTGATCGCGGTGGCTGCGGAATTTCTATTTCGTCGACCAATTTTCGAGATTTATCTAAAATCTTTCGGGCTGATGATTTCTCTGGCGTCTCGTCGACCATAGCTTTTGTGATCGATTTTATGGTCCTTTTGTCCTCGCCAATCTTGATGGATGCTGCCAGAAATCGTGCGATGAAATCTGCTACATCTTTGAGAACATCCGTTCCAGTTTTGACAAGAAATGGCCACTGTTCGGCAACAGAAAGTAGCAATAAACTTACAGCAGATTGCTCTTTTTCGGCGTCGCGGGGTTTTGAGGTAAGTTCTTCGAGAGAAAATATGTACTTGATTGGCTTCGCAGCACATCTCGAGACGCAGTCATCTAGGAATTCATGGATCGCTTTCTCGTTAGGTGTACCCTGAATATCCTTCAGTCTGGCGATAAATGTGTCAAGCGCAGAGACTGTGGTCTCAGTCTGAAAAATTTGACTTTCCTGGACAACTGAGCTAAGGACGGATCTCAGCTTGAGCAAAGGCACACCAGAAGGTGCTTCGGCGGATAACTTCAGCATGGCCATGAACGGAGAAACTGAAAGCCCTTCCACTTTGACGAACCACCGCATTCCTGGTGAAAAATGGGAGAATTGAAACAAGCTTTCTAATTCCATAATTCGAAATGCGCGATCTTCTTTAGATAACCCGGTATTCTCGACAGCTTGTAACGCCTTCGTGAGAGTTTCCGACACGTCAAATTTGGCGTCCAAAGCAACACGTGGAACCACTTCATAATACAGAACTAACAACTTAGTGACTGCCTCTCTTTGCATCAATTCCGTATCGGACAACTTTCGAAATGTGTTGATCACATCCTTGACCGAAGGAACACGTTGACAAAATTCATCCGTCAACCTCTCAGCAGCCTGGGTCCATATCGATGATGAGGCGACCGCGGCTTCTTCATACATTTTCAATATTTCGCGCATTTTATTGAATGCAACTAAAAGAATTCGTATAGCAAAAAAGGCAATGAGGTTATGTTGTTGATTTAGACAACGTGTGAATACCTTCTGCGTCAGTGGTTGAGGCAGTATACTCTCTAGAACAATCGAAGAAGGTGGTGGAAGTCTCGCATACCGCTCTTGGTGCCCCAAATATTGAGGAATCGGAAGTTGAAGAGTAGAAAAGACGAAAGCGGAGTATCCAATCCAAGTCGCGGTAAGCTTAGGATCGAGTGAGAAGGATTTTTTGGTAAAAAAGTAACTTGCGACAAGCTCAGGGGCAGATTCGAGAATGGAAAGTAATAGCTCGCTCTGTTTCAAGCTCGACCAAGGCCGGAGATTTTGGATAAATTCAGACAGTATGGTGTTGCGCACTGGAACCTTTTCTGTGAAGCGCTCCATCCACTCAATACTATCTAGTCCTAGGTCAATATGGCCAACGTCTGCGTCGACATCATGACCTTCGTCGGCATCGACTCCTCTAGGATAGAATCCATTTTGACGATTGAGAACACCTAGATTTGAGGATGTGCATGCAAGCATAAGAAAGTCATGTGCTATCCCGTCTACCACTTTCTTCCCTTTGTCGGTTTCTTCATCCTCTTGGTCGTAGACATACAATGCTGCTATCCGTCCGAGAGAAGTTGCATTCACGATTTTCGATTTGGCGTCTCTCGGTAGAGCATCGTCCAGTAAAACACTAGATTTCAAAGTCTCCAATATATCACGTATCACGAAGGGAGGATCGTCTCTAATATCCCTCGTCAAGCCCATGACAATGTCCCTTTGATTGAGCAGCTCGCGTTTCGCGTCCGTGGGAAGGAACTTTATGATGGAAAGAAGGAATCGAAGCGCATTGGTCCGCACGGAAGGTTTCCTGCGATCTTCAACTGCATCTCCCGTGTATTTCAGGCTGAGATTTCGTGCTAGGGTCTTGAAAGTATAGTCTCTTGATCGGAAAACCTGCTTCGCCAAAGCTCCTCCGTCGTAAATCGATAATTCTCGAAGGAGTCGCAGAACCGGGGAAATTACGTGTTCTTTGCTCTTGTTCGAAGTAAGACCCCGTGCAATCAGTTCTAGTTGACGCTTTTGAAGTATCGTTCTACCTAACCTCAATCCATGCTCAGCCATCTCCAGTATATTAGATAAAGTCTTCAAAAGCAGTGCCAACACAGCTGGAACGGCGGAGAGAAGAGATTCATCGTTTGCCTGCGATGCGAAGCTCCATGTCTGCATAATATCAGACAGGAAGACGGCAGATTTTTCCTCATCATCGGCGGGCTTTTGCGATTCGAGGTATTCTCTAAGAATGATAACTCGGGCTGAGTTATCGGCGTCTGCAACAGAGAAGCTGTCGAGAAATGCTTTCAAAGATTGTATGCCTGCGTTTCTGTTAGCAAGGTCCAAGTGCAAGATATCAAAGCTTTATATACCATGTTTTGAACGACCAGAGTCTTGATCGAAAGCTAGAGTCTGCTTCAATTGCCTTGCAGACTGTATATCAACTGAGGTATAAGTAGTCTTGGTGACGGTAGATATCCTTTGACGCTTCTGGTATGCTTGGTCTCCATCTGCAACGACCTCAGAAGATCTTTTGCTCATTCTCAAGATTTATATCCTTGAAATTTATGATTGGTAAGTTCAATTGTCGATTGCATCATCCGTGGTCTGGACAATCCTTTTCGTTCTCAAGAATAATTTTCTCGACAGCCTTATCGAAATTTTGATAATCGGTAGAAATAATCACCGAACATTTAAGGCTGTGGCGCTCGTGAAATTAGTGGCTCTAATGTGGCTAGTAACGTCCCAAGTCACAATAAATCTACACCCTAACTTTACAACCCGTCGCACTTCTAAGGAATAGCTTTAACATTGATAGTATTGATGATTTGATGCTTTGCACATTCGAGCCTGAATCAGACAGCCATGGTCTACAAATAATACCGATCCCGTAATTGGCTTTCATTGAGCTAAATTAGCTAATGTCTTCAAATGTCAACACTTTTCCCACTGACCCCGCGACGCGGGAACCAACGAGTCTCTCACCTGCGCCAGGTTAGCAATGGCAGCTCTGAGAATGGGACTGCGTTTACAAGCAGACCAGTCACCTCGTGCTCGAGCACAGGAACCATTCAGCACGACCCAATACCTATAAAACTTCCTGTTGAGAGGCGCTGCAACCTTTGGACACACGATGAGACTTCCTCGAAAGACGAAGTTATCTTAAACCTGGACTTATTCCCAGATGTCAAGGCGGGGGAGCTCATGGCTATCGTAGCCCTCAAAACGGACTCTGGATTTCGCGATTTTCAAGACAAGTTAACGTTAAATAAACCAGACATCGATAGCGCAATGGCTTCCGGGCGGTTTGGTAGTTACATGTGGAACCAACCTGGCCATGAACATCGTGGGAAAGGCTCCAAGCATGAAGTGGGCTTTGGTAAACGTTATTTGTTCCTTGCAAAAGATATGCCAAAGGAGCTGAAGCTGAAACAGCCCTCATTGGAGGTATCCCTTGCTAAACCAATCGCCGATGTATTCAATTTGAAGCATCGTTCAAATGTACTACTTTGCACAGTACGTTCTACAAACTTTTCGCCCCAGATTCATTACTAATCATAATGGTCCACAGGCCGATCCAGCTACCAGTTCTGCGTCCCATGTTGAGATGTCGTTCAAAGATCAATACCTTGCTCGATCAGACATGTGGAGATTGACTGTAGGCGAAATGGTGGACAAGGCCGTCTACAAAGGGCAAAAGATTTTGTTCATGGGTACCATCAAGGCACAAGTTACTTCTGTTTACATTGGTGGTCGGAAGGTGGAGTCTGCGTTCTTCTCGGCAACTACCAAACCAGTCTTCCGGAGCGAGTCGGCGCGTTACGTGCTTTTCATTCAGATGTCAAGGGAAATGTGGGATTTTGACTCCGAAGGTTCAGGGGAAATAATGTTCAACAAAGTGGTGAATGGCTTTCTACCAGCATTGTTCAAAAAGTGGGTACAGCTCAAAGTGAAGCATTTAGTCAGTATAGTCTTATTTACAAGAGTCGAATACGACACTGGATTGGCTTCAGAATTAGCAAGATCATCCCACGATACCGCTTACCACACGGGCGTGCAGACTGATGGTAGTAAGAAGCCATATAAGGACTTTTATCGAGTTGTAGTCAGTGAGATGGCCAGTGGAGAATGGACAACAATCCTCTATCAGTTAAAGCGCGAATTTAAATTCTTTCGAAAAGATATCTCTATGCATCGAATCGAGTTAGTCACGGCCTCGGGGGCGCCGTTCTCAGCCACAAATAAAGGCACTCTTGGAACACGTATCGAGGCCGAGCCTTCGCTTGCCATGCATGGAAATGTTCTCGAAGCAATCGATCTCGCATCAACCCAATTCGCACATGATTATATTGATCGAGATCTTGTTAGGACTGGAATATCCATCGTTGTTGTAACTCCCTGTGTTGGGCTTTTTGAAGTAGATTATGAAACTCTCCGAAAAACCACTGAAAGTCTCATTGGTAACGGCATTGGAATTGACCTAGTTTGTCTCCCAAAAATGCCACTGCACTCTGTGCCTCTTTTTCGATACAGAAATCCTAGGTATGCTCCATTTCAAGAGGCATTACACTTCAGAGCTCTTCGCAGCGAGGACAGCACCCCGCGTCAGACAGCTCCTATATTTGGAAGTTACTCATCCTTAAACGACTCGCTTTCCCCGCCCAAGATTCGTGATAGAGCTTTTCAAAATTCATCATCCAATAATCGACAAGACCCTAGTGAGTGGAGCTACGCAATACCGCACTGGATCGATGTATCTTTTTGGACTGGGGCATCCCAAGACCTTCTATCTACGCATCCCCTAGCTGATTCGAACTTCTTCAAAAAGCGAATAGCCGAGTCCTCTAGCGATTTTGCAATACGTTGTAAGATGTACGAAATGGAAATGGCAAGTGTTATGGAAAATGCGATGACTGAGATTGCCGTTCCGCCTTTGCAACTAGATGTAGTCTTCCCTCAAATGGTAATTCAAGAATCCCGTGAAACTGCGGGTCTGAAAAAGCATGCCTATTCTTGGGAACGCGTGAAGTTGCAGTTCAGCCTCTCAGAATTTATTAATGGACCATCAAAACCTATACTTGATCGACATGCTACCCAAGCCGAAAAGAAATTCGTGAAGGCACTTGATACATACGACGTTAAGCATTCTGAAATAATGGAAATTTTCATTGGCCCACGACAGAAAAGTTCGAGGTCACCCTTCAAACCAGGAAGTGAGGAAACTGTGCGCAAGGTTCTTGCAAATGATTCTAAATTGTTTGGTACCTCTTTCACCGATGATAGTCCAACCCCAAGAAGCATGAACTTGCTCGCTGGAGAAAAGCTTGACAAAGAGAAGCAAAGCTTGCAGAGAAATGATCCTATGCTACCACGCAAGAGCAGTGTAAGTAGCGCCATGACTGCAACGAAAGCCCCTGCTGTACGACCCACAAAATTGAATCGACAAATAAGCCTTGGCAAGTACGGGTTTGGCATCGCCGCACCTAAGGGTGTCGCAGCTGAATTACATACCGAGAATGCTAGTGCCGCGAAACCAGTTTCTACTTCATCGAAAGAGTTTGATTCAAGGAAGAAAACTACTTTTACTATGGCAAACCATCTGCTTAGCGCTCCAGTAAACCAAGATCGACCACCGTCTTCGAATAGTGAAAGGTCAAAAATGAGGTCTGATAGCAGTTCCATCGAAAGCAAACGAACAAGTGAGCCGGAGGTGGAGGTGGAGAAAAGTCCTTCAATACGCCCCATGACCATCAAAAGCGCACTTCAGTCTCTAGATTCAACAAACCAGTTCAAATCTAGATCCGTCTTGAGCTCCTTCTACGAAGGGACTAGGGGTAGCGAAGATGAACAGAGGAATTTGCAGCTGCTAAGAACCAATGACAATCAAAAAATCTTCAATTCGAAACTGCTCGCAGAAGCAGTTCCCGAATTACCATCGACTTTATCTCCAACTACTGCTTTATCGCCATGGCTCAGTGTGCTGAATCCCTCCAATCCCACAGATAATGACGCAATGGGGAAAACAGTCTACAGAAGATGGCAACATGTCTTTCCTAAGCCGATCCGCACTAGAACAATGAAGTGGAAATCCCTCTGCTCTCCTGCATCTGTCCCATTGACGACCGAGTCATTTCCTACAAAGTTTCAACTTGAGACTGAATATCAACAAAAGCCATACAATATCTCACAGAATTTCGAAGATGAACTCAGCGAAGACCCAAACAATAGGGAAGACTTTTTGAGGGAGCTAATCAGCTTACGACTTTCCCAAGGTTTTCAAATCGTTATTGGTCCAGCGGTAGCTGAGGCATTTGGACAAAAATCCTTGAAGATCGCAAATGTGTTTGACCGTGATCGTATCGCCGAGGATGGAGCCAGCGTGTTCATGTCAATGGGCAACATAATTCACCAATTATCATGCGTGAATGGTACGGAGATTGAAGTTAATATGTTCGTCCGAAAACCAACAGCTTTGACTACACCTAGCCCAGGAACTTTGGATCCATCCGGGTACTATCCGGCAATTCGGACGACTCTGAGTGATACGTATGAGTCTCGCAGAATGACGTTGGGACGATCGAAGGATGAATATAATTGGAATTACGTAGATTCTTTCATTGCGGGTTTCGAAGACGACATGACCGAGCATCTCCGATTCTGGCGTGCAAGGTTTGTTTTGATTCCTGTGGCACGCCCAACGCAATCTCGACGTGATAATATGAGAGGTGAGGACAATGAGGAGGAAGTTCGGCTAGAAGGTATTAGGAAGCTCACCCAAATGTGGCAAAGCCACAGATATATTCCATCTTCAGAGCGACGTTTCCAGAGTCTTGCTTCTAGGAAAATAAAAGATTCCAATCCTCTCGATATCGTGTACAAGACCGAGGATCCATCCGTTGTTGTTAGCGCAGAACTCGAAACTTTACCTCTCGTTGAGACTAGTGAAAATACCAACAGACGTGGGCAATTACTAGAAACGGATCGTTTTCGAAAATCAAAGCTTGATATTGCCGCTTTGGCGGAAGCTATTCAAGCCCCTGTTGAAAAGGGCGGTGTTCGCATGCAAAATAGAAGATGGCATTTTCGTCTCCATTACAACTGTTTCATTGGCTCGGATATGACAACTTGGTTGCTTGAGAACTTCGAGGACATTGAAGATCGTGATCAAGCGGTTGAGTTAGGCAATTTGCTTATGGTTGACGAGACTCATAGGCTGAGAGACAAGGATCTCGGCAAAGAGAGAGATAGAGATGCAGGAATATTTGTCCATGTTGAGAAACGTCATCCTTTCAGGGATGGACAATATTTCTATCAGGTCACTGGAGAATATGCTAAACAGCGACCAGATAGTCGTAGTGGTTGGTTCAGTTCTCGAAGACGTGAAAATTCTGTGCCTTCGACTCCAATGTCAGATGTCATGCCCAAAGACTCACCACGACCAGATAGAGCGAGGTCCAGCTCCACGCAAGACGATAGTTCAAATGACTCAGGTGTGCAAACTCCAACAACAAATGGGGGGAAAAGACCCAAGGTCTCTCTAAGTAAAGTTATGAAGTATGATGTCGACCATCGGAAACGTTCCTATCGTCCCGAACTTATCAACCTTCACTATGATCGTCTTCATAATCCTGACAATTGTTACCACATTCGGATCGACTGGCTCAATGTTACAGCTAAGTTGATTGAAGATGCCATACATACGTGGGCAATAACTGCAGAACAACACGGCCTACGACTAGTCGAAGCACCAATTGGCGAGGCATGTTCCATTGCTTCAGTTCATCCATTCAGGAGCCCTTACTTGATCGAATTATCTTTGCAGCCTCCGGATCAACAGCCGCGAACATACTTTGATGTCAATTCGTTCACTCCACAAGTACAAACTACCCAGTCTAATCGACATTATTATCAAAAAGCGATCATGAAAAAGTTTAATTTCGTTCTTGACATTGAGGCATCGAAGAATTTTCCAAGCAACATTGATGTGACATATTCATGGGGACGACCAGATTATACCTATACCCAGTACATTCATAGATCCGGAGTATTACTTGCTCAGATTACAGATGAAGGTAATTTTCTTCTTTTAGCGAATCGACTATACAATAATAGGACGGCATCAGCTAGAGAGACAGACAAATATATGAAAGTGGATCATTCCGGCGCCAGTCGCATGGGACCGAGTCCAATAGCGAATAATCCCGGCATTGCTGCAGGCACATCTAGTCCGTTTCAATCACCAATCCTACGCGCGGCTCATGCCCCTTCTCCTCTTCTCCGTGCGACCTACCCCCTCTCTCCTCCTTTACGGGCGACAGCTGATGTACTAGGTCCTTCTCTCCCCAATTCAAAATTAGCTACCACTGGTAACATTAACCCCGACATCATTAAAGCTGAACTCGAAGAATTCTGTCACAATAGCTGGAAATTAGAACTTTTCTACAAGGAAGTTTTTGAAAAAGTGACACCACCTCACGCGACGCCACCAACTCTTAGAAGCTCATACCCTGCTATGTTTCTTGATTCGAATATCCCGACATTGGGACTACCGCCAGGGATATTGGCGAGAGATGGAAGGGATAGTAGTCCGACACCGATGAGGTTGGAGCGGGTACCAGGGATAGGGAGTAGTTTGCCGATTCTTGGGAGAAGACCCAGTGTGCAAATTAGTATTGGGACTAATGCTAGTGATACGTCGAGGCAGGAAAGTCCGAGGGGGAGTATAGCTGAAGGTTAATGTGTTTGAAAGATAATAGGTTGAGTATAAGTCTCGGCCGAAAATCATGGGGCTATTTTAGGACCTCCGCTCATCAGGTGTATACGCATGTTATTGGAGTCGAGGGGATACCAATTTAGAATTGAAAGGTCAATTGCTGTGCAAGCAGAAGGGTCTATGCAACCGGCATACGGTGCACTACCACTCTCCACCAGTTTCCAGACTCCGGTGCCATCATTACCCACTATGTGCCAGAACTCAGGAGAAGCACCTGCAGAAAGTCAGTATTGGGAGTACAATGAGTGGATGAGGAAATTGGCTGAAAGGAGGACGAAGGAAAATGAAAAGTAAGCTCACCAATATAGCCATTGTTCCAAGGAACCAAGAACAATGCAGATAGAAAATTTGGGCGACAACTGCAGGGTAGACGAAGGAGAAGCTCAAAACTGTTAAGGATGAGGAAGAGACGAGTATTAGTAGATAAAATGGATGGACGAGAGAAGTGGTGAATGGGGGAGGGTTAATGATAGAGAGGAAACAAGGGACATCACACTTCACTTTCAATAATTCACTCCCAACTTCCACTCCCAACTTCACTCCCAACTTCACTCCCAACTTCACTCCCAACTTCACTCCCAACTTCACTCCCAACTTCACTCCCAACTTCACTCCCAACTTCACTCCCAACTCCACTCACAAATTCACACTCAATACTCCATTCCCAATAGGTTAGCCGATACCCAGTTAGAAAATTTCAAAAGTAACCCTAATTCCCAAAAAGGAATAACATATTTCCGCAATATCCATTGTCCACATTGCGGTTGTGATTTGATTTTGTCACGCACTTCTCAAACCTTTCAACTCCAAAAAAAAAGACAACACCATCACTTTCCAAGCAAGATGAATGGTTACGGCAACAACCGGCGCGATCCTGGCGGAGGAGAAAGAAGGGATAGAAGAGAAAATGACGATAAAGGTGATGGATCTAATAGATCATCTAGCCAAAATTGGCAGTACCAAATGGAGATGCAAATTTTGAATTTGCAGGCTCAGTTGCAGGCGTAGACTACGCTGACTGAATACTGGTAGAATATTGCGATGCAAAGAGGATTTCAACCGCCATCAGTTGATCAATTCCAGGGGCGCCAGCAGTTCAACATGCCTCTGCAGAATCTTGCTATGCAAGGAGGAGTTCAATCTCCAGTTTATCAGAACTCGGAGCCGCAACTGTTTAATGTGGCTTCTCGAAATCAGGGAGTGCCACCACCTCCAGTTGATCAATTTCCGACGCAACAACAGTTGAACGCGCCGCCGCACAATCAAGAGATGCCTCGCAGGCGGGGAAGAAATGAACAAGAATTGCGTGAACGCAGATGCGGCAATTGCGGGCTGACTGGGCACGTTTTAAAGAAGTGCATGGGCCCAGTGAACGAGTCTGGTCATATCGATGGATGTCCACTATGCAATACGACGCAGCATACGTTTGTACAATGTACCGATCCGAAAGCCAAGTTAAACAATGGTGAGCCCCGGCACCCCCCTCTCCCGCGCAGAGATAATGCACCACCCCTGAGGTTTCCGAAAGATTTTCGCACAGAACAATTTTGGCGGCTTGAACTCGACCGCGCTGAGAATGCTAATAAAGAGCCACCCCGCCCGTGGTCGGTGGAGTTCGCAAAAAAGTATCAAAAAGAGAACCCATATTATTGGGAGAAGAGCTTTGTTTACGAAAATGTGATAAAGGATCCCTCGTAGAATGACGAGAATAGGGTACCATCGTTCCAAGGAGATCCGACTGATGGACAAGGCAACAGAAATCGCGATCGCACCGGTTCAGCAGGTCGACGCGGAAATAGAGATCGCAGTCGTTCTCGTTCACCAGATCGATGCGACAACAGATACCCACGCAATCGTCGTGATGCCCGGTCTGATAGACCGGGAGTGAGTTCGTCTTCCTTCGACTTAATCCCCAGGGATGTAGATAGTGCAAGGTCATCGCGCCTCACACCCAGACTTGGGGGCAACCCTGAAGTAGGTTTTGATGGATCCCGGCGTGCCGTGAAGGATGAACCATCAACAGGAAATGGCAGAATCTCGAAGGGCGAGGAGCCCGGGAAGGAGCTACCGATTAAGAAGGAAAGTGACAAATAAGGGGGAGTTGCGGGGTAATGGATGAGTGAGTATTTCATAGGGGCCAAGGTGGTCGGATGGAGACGGCTTTGATGGTTGCATGGGATTGACTTTGATAGCTCATCAATATAGGCTTTGACGGTTCCTCATTATGGGCTTTGATAGTACCTCACTATGCTATGGACTTTGATGGTTGCTCAAGATGGGCTTTGGTAGTACCTCATTATGGAATTTGATAGTACCTCAGTATGAGCTTTTACAGTACTTTAGTATGGGCTTTGATGGTTCCTCAATATGCAGGCGGACTTTGAAAGACCTCAGTATGGATTTTGATAGTCACGCACAGGTCAAGGGTAGAAATATGGCACCTTCACTTCACCTCCAAACAGATCTTAGAAATAATTAAACTCATGTAAAAGACCCTAACACCCAAATGGGAGTAGCTTATTTTATTTTTCAGAATGTGCAAAATCTTATGATTTTGGTCTCTGTCGCGTGAACCTTTGACCTTCTAAAATATCGACATCTCCATTTTCGAAGCTCCCAAACTTCGAGAAACATTAACGATGGACGAAAATACGAGGAAAAAAACGTTCAATAACTATGACGATGAATTCTTCGAGAAATAATGTAAACTATATGAGGACATTCTTGTGACATTAAACTTAGCGGCGCTGACCGCAGTTCCTCCGCTCAATGAGAGGAAGTTCTTCAATGGAGAAGTATATGGCAGAGAGTGGGTCAGATATGGCACTGTCATTATGGCATGGAGGAAGTTCTGTAAGTTTAAGTTGAAATCATATTGCTGATGGTATTAATGATGACTTCTCCAGTGCCAAACACACCCTTCCCAAGTTACATCCAGAAGCCTGACAGAGCTTGGAAGGCAGAAGTCGAGCGACGCAACGACGCAAAACTTGTTTCTTCGCTATCTACATATGAGAGAATATTTGGAAGAAGATCATCAGCCGTAGATGGAGCCGGCCGCCCATTGGCCAGTCGTCCTGTATGCCAGAAGGAGAACAACCGCCGCGGCCATTCATCATCAAAATAAGTGAACGACTGTACATTGATCCCGTGTTTCCTCTCATAGACAATAAACCACAACATTCAGTCGACATTACCAAGAGTGGCATCGACCCGGGAAAGATGTTTATTGGGGAGCATGGTCGAATTGTAAAGCACGCAGAACAGTTGCTTGGTAACACTTTTGTTCGCGAGGTGTGGTTTGATGATAGAATTTTTCTATCCGCTGAGCCTTGGAATCTAGACGATATTGATCATCCCGTGGTCATTGCGAAATGTCAAGAGTCAGCTAGGGCACTCACAAGTTGGGTCCGCTGCGGTGCGCGACAGAAATTCGATCGTTTTCTCGAAGAAACTCGAGGCCGATGGAACATTCCTGCAGAACACTCCCAGTCTCCATCTGAGGGCATATCTCGGAGCCGACGTGGTAAGAAGGGCATGTCCAATGACCCACATCTACCAATTGGTCAAGCAACAAAGGAGCAGCTACTGTATTGGTTGTCTCGCATACCAGATTCAGATAACCTTGACAAAAGTTGAGGAGGTTTCACCTCAGCTCAAAGAGCAGTAAGCAGAGGTTTTACCTAAGGTTGTTTTACCTCAGGTCGAGAATAAAGCTAAGCTTCCGACCAGTAAAAGTTACGAGGAGAGTATCCTCAGTTGGTCATGACAAGTCTATTGACTGGTCATTGCATTGTTCAAACTAACTTGCAAATAGTACTACGAAACAATGAGGTATGTCCTTGACGTGTATAAATAATGGAGCTTGATGCTTTCACGTAGAACCTACTATGTTTTTGAAATGCATAAGAACCACGGGCTTGATACTTACGTACAGAGAGTGATTCTAAAGTCGGAATTTCTCTTCCAATGTGATGCCTTCTCATGATTCGATGTAAGGTAAGTTACCTGCTCTCACCAGGACTTAATGCCTCTGGACTTATTCTCTTTAAGAAATGAATATGTGATATGCCACTCTTTTAATAAGAGGAGGAGATCTTTGCTTGATGCGGGATAAGGTTATGCTTGATGCGGAATGCCATAAATGTGGTCTGTACTTAGATAGTCCCAAGTATAGACCTGATTAACTCCTCATTATCTTTCTTCTTTGTGACCCCAATGTGACTTACCACGCCCGCTCACGATGATGATATGAAGTGATGTGAAGTGACGTGGAGTGAGATACAAAATTTTCACCTAGGACTTGAAGTGTCTTATTGACTAGAACTATGGTTCCGCCATGTAGTGTGCATGAATTCAACTATTAAAACTGTTCAAAAGATAAAAGATATTGTTGTGCACATAAGTATGAATTGAGGTTAAACTAGATAGGATTTAGAGAGGCTACTGCATCTGCTATGGCTAGGGATTATTTGGGGTATAAGAGAATAGAGAACACAGAAAGGAGAGAAAGCAGCCAACGAGACCTGTGGACAAGATTTAAGATTAAGCAACGACAACAAGGAAAGCTTGGAGAAAATACAGCGATATATACCATAAGACCATATACAATGTTCTCTCAAGCCCTCCCCTCTTATTCTTGTATTGCGTCGCCATCAGGTTGTGAAGAAAGTGTAGCGAGAGCTCTCACACTAGCCTATTGCTCAGCCCTTTCCGCCATCTCAAGCTTCTTCTTAAACGAGGACGTTTGCGATGTTTCGAAGGTAAAATGTGCATTTGCGATCCATCAAGATTCTGATTTCACCCTGGGCATCAAGAACTACATCCGTCTCCTGCCCCAGTCGCTGCACCTTATCCTCATTTTGTTGAGCAAGCACATCGCGATTTCCCATATGTGAAGAACTAATATTTCCTTTCCTGTCTTGAAACGGCTGCCTCTGCTTTCTGCAGATACAAATCGCACCCTTGTATAAGCTGACTTGACGATATAGTCATCTTTTAAGGATTGGTTGAATGACGTTGATTTTTCAGGGGTCGCCCATTCTGAAGTTGATACGTTCTAGGGTTAGGAAGTCCGGAGGTTCGGAGATCAATACAACTTTAGATGATAAGTTTCTTTACAGTAAGTGTGGTACAGTTTATAATTTTGCTACGGTTTCTGTGAAGCAAATTGCCTTATCATTGTCAATATTCAATATAATCTATTGATTTGGAGGTTCTTCTCGTGCGCCAGGTGGTGGTGCGTCTCTCGAAGACTGTAGGTTTGATAAATCACCAGAAGAGCCAGCAGGAAAGTCTGCAGAACTGCGATGTCCAGATCCTCCTTCTAAAACTGTATGCTGTTCCTGCATGCCTCCATGGTTTACCATTTGATTAGATCGTTCGAGGAACCCTCTCTGAAATTGAAGTTCTTGGGCCAGATGTTGAATTTCATCGCGTTGCTTCGTTCCCGGTCAGTCCATCTCTCATAGAATATTTCATGTTCCTCTAACAGTATCTGTTGATTCATTAGCTCAAGGCCTCGAATAGCCTCTTCATCTCGGTGGATCAATCGTCGGGAGTTATCCTCATATTCTTGACGGCTTTGCTCTTTGCCTTGTATCCGCTGCTGCTTTTCTGTTCATACACTCCCCGTACTTTTTGTAATGCTGCTTCGCATTTATACCGCTGTTGACATTCTTGATCGAACACTCTTCGCAATTTCCGTAATTCCGTTTCAGAACCTGCCCGCCGCTGATTCGCTTGTTCAACCATTATCCGTGAATTTTGCAATGCTATTTGGCTATCTACCCTCTGTCGACTCTCTTATCCAAGCATTATTCGTACTTTATTTAGTGCTGCTTCGCTATCCGCTCGCTGCTTCCTTTCTCTTTCATAGGCTGCTTGCCAGTGTTGCACTTCTCCGTTAAGTCTCTCCCTCTCCGCCTCTCCGAGTCGTGCGTTACCGCTCATCAATGGCTGAACATCGGACGGTGTTGACTTTTTAAAGATCACAAGTTCTAAATGTTACTCGGATAGTACACAATTCTGGAAGTTCCTTCCTTACTCGAAACAAAGTATTGGAAGGAAGTACATGGAAATGGTAGGTGAGACTACTGCATGCGATTGACTTGAATAGTATTCAAATTTGCCTAAATCAATGTATTGATAGTCCGGTTCTTATATACAAGCAAAAATAACCTGAACGCCATCCCTTATCCAAATTACCGGGTCCGTAGACTCACCGGTCGATAATCCGTGCCGTACCCAATGCTCATACGTGTGTGATCCCATAACTCCTTACAAATGCCCAATTTCGTTTTGAACGCCAAGATGTATGCCCGTAACTATGCACTTCCCATATACCATGCCCATATGCTGTGCCCATATGCTATGTAATGCTCATATGCCCCGCCTATACCGATGTATGTACCGTCATTAATTAATCATATATCCCGTGCCTTTCAGCCATATAGCCATTCATACATCAACACTCTTTCATTTCTCATTATTTCGGGAATCATCGGCATTCGTATCAGGCGCCTTGCTCTTTTCTTGATTCTCTTCCGAAGACAATCTCACTTGTTCAAGTTCCTCCATAGAAATCGAAAATTCCTCCTGCACCGGTGACATGGCCGTTACTCCGGCCACAAAACCAACAGTTCCTAATCCATCGACCCCCTCTACATCCCACCAACTCCTATCACTTCTCCCTCTATCCACCGTCACCCTATTATTCGCCTGCGCCTCGAATCTCCTCTGCGCTAGCTCCTCATCTCTTCTCTTATATGCCTGTCTCGCCTCCCTAGCCATTTCGTTTCTCGTCTTCCCTGGTCCATGCCCCTGTCTCTCTTTCCCTTTCCCCAAAAAGATAACCCAAAATTTTAGACTCCCGAAAAAAGAGCCACTGGTTCCGGGTATATGTTTCCATGGTTTTTCTCGAGTGGAAAATAACCAACAATCTACTGCACCCTGTCCACAGATAAAGACGGTGCTTAAAGCACTGAGTGCAAATGGTGGATTAACTGCCAAATTATCGTTGAATTGAAGGACGTGAAAAATAAATGGTATGAGCCACATTCCTAGGTAAACTAAGGGGTAGATGAATAGAAAACGGAGTTGGCGACGAATTTTCTCTCGAGCACGTATCATTTCTGATACAGCCAAACCTTGACCACCAGGATTAACAAGATGCATATCGTAAAAAGCCCCTCGTTCTCCTGATTGAATTTGATGTTGAAGAACAGTCGGCGGTACATAAAAGGAACTATTTGAGTCGAGAGAGAATCGTCGAGAAAAACTATCTCGCCAAGTGTTTCGAAACTGAGGTGCGGGCAGTGGATTGTGTGTTTGTTGTGGCACGGCGAGAGCTGTAGTCATCATCTCTGATATAGGTTGTGACGTTGAGACCCCAGCATATGAATCAGTAGAAATCTCCGATGGAGGAGATGCGGAGTGAGCTCGATTATGAGAGTGGAATACTGAAGTCCACATGAATTGGTGAGCATGGTTCCTCATATTTGCAAGGGAACTAAAAGTTGATGCCGATCGTTTCCTTCCTTCAGCAATATATATAGCGGCAGGGCGTCTTGGTTCAGTTGTAAGTCCATTGAGAGAAAGAGGTGGAGGAGGTACACTCCTTCGTACATGGTTTCGTCGAGTCCTTTCAGTCGAATCAAAACTATCTTGAGAATGACTATTCTCAAATCCCCGGAACCTAAATCGAACATAATAATATATCGAAGCATAAACTGTGAGAATTGTGATGAAAATAATGTAGCGAGGAATCCAACTCAAAGCGAGTCGATACCAAAATGGTCGTACTGGTAAATAACAGTATGTTCCTTGGGCAACATAAGCTTCACGATTATTAACAAAAGCAAGAGATGCTGCTAATATTGGAAACAATATCCAAATGGTGTATGCTATCCTACGATATGGATACAGACCCCCTTCACCAGCCGAGGATTTAGGTCTAAAAATATATAATGCGGTATGTACGGCAATCATAAGGACTGAAATATCTATACTCGAGTTAATGAATGTTAATATACCCATGGAATAGTATATCAAACCTGAAGCTTCAATTCCTAAAGCCAGAAAAAAGCCACTAATTTGACAAAATTTGGAATTATCTGCTACAGGACCATGTAAAAAGACAACGACTGGAAAAACCATAAACCATAAAGCTTTGAACATATCACTTTGAATTAATAACATGATAAGACTAATCGGGTTATCAGTGCATGAACATAAATGGAGAGGGGTAAATGGGGTTATCCTCACTCATGTCTGAATGAACGTCTCATTCTCACAAACCAATAAAAAGATAGAACTGAAGAGGCAACACTGACAGTTGCAAAAGTCAATGCAAGTTTTTGTGAAATATATTCTTCTGATTCCGATACATCTTGTCCTTGATTCGTATTATCTCCAATATTCCTGGTGGAACTTTGAAGCATAGTTCTTGCTATGAGTACTGGAAGGGGTGCCATTGAGAATATAGCATCTGGGTTTTTCGTCTGAAATTGAGGGGGAGGATGGAGGGGAATTCGTTTATTTTATGGATCGGGCTTTTCCTTCCAACTTCTAAATTCCTCCAACATGATCACCAGCGTTGTTCTACACCATTATCGTGATATCTTATATATGCTTTCAAGGTTGTTTCTATATCGTATGTCGTACAAAGATTGGTCGCACAGGAAAGTTGACGTCAAAACTAATGGTAGTTCTTCGTATATTTTTTGTAATGTGCCGATATCGAAACTTTCGAGGTATGAATTCCGAGACTTGTAAATGTATTGTAGTACTTTCTAAGGATGATATATGTTTTGTTCGTAAAATTTAATCGGCGGTTGGCGTTGTGGGTATTTGAATTCCTTCTTAAAAGGCTGGTCAGAAAGGTGGGTGAAAGAAGCGGTAAAAGGTTCTCTTGGGTTGGATTTGTGCATATACTCCCCTATTATGGGAAAGTATTTCGTATTTTTGAAAAGTGTAAAAGAGAGTAAGAAGATCAAGTGCATCCAATTGTGCAATGATTGCATGTGCTGAAGTACCTGCAGATAGATATTGAGACTTTGTTCCATATTGAGATGTGTAATTGTTGGGTTTTTTTTCACTCCCATTTAGCTGTCGATCATTCGAATCCAACACGAGGAGAATGATTGACGCCGACCTACCGGATGATGGAACACCTGACTACTTACAACCTATTTGAACCAAGACCTTTCTCATGGCTATTGAGGGCCATTTAGATGAAGCGGGTATTGAAAAATTCGGAGCCAATGTCAATAGTTTCCCCAAATATTAGATCGGGAAGAAAAGCAAGTCATGTAAAGAAAAGCATGCGCGCAACGCTCACTGTAGTGATTTAGGTCCTTTAGAGTCCGTTTTCCAAACCTCACCGAGTATAAATGATCAATCTCTTTACTCTCTTTTCACCTTATGGTACTCGTATCAATGAACCTATTCTCCTCTTTCGCTATCTAAGCCCTGCTTCCAACATGCATAAAAATTCACGATGACGACTTGACTAAGCATCGAGTACGGTCTTATTATCGAGAAATCCATAAAAGATCTCATCTCCACTGTCGATGCTTTTCTTCGAAATGAGTTCGCAGGGGCTGTGTGGTTCCGCTACAAAAGTTTACAGCCACCAAATACTTTACCGAACTTCTACCCCGACGCTGCACGGTTCATGAAGGGGTTGAAGTGAAGTTTTTTTTATCTCCGATTGTCAGGGGTGCATTGGATTGGAGCAGAAAAAGTAGTTTGAGCCCTGAGAGTTTGACAAAGGTCCACGAACACGAATCCAAAAAATAAGCCTCCATAGTTAAGTATCTAATCAGCATCTTATCGGCAAATCTTGGAAGAGTAACCAGATCCAGATCATAAATCATCTGATATTCGTACATGATATTACACCAACACCATCTAATCTCACATCACGAGTGATGATATAACCTAAACATATTTCCCATGATATTCATCATTCGCCAACTCGAACACCTCATCAGCCGGGAGGTACCAGGTGGATTTTTCCAAGCTCATGTGGCCATGGTATTGGAATGAAAATCCTGAAAACTTCTTCATAAAATGCGCCCAGCACCCGCAAGTTCCGTTCACCGACAATGTTCAATCCTTTCCCTGCCAAACTAAAGTGGGCAAGTTCGCGTGAAGAGGAAAGAGTTTGTCGTGAAAACAACGCAGCATCTGACCTTGACCGATTTTATGCAGTTCAAATGCTCCTAATGCACTGCGACCCCGCATGGATATATATTTTCATATCCTTGAACGCCGAATCGAAGATCCTGAGGAGATTAGTATTAGATGGGTCGATCACGTGAGCGATATCTCCTCACCGAGTTGCTGAAGTATCCAGAATCTAGATTCTGCAGGAATTCCAGATTTTGAGCCGTTTTTTGTCTCACAAACAAATGTGTATGACTCGGCAAACTCCTCATGTTGTATGTATCAAGACGTCTTGACTTTCAGATGGATGTGGTTCGTATGCTCTCCCAATTTGATTGAAACTATATGGAACCTCCATTAAGCTGCTAGCGAATCGTGATGATTGTGGCGATCCAGGTTCTTCGGTGATGAAAGTACTTGAACTTACTCGGTTGGTTTGATATGTTCTATCCGACTGCCGGGTTAGGCGAGCTGAACCTCGTTTTAAGTATGATCCCATGCTCAAGCTTGCTTCATCGAAATCCATATCTCGAGTATCATAAGTATGGTAAGATCGATGATAATACGAGGGTGGATTAGATGATTGTCCCAGTGATGATCTGTGATTTGATGATTGAAAACTTAGATATGATAACGGAAGCATCCGTCTGGATTTTTTCATATCATCAGTTATTTCCGTTGTTTCAGCCATTGGATCCGTTATATCACCAATGCTGAAAGATTGTTCAGGTTGTTTGGTTTCTACTTGAAATGGATGTGTTTTAACCGTAGTAGGGTTGTGAGTTGATAATCTGTATAAACTCCCATCCGAAGGTCGAGTGCAATGCCCAAACAGAGATGGGAGAAATGTAGAGAAAAATGGTTTCGTCGCCGGTAGTGCGGTGCATATCTAAGGTTACCAAGGTTAGTACCATAGATTAACGGGTATGAGACGGCAGCAGAGCTAAGGTGAGGTTCTTACTGTCCCTATATATAGATTCAATACACTGGATATCCATAATGGATACGAGAACCAAGTTCTATCATAGGATGCATATACTGCGTGTATGTAATATATTCTGACGACGCCCGCAGCACAGACAACCAAGCCAGCAGCGAAGAGGAGGCAAAGCATAAATTGTTGGCGAAAGGGTATTGGAAGGCTAAATACCGTAGGTATCGGTAGAAAGAAAACAAAGAAATCGGAGCAAGTATTAATGATTGCGCTCGTAAGTAAATGAGTTCGTTCGTTGATACAATTTTGAGGCGAGTAGGATAATTTCCAGTAGTCTGAGATAGGACTATTGTAATATTAGTAGGATTCGATACCATCCAGCTATTATGACCATACCTGCAATTGTTGATGATAACCACATCAAAAGCAATTGCTTCACATACCACTATTGCAATCATCGCAATAGATAAATGTTTGAGTAAACCTGTTCCTCTAGACATGACCCGCATTACCAGGATGAGCAAAGAAATCTTTGTGAATGCAACAGCAAGTCCAAATAAACATTCTAACAACATATTCATCTTAAGTCCAAACTCAGCATAATCTGGTGTGATATCCCAAACATGACGATTCCAGTTCCAACGTTCCTGGGCGAGAAGTGCAAGAATAGCGCATACTGAAGTTGGAATGAGGGAGATTAATAGAAATACATCATCAACTCCAAAATGTTTAGATAGATAAAGCCGAGTGAAGGTCCGTAGACCAACCACAATGTATACAATGGGGAGAAAAACAACGGTGATTATAAGAAGTGCAGGTCCTCTAGTTACCGGGTCGATGTAGTTCGGTTGTGGAAAGGTTGATAAGATTTGAGGTGAAGGAATTTGCATATTGAAGAATCGTGGATTATTGAGCCAGCAATGAAGTAATTCTAATCCCGCCCACTCGGCGAGAAAAAAAGAGAAATAACTTTACCTTAATATCAGCGCAATTCACATCATAGCTTGGACCCAGTCTCCATATGTGAAATTGTCTTGCATCTTAAAGATCTATGACTTTACGTTTGAAGGTCGAGAACCATGTTTTATCGTACCTTCGGTTGATAAGATGAAATAATTCACGATAAATCCGCAGATGAACGGGTCTATCAATGGCAGGATGAAAATTAGTTCATCTACTGGTAGGGGTTGTACGAACGCTCAGATGTTATTCGGGATACTAAACCCGTCGAGACATAGATTGCTCCCAAGTGTGAGTGCTCGGATAGTTTAAATGAAGAGTTTCATCAAGAGGGGGAAACTCTCTTTAACCATATAAACTAAATATGGTTGTAAATAGAATTTGAACAGAGCTCGTCCATCCGAAAATGTTTTGACTTTCCTTGAGAAGAGCTGATTAATGGACAATCGACGGATTCCAAATTGTCACTTTCTAAATTAGGGAATAGGTTTCATCTAGTGACTACTTCCTCTGTCACCGCAAGCCTTATGAAATGACAGTTCTTGAAATTGAGGAAAAGAAGCAAAGAAAATCGAGTGGTTGGCAGACTTGAGGGGGAGATTGCATGGCCTCGAAGCTGTCTGTGCATTATTATGTAAGCCAAACGAGAAAATCTACCGCGATGACCTGTGTATGACAATTCCAGCTTCTATAGTATCTTGGTAAGATGGGAGAGTATAGCGATGTTATCTCAGCGTGGCTTTACAGTTTCAGTCTCACCAACGAGGCTCCATGACCCTAGAAGTTAGGGGTCTATCAAGCCACAAGCTTCTGCACGGTATACTCTGCATCACTGAGCGGCTGCAACTTGCAGCTTGGCAGCTATTACATTCAATCTAGCATGGATAGGTCGCCATAGCAATATAGGGGTCTCGGAGTAAAGGGAGTATGAAACCAAGGTAGTACCTCTCTCTGCAAACGCGAAAAGGCCACTCATTAGTCACATGACTATTGCCCTAGTATCACTTGATGAGTTGCATCCCTTACTTTGCGGGAAGGCGGTATTGGGATACCTAGAACAGTTTTAACGATGGTAGTTAATGTAACAGGACTTCTGTACGCTCAAGTCGTTTTGAGAGCGAGGAGCTCACGTCACATGACCTGGTTTTGATGTCTACCTAGTTATATTGTGAACTGTTGTGCTGCACATAAAGCCAGAATGATGAGAGAACGTTCACCGACCGACTGCCCGCCGAGTGGCTTTAGAATTTTTTATCAATCGGAAAGTCCAGAAATGAAGGGAAAATAATAAATGCACATGGTGCAACTGTGGCAGGAGGCCTTGAAGCAAAGCAGTAGACGTCGATAGCTGACAACATGGAATGCTTGTAATAGATAACAAGCAAGACAGCTCGGGAACCTTTCAATATAAGAGATATTTGTAGTTCAGTGCCTATGTAAAAATCTAAAGTGTTGAAGGAGGGCATGAATAGCGTCCTAGGATCGCTAGTGCACGAGGATGGCCGTCACTTCATTCTGACTTCACTTCACCTTCAATCTCACCCGGCTACCCAATTAGTAATTTTCGCTTGTCGCAAGGCGCACAATATTGTATTTCCCTCTTGTATGAGAAACTTTCCGTAATCTTGAACTATCCACAACCATCACAGCGACAACATTATTTGCAGCTACCATGGAAGAAAAAGACACGTCCTTGACGCAAGTCAAACTTGAACTTTATGAAGATGTATTACATAGGATTAAGTCAATATCCTCTAAAAGCCCACGTCACCAAATAAGGGTCCATGATGAGATTCGCTCATCATACAAACTCTTCTATACCAATTCACGATACAAGAATTTCCCAGAATCTCGTAGAATATGGGAAATATTACGCAAAGTATACACATCACTTTGTACGCATCGAGTAAATCTCTTGAGTATAAGACAAATACTAACAGATATCTAGTAGACAATGACCATGCAGCGTTTACCGCTGCTTTTCCAGAATTCAACAATGCAAAACCAGGCGACAACCTCGACCGTACTCTAATAGCACCGTCGGCAATTCCTAGATATGGCTTCGGCACGTTATACCTTGGTTACTTTGACAGAGATTGCGCCGGCATGCGAAAGACTTTACGCGCCGCAACAATACATGTCCTAAAACGCGATCTCGCGTTTCAGCAACAGCCGATGGAGGGCAAAGATACCTCTCTCTCAAGCGCTGACCTCGCTCTCTATGGTTTAATGTTACAAGAAATTGAATCTCTTGCCTTGCTCAAAAACGATAAAGCGTGGATCGATAAGAGGCTTCACTCAGCATACACATGGGCCGATGAAGATTCCAAGGAGTCAAAGAATGTCGAAGCGTATATCATTTGGAGAGTGTTAGGCACTGTGTACGAAAGCTTAAGTCCTAGTATGTCTGCACAATGTCGATCTTATATGATCAATAAGTGCTAACAGATGTAGCTCACAATGGTCTTGCTCACATCGAGAGATCTAAAGGATATGGAAGAATACTAGAATTAAAATATGCTCGCCCGATTGTGAGATCAATGATCGCAAGCGATGTTGTGCCAGGGGATGGCTTCGGGAAAAGTCCCGCAATTATGACACACCTCACTAAAGGTTATGCATATATCAAAGCAACGCTGGATGCTGCCAAAAAATATGCGGATATGCGGGATGAGCACAATCGACCACAAACAGAAGCAGAAGCAGAAGCAGAAGCAGAATTCCCCGGACCGACTTACGATCTCGCCTACTCGATTGATGTCACAGGCAAGAGATCCGTGCCAGGCGCCTTGATTGGCGAACGAGGGAAATCCGTGGTAGAATCAAGTAAGATCCTCGGGGTCCACATACGATTCGTGCGGAATCTTTGCCGTAGGGGAAAAGACTATATCCTCGTTGAGCCAGAGCTCGCCGACCTTTCGAAGCCAAAAGACACGGCGAAACTTCAAAATGCCGTGAATGTCATACAAAGATGGATGAATCGTCGACCCAACAAGAGCCTCTTGGAATACCTTATCAAGCAAAAATATCCCGGTAGCACTAATATCATGGCCGCAGGATGAAGCAATATCAAAGAAAAATCATAATTGACAACAAATACACCACATACAAGACGTGGATCTCCACAAAGAACACCAACGCCATCTTCGAACACATATGTTCGCAACGGATTTCCATAAAACGAACACGAAGAAGTGAAGGAATGGGCGAGATACAGGGTGGCTGGTACTAGTACAGCTATGTCATCATCAAGAGACGGAGTGGCACACAATTATGGAGGAGTTCTAACACAAAGACCATACTACGCAAGAGGAATTCTTGTCAATGACGTAATGCCATTATTAAACGGCGGAATGCTGTATTCCATGGATGTAAGATCCTCTGCAAGAGCAATCCCCGACACCCGCGTAATGCTTAATCATATAGCGGAATGCCGTAGCAAGAGAAATTCTTGATAATGGTGGTGGAATACCATTTTATAAGGATGGAAGATCCTTGGTGGGTTATGGTCCCTGCCAAATCATGCATGTACTAGATACTAGATACTAGATAGTTTACACACAATGTCAATCGACTGGTTTTACTCATTACGAGTATTCAAAGACTGATGAGTTAGATTCAGAGATTCTTATTATATGAATGATGCCTCCACACAGTCCTTCCTAACTCTCTAATTCCACTATGCCCAAGTCTAACCAATCTCACAAGCTACTACCTTCTCCTCCTCTACCTCCACCCCTACATCTTTCCCATTTTTCTTCATTTCAGCTCTATCAATAATACATCTTACGAATATCATACAATTATTAAAAGTGCAGGTGATATGTTTGTTCAGAGGACAACCCTAAACCTCATTGTTATCAAGATTTAATCAAGAGGTTCAACTTTAAGCATTATTTGTCACGAATCGTGAACCACAGGAGACTAACCACGTGATACCTCTTATCTCCCATATCAATTTATAAGCTGATCATCCGTACATATATGTTACGAATCATACGATTTAATATAGTAAAATGGTAACCCTAATAATATATATATACAACTCTACAATCCATAAATAGGTATTTATATATATATATCTAATCACTTCTTACGAACTATAATTCTTCAATTGTAGATTTTAAAGAATATAATTGATCTTGTTTATTCAGTTCTATTATGGCTTTTATACATCATATTATCTATAATTCATTTACAAGTATCCGGTTATCTGATGACCTTCTAAATAATACCTTATTTTAATAATACCTTCTTAGATGAACTTTTACGAATATTATATTCAAAAAAAAAAGATCTATTCCGATCTAATCGACGAAAATATAAATACCTTTAGAAGTATACTATTACTTTTACAATATAACGAATTCTTTCTTCTATATACTCTAAATCTTCGAAAATATATTTTAAGGAACCCTCTCCTTCTCTTCAATTATTTCAACAATCTTTCGAAGAAAATATAAATATAGAATTAGATAACATTATTATTAGAAGAAAGAAAATTAATAAAAAGAAGATTTCAATATATAAAATCGATATTCCTAATAATTCAATTACTCTTTCCAAACCATTATTACAATTATAAGATCTTTATATAATGATTATGAGTTTGAAAGAGAAGAATCGATAATTGAAAGTTATAATAATGATAAGTTTTATAACAATACAATCTTTTTCTGAATCTCAAATAATATTTATATAGGTATTCAGATCAACAATAGTATCTGGGATTCCTTTTATTCCTTCAATCAAAATCCAAGGATCTTTATTCAAGCAAACCTGAAGATCCCGAAGTTAAAAGAAGAAAACTTTGATTAAACGATCTGATTACTTAAAACCCTCCGATAAATCTTTTTTCTTTTCAAAAAATAATAATCTATTTAATAATCAGGGGTTCTTTTATTCAAAAAATTAATCTAACTAATCAAAATCGTATTCTTATATCAATCACAATTCACAATAAGATATATATATATCAAAACCTACAAATCTTATTACTAAATTTAGCGATGGTATTAAATCTAAAATTAGTTTATAGTAATTATTGGTTATAAAACAATTCGAATTGTATATTATATTATTTAAAAATGAAATATAATGTTATATATATATAATCAATCAAATCGAATCGGAAATATAAATATATTGTTATATTCTTTATATATAAATATCCTAATTCATAATACTCGAATTGGTCGAACAACTTGTAACGATTTATCGGAATTTAGTTGAAATCGATGATATTTGCTTTCAATATAAAATATAGATTATATCTAATACAATTCGATATAACAATTTTCTAGAATAATATAAGAAGTTCAGATTATTTATTATCCAAATAAAGATTATCGATAATAAAGTTCTATTTAGGGATTTCGAATAGAAGATTTCCGATTTTCTTTTGTGAATAGTAACAATATTTATTAAGGATTATAAGATTATGAAAGAATTCATGAATATATTTATTAAAGTAAATCAAAACAAAGTTTTATTATAAAAACGAAATCAATATTGTATTAGTTGAAAAGCTTTTATAGTTATTTATAAATCAATGGTTATTACAAATCCCTTACAATTTTCTCGGAGTTTTAATAATTCCAATTTTGGAATCTTTATATTTCTAAAATCGTTTCCATTCTGGAATACCCCTTCTAAATATATCAGCCCTATTGTATCCAATAATTATTCGAATTTCAAATGTTTATTGCCCTTTCCCTTTTCTGAAGCAGTATATATATTAACGCCTTGTATTGATAACCTCAATAAGATCAAAACAGTACAAGGAAAAACAAAAGAATTCGAAAAATATTGGAATACCAAAAAAAACTTTAACCTAGAAATTACAATTGAAATTATATAGAATATCTGTTTAGAAAAAGAAAAGTGTTTAAAATTAAATACTTAGATTCTGTTTTTATTCTAAGTATTATATAAAATATAAGATTTTTTGATTTAATTAAATTTATGGGAGGAAAAGCATTCATCCTTCTCTATAACCTTTCGAAAAATGGTTATATTTATCGATCAAGAATATTTATTGATTTTAAAGCAAATAGATTCGTTTTTATTAATACTATACTTTTTATTTGTTTATTTTTTATATTTAAATCAAGAATTATACCATTTGAAATTTCAATTGAAATTAAAGGATATAACGGTGTACAAGGCTATATTATTACTTATTTCATATTCTTTAATTTAATAATCGATAGTTATAAACAATCTTTTGTCCTTTTCTTTATTACTGAATTAAAGAGTTATAATATTATTTTAAATAAACTTTAGTTATCAAAAACTCGAACGAAACTTGATTGTTTTAATCGACGTTTCGAATAATCTAAAGAGAAACCCTATATCATTTCCTATTCGAATAATTTCCTTGTTATCCAATTATCTCTTCGCAAATGGAAGATCGATCGATTAATTCAACAAAATATTAATCGATAAAATAATCAACTCGAAGAATATTGAAATCGAAAAGATTTATAATTGAATAGATCAATTGTAATTGATAATATACAATAAGAATTTTTAAATATAAATATAATACAGATTTTTATTGAAAAAAAAGAAATCCCGATTTCTTTCAAATTTAATTCATCTCTTTCCCAACCAATTATATCATTATTACAGATTTACAAATGCTTCCCTTATATATCGCCCGAAGTCTTTGATTTATATATATTCAAATCCGATAAGTTTCAATTAAAATGCAAAAAAGATAAACAAATTGAACTCTTTACTATTATTCTGAAAAAATTCGATGATATAATAAATTTCCAATAGAACAAATAATATACAGAAGAGAGAATACTAATTGTCTTAATCGAATTTAAGAATACAAAAGTTCGAAAGAAATTCGATCAAGTATTAATCGAAATCGATTTAGAATTTGAAATATCATTTGAATATCAACAATATTATCGAATCTTTTTCAAATATAAATCAAACATTTTGCTTTTTAATCAATCTTATAATTATAAAATCATATTGGAAGATGAAAAAGAACAAATCTTGTATTATAAACTGTTTTACAAAATATCTCTAGAACAATTGGAAATCGTTAAAGAATATATTATAGATAATCTCAACAAAAGTTTCATTGAATCTAATCAAGCCCCTTATACTATACCTATCTTATTCATCAAAAAACCTAATAATAATTTGAGATTCTATATAGATTTCAGATTATTGAATTTCTTGATACATAAGGATCGATATTCTCTTCCTTTGATCGATGAAATACTTTCTCGGCTTTCCAGTGCTAAGATCTTTACCAAACTCGATATTCGTCAAATTTTCCATTGTATAAGAATAGATCCTGTTTCAAAAAAATATACTACCTTTCGAATCTAATACAAATTATACAAATACAAGATTATATTATTCGGATTAATGAATAATCCCATAATCTATCAATATTATATAAATGATATTTTATTCGATTATTTAGATATCTTCTATACAATATACCTCGATGATATTCTAATCTATTCCGAGAACAAAGAAAAACATCAAATTTATATTAAACTAATTCTCGAATAATTAGAAATTGTTGGTTTACAAACGGATCTCAAGAAATATAAATTCAATGTTATATATATCAAATACTTGGGCTTTATTATCTTTACTAAAAGAATAAAGGTAAATCCTGAAAAGATTGAGGTAATTAAAAACTGGATCTTTTCGACAATAATGAAAAGAATCCAATTATTTCTTGATTTTTGTAATTTTTATTAATGGTTTATTAAGGATTATAATATAATAATGAAATCTTTTAACAAACTTATTAAAGCAAACATTAAATTCATATTCAACAAAGTATACCAAAACGTATTCAATATCTTGAAGAAAAAGCTTATCTCTATTCCATTTCTATAATATTATAATCACCGATTCCTTTGTATATTCGAAATAGATATATCCGATAGGATAATTGCTAATATATTATCACAACAATATAACAAAGATTGATTTCTTATAACTTATTTCTCCAAACCCATAATTACTGTTGAACTAAACTACAAAATTCATGATAAGGAAATACTATTAATCATTCGATCTCTCAATCATTGAAGAATAGAATTCGCCGATTCATTACATAAAATCAAGATTTATACCAACTATAAAATCCTCGAATATTTCATAATTACCAAGACTCTCAATATTCAATAAATTCGTTAAACAAAAGTTCTAATTAATTATAACTTTATCATTATATATCGCCCTAGAAAAGATAACCCTCTTATCAATACTTTAATCTATTGGATCAACGAATTGGATTTTTAAAACTATATCAGAAAGAAGAATCGTCTTCAATAATTTATTAAAGACAACCAAATTGATATTGAAATCATAAGAAAAACCTTACAAAAGCATTATCCAAACAAAACAGTAATTATTAATATCGATTTGAATAAAATCGCTTCTCGATTCGATTTAATTAATTATATTATTGAAGTAAATAAAACTACAAATAGCTTATTAACATTCAAAATATAAACTATCTAAAATCATAAATATATATCATTCCAAAATGATCTTTTGCTTTACGATAACCATCTGGTAATATTCGATATCGATAATCTTCGAACTTATCTGATTCGTGAAACCTATAATTCTATTTCCATTATTCATTCTGGTACAAACAAAACCTACCTTTTATTATCTCAACAATATTACTGACCCAAAATACACAATATCGTAACCAAATATATATACAATTGCTATATCTACAAACACAATTCCATTCTATACAATCGTACCCTTGATTTATTACATCCACTTTCAATTTCTAATCGAATATAACAATACATCATTATAAACTACTACAACTTTAATAAGGATAAATACAGATATAACAATATTTTAATTATTATTAATCGATTAACAAAACAAATTATCTCTATACTTTATTACAAATCAATCGATATTCAAACTCAAGTACAATTATATCTCTACCATATATATCGATATTATAATCCTTTTGATATTATAATATCGAATCACAGCCTTCAATTTATATCACAATTCTGGAAAGAATTCAATCAAATCTTAGGAACCGATTTCAAACTATTTATTGTTTACTATCCTCAAATTGATGATCAAATTGAGATCTATAATCAATATCTTCAATAATAATTAAAACCATTTGTTAACTATTATCAAAACAATTAATTAGAATTCCTATTTATAATGGATTACATACAATTTACTCTTTTATACAACTCTTTAAAAGGGCTTATACCCTACAAAACTTTATACAAATATACACCGAAATGTATATAAGAATGGAAAGAAAATACTAATAAACCAATAAACAATATAAATATACATAATATTTATATATATATAAAACACAATAGATTAACTTTTATACAAACAAAAAAAGATTTATTACATACCCAAACCAAAATATCGAAATCCATGAATACTCATCAATATAAAATCGATTTCGATATCGGAGATTATATATAACTCAATATAAAGAATTATCCTACTTAAAGATCATCCAAAAAACTGGACTTCTTAATTCAAAAAAGATTCAAAATCATTAATCGATCTAAAAACTCTTTTAAACTCAAACTTCCAATTACAATAAAAATTCATCCTATTTTCCCTTTAAATCGATTATATAAAGTATATAACAATCCTTTTTCTAATTAGATATTCGAATTATTTCCGCCTATTAATATAACTAATGATTCAAAATAAAAAATGAAAAAGATCCTAATAATAAAGAAAATACGAAAAACCCTATTATACAAAATCTCGTAGTTTAATAACAATACCAATCTTATTTGATATTCTATTTCAGATCTTAAAACATCATTATACCTCCTGTACAATTTTCATTTGATTAATCCAACATTGTCTGATCCTTCTAATCGATTAATTGATTGAATAAAACTCTATAAGAACGAAAAGGATAATTATAATTATATAGATAATAATTCATTTATAAAACCAAAGAAAAGAAAAATGTTCTTTAATATAGTAGATTAGATATTATAATTTTATAATAATATATATATATATAATCATAAAAGAATCGAAAATCTATATAAATTCAAAGGAATTTGATTGTATATGTATATAGCCTGAATTCTATATAACAGACGAACTATTACCATCAAGATAATACGAAGGCAATATATTTCAAAAAACTTATATTTATAATCATTTCAAAAATTATACAAAAGAAAAGTTTGAATATAGTAAAAACGAAATATAATATCACCCCTATCGATTTCATTCAATTTGATTGATTTGATCAATTTGATCGATTAACTTGATCGATTTCGGAATTGATTATATTAACCACCCATTATTACTATACCACAATTCAATTTCCTTCCCTTTTCTATTGAAACTTTTTCCTTTTAAAGATTTTTCAAATCAAAAAGAATATAAATCAATATTAATTTAATCAATTGATAAACGATTTGATCGATTTGATTAATTCATTCGTCATTTTGATCAATTTGGTCGATTAATTTAATCAATTTGATCAATTTCCAGTAAATTGATCAAATCAACCAAAATGATCAATCTAATTGATTTAGAATTCATGAATCTTCACAAAACCTGATTTCTAATGAAATAACAATGAAATAAAGAAATAAAATATTCAAAAGCAAGTTTTTCCGAAAGAAAGAATAATATCACAAATCGTGAACCACAAAAGATTAACCACATAATACCTTTTATCTCCTATATCAATTTATAAACTGATCATCTGTATATATACATTATAAATCATACAATTTAATATAATAAAATGGTAACCCTAATAATACATATATACAACCCTACAGCCCATAAATAGATATTTGTATATATATATCTAATCACTCTTTACGAACCATAATTCTTCAATTATAGATTCTAAAGAATATAATTGACCCTATTTATTCAGCTCTACTACGGCTCTTGTGCGTCACATTATTATTTCAAAATCCCAAAAAATAATTCTTTTTTTTATTTGATATATATTCGTTTTTTATTAATCTTGTTTGAAAAATTATTTGCAAATTAAATATCTATATAATTCGTTCACTCGTTAGGGTTTTGTAATTTAATTTAAATATATAAATTGTTTTTTTATTATTTAATTTTTAATTTTTTTATAAAAAAATATTATATATTATTTCGCTTTTAAATTTTTTTTTGGATATTATTTATTTTAAAAAAATAATATAATTGAAATTCAAATATTTTTAAATTATTTCTTCAATAAAAATAACGATATAATAATTTTGTTTTGTAACAAAAAAGCCTTCAATTCCTTTTATGATGATTGACTTTTCAACCATCAACCATCAATTGAACCACCATACGATTAAAACAATACAAGATCTTTATCTCTCTATTCCATACTGATAAAGATTCATTCCACTGAATTCAAGTAAGCAAAAAAACATCCGTTAATTTGGTAATGCAGGCTGACTCACTTTCAACAGCATGATCTTACGCTGGTTCATTCGGCTCTACAATCTAAGCCCATTGAACGCAAACGAATTTACACTTCCACTATCGGCTCTCTTCAATCCGAACCCATTGACGATGACCGGTTTTACACTTACTTATTCGACTCCTTACGATCTGAGCTCATTAAGGACGAACGATTTTACACTGGTTCATTTGGCTCCCTGAAATCTGAGCCTATCTGGATCTCTACAACCTGAGCCCATTGAACACAAACAATTTTACACTTCCTTATTTGACTCCTTAAGAGATGATCCAACCACGATACACGATACACGAGACCAAGCGGAGCCGGTCCAAAAAGCAAAATGCACAGAGTGTTTCTCCCTTTAAGATGGTTCAATTGCGAGACCAGATGGAGCCGGTCCAAAAAGCAGAAGGCACAACAAGAAACACATAATACAATCCTGGAGTTGCCGCCGCTTCCATTACGGATATTGCTGGCGTTGCAATGATTACAATCACATAGAGCGCTATTCACGAAAACGAAAACGGACATCTATCCAATGTGGAGCACGTCATCGGTGTGATGAATGAGACAGGAGAAGATATCGTGGACAGTCCAAGTCCAGCTTGGAGTCTTCAGACACATAGACGAAGAGCATTCAGCAGATCTAGTCTTGCTTGCAGACTATCACGCAATCCTTTTTTTAAAGCAGCTTGCAAGCGCACACTTCATGTACTGGTGTAATACCTTTCCTATCGTTGGCGTAATGCCTTTGCTATTATTGACGTAATGTCTTTATATTTTGGTGTAATACCTTTCACATATTGGCATAATACCTTTGCTATCGTTGGCGTAATGCCCTTGCTATTATTGGCGTAATGCCCTTGCTATCGTTGGCATAATGCCTTTGCTATTGGCTTAATGCCTCTATATTTATTTTGGTGTACACGTTTCATAATAGCGCAATGCTATTCTTCGTTCATGGCGGAAATGTCGAAGGAACTTAAAGTCCTTCGTGGTGGGACACAAGGAGCTGGGCGCCATTTAGTTAGACTCAAAGCATCATATTAGGACATAGATACCCAATCAATAACTAGAAAACCATTCAATCAGACCACTACTCTCCCTAGTTCTTGATTTTAAATTCGGTTGGTGATATGACTCGAGGTGAATTTGAAAATATTGATCCATGTTATGCTATACCGCAAACAATAACCCATTCCCTACATACACATCTCGCTACAAAATGTGCGTTACACACACCAGGGAGAGACCAGTGAAAGGGATCCTGATCGCTATGGCACACAAGGATAATCATCGACAAGCTCACATATTTCCAAGCTCACATATTTCCAACCCTACAATATCAATGCTTTCGTCGCATCTGCGACTCCAACTACATTGGTTAATTCCATGCGCGCTCCGAACGCCCTTTTAGCAATATATGCCTCAAATTTACAAGTTCTATGCTCGATTATTATACGGAGTTACCACGAATGATGACCGCCGGGAGGGAATGGCATATTTATCTACAAGTAACCAAAAATGTATGAAGCGAAGTAACGGAATAAAATGATCAAAACGACATTAGCTTCTAAATTATATAATAAATCTTACAGTATCTGCACCACTCGTCTTCAATCAGAGTTTTATGGCAATAGACAAAATGAATGGGATAACTCCAAATGCGAATTCGAATTCGGAAATCATATCTGCGATGAATTATATACCTTTCCGACCCCCACAACTCTAACCTCCACCCCAATATCTTTCCCGATCTTCTCCGTTTCAGCACTGTCAATAATACCCCTTCCGTCAAATATCCATCTAGGAGCTTTCATTCCGGTAATGATTCTTTTCCAGTCGATAGTTTGCGCTTTTTTTGTATTTTTCTTCATTTTATGCTCGTGCTCACATTTCGTGCAATTTTCTTCGTCCTCGCAGGCTGGTTCGGGATGTAGTCTTCCTAGTGGATCGTCTTTATCTAAGTTAGAGTCAGACACCGATGATAGGTAGTTTCGTATATTTAGCAAATCAATTTCCGATGGATTGTTTGAGAATGGCCTTGGATCTTCTAATTCCGAGTTCGCGTCTGTCGAAGGTGTTTCCAGTTCCCTACAAACCAGTACCGCATCTGCCCCTTCACACGCAACATACAAATCCTCTTCGACTCTCGCCCCCTCAACCCCTCTTAATTCCTCCTTCAAAACCTCACTCTCACACCCATCATCCCAAACCACAATACATCCCGGTCGCTCCTCTCCCAACATTCTTACCACCTCCCCCGCCAAACTCTCCCTCACATCCCCCGTTCCTCTCTTAAAAGCATACCCCAAAACCACAAGCCTCTTCCGCCCTAACCCACCTCCCAAAGCCTTGACAATCCCCTCCACCCACCTCCGTCTCTGCCACTCATTGACCGCCAGAACACTCCCCCAATACGCCACAACTTCATCTAACCCCAATTCCTCCGCCAAAAACACCAAGCTCCTAATATCCTTCCCAAAACAACTCCCTCCAAATCCTATGCCCGCTTTCAAGTATTTACATCCAATTCTAGAATCCATACCTACAGCAGTAGCTACTTCATCGGCGTTTGCGTCTATAGACTCGCATATTGCGGAAATACTATTGATGGAACTTATTCGTTGTGCTAACATTGCGTTAGAAACGAGTTTTGCGAGTTCGGAGGAGGAGGTCGAGGTGTGGACTATTTTTGATGAGGGAAGCCAGTGGTAGAGGGATGCGAGGGAGTTGGCGGCGGGATTGGAAGTGCGACTGGGAGAGGAACCGATGAGGATGCGGTCTGGATATAAGAGATCGCGGATTGCGGTACCGGCGGAGAGGAATTCGGGGGAGGAAAGAATGGGGAAGTTGGTATGGGGACGGTGGATTGCTAGCTATGGGGTGTTAGTTATTATTTTTTGTGGAAGTGGAGTGAAGGGATGTTTTACGGTATTTTTGATGAATTCTCCAGTTCTACCAGGCACGGTACTTTTCTCTACTATGATAGTTCCAGCCTTTGCATATTTCCCAATATCTTGCACAGCAGATATTACAGCCATCATATCCGTTGCTTTACCAGCTCCTATGCCATAGGTTTTTGTAGGTGTATTAACTGCAATCATGATTAAATCTGCTTCACGCAGACTCATCTCAATATTATCAGAGAAGAATAAATTAGGTGATCGCGCGGGAATATGAACATGATGATTCCGCTCGGCCAATCCTCCAGAAAAGGATTCAACATCTTTTGAGGAATCGTTGGAGAGTGAAAAGGCCCTCGATCCATCACGACATATACGAATGATTTCTGGTAGTCCAGGTTCGTGGATTGGTAGGTGTTTTGAATTCCATTGTTTGATTTTTAAAGAGTCTTTATCGATGACTGTGAATTTGATGCGTGGGTTTTGAAGAGCGAGGATGGCTGCTGTTGGTCCACCTTGTAGCGGAGTCAATAAAGTTCTTTGGTTGAGTTCGAGACAATTATATTGACGGGAACTAAGAAGTTGCACATACCAACATATCCCGCACCCACAAAACAAATATTTCCCAAGAGATGATGCGCAGATATTTGATTCATAGGAAGTTTTTCCAATATAATTCCATCATCCAAGCTCAAAGCCTGTAATACGGGACTGAAATTAAGACTATCATCTGGTGTTGTGGGTGCTGTCGATAAATCGTGGTTACTTTCGTCTATATCTGGAGATTTCGAGTATTTTGGTGGCATATTTGAATACGAATTCTTCCCTTGAATAAAAGGGCACTTGTCAATAGTATGTAAGAGTCTTACTTTTTATGGAAGCCTCCGGAGAGTCTGAAAATCGAAGTATAGAGTCCTGAGTATTAGACGATGTAAATCGAAACCAAGACGGAAAATCATGGTGGGTTTGAAAATATTTCCACGGTGTTATCTAAATCTATATCAATATAAGATAGGAAAAAGGAAGCCACGAAAAAGGGAAGAGAGGGAGAAGATCAAAAAGGAAGGAACAGTTGATAAACACAGAAAGTGCGCTTCCACTACCAACAGAAGTCATTCCCGTCATTTTCATGGAGACAGCACTAAGCATCACAAAACATAGAACTTTCTACTTTTCAAATCTCCCATCGCAAGGATGAAATAAATCAATATCCGCCAGAAGCTCTCAAGAAAACCGAGAATTAACAAATCCTTACACTAGAACAGCAATATTGGTTCATGACTCATATAAACCAGCCAAATTATCACATTTTCTTTACAACAAATTGTCCTCTTACAAAATATATGAAACCATATATTTTCTGAGAGAGATAACAAACAATTAACTCTCAAATGTACCTGGAAACTAGAACCGGAAATTCCTCACGTGGAGTTGTGATTTGGTTTTTAGTTGAATAAAATTAAACGGACAAACACCCAATGAGAATGAGGTACTCTAAAACATGTCGGAGATAGCGTATTTAGAATGCATAGTGAGAATATCTCCAGTATGATTTGTGATTGAACATTAATGATGGGGAGCAAATAGTTGACAATACGATGTAATTGACCCAGCAGAAGTCTCAACCGTGGGTAAGTATCGGACGGTAGTGGGGTCATATTTCAAGCTTCGCCACTTCGGTAACAACACCAATGTGGAGGGATCAATGACTAAGAGCTAGGCGGTTCATGCCACAAACTCTTCCCCAAATTCCTGAATTGGGCACATGTCCATGTTGATAGATAAAGGTAGAATCCTGATATGTGCTATTAGTTCCATCAACGCAGGGCTGAAGGAATATATAAAGATCAATACACACAAGGCTATTAGTGTCCTATTAATGTATGGGTGGATTCAATTAGCAAATATTGAATCTACTCGTTTCAAAAGAAGAGCATTTCTAAGCAGAAAAATCACTAGAACCCCCTACTACGGCATATTTCAGACGAATGCTGCCTTCTAGACGAGCTCCGGAGATGTTCCTGTTAATATCAGTAGAAATATTTGTACTGATGTGCAGATAAACCCTACGGTTAATGTACATAATGATAGCAAGAGGAAGATATTTAAGACCTTCCAATATTGTTCCATCGACGGCGGATGAAAATTGACAAAGAATCCTAGGACAGTATGAAGACCATTAAGAGGATTCGCTAGAACAAGAATATATTTTACACCGCGATGAGTCTACGTCGAAATTGCGCAGTAGGAATATACTATTATCAACGAAAAGACGTTCAGAGTAGTGGAAAGGCAGGATTATAATAGGGAGACCACTTGGAGACCCGTATTCATGCACTGCAAAAAAAGAGCTGTTTATTTCCTTTGCTTACAAATCCTGGTTGGTACTCACATGCTTGTGTAAATTTAGCCTTGTAGTACAGATGGCGTGATAGCCTAGTATTCGACCCCACTGCGAAGGCTGAGTACATAAAATGGCATGTTGCGGCAAAGAATTTTTCACGAGCTGACTTGCATCGGAAAGAATCAAACGATGAGTGGCGTTTCAGGAATTGACGCTGAAAAGCAACAATGCAGGGTCGGAGGACACCTCGATAGAACGACTTCAAAATATGTTGCCGACACTATAAAATTGATATGAAAATCGAAAGAATGTTCGCATCCTCTGATTTCATCCTCCACATATTTATATCAGGTTATACAAGCGGTACACATCTGACGGGACTCCTTGAGCCTTGACAGATAAATTTGGTACGGAAGTTTGATATCGGATGGTGGCAAAGCATGATTCAAAATATTATAGGAAAATAGTGAAGCATAATTAGAACATAGAAATGCTGTGTTGTATGGATTTAGAACCGAAGTCTTGTTGGTGGCAGATGAGAAACGTGCTGATCCGGAATGATGATGCCGATAGATCTAAATTTGATCTAACCAACAGTTTGAATGATCTCACATGGGCGCTTAGAGGAAAGTTAACGACCTCTCATTTGTTCGCTGCGCAAAAAGTATCTTCAACAAATTTCCCCTGAAGATAATCCTCAGCCAATCGCTATGAAATGGCGCAAGTAAACATACATATGTGCGTGCAAGGCATGCATACTCCGCATCCATTGAAATATAGTTGAAGAATATTTTGTGTCGTATCCTCCCGTATGTAAAATTGTGTGAACATCATACCACAATTGAAGAAAGTATGATTTAGAATACCATCATTCCACTGGACGATAAATATTGAAATCTGATGGAGACGATAGAAATAATATGAGGTTATTCGCGTTTCGTTGGAATAGGATCAAATCTGTGATAAGCAGCCGGGCTACTTCGCATGTCAGAATGTGCCGTTCGCAAGCGAGCACGGTGAGCTAATAAATATTTACGAAACACTTATTACCCAATGAGGTTGGTACCGGAATAAAATACACCGATCGGGTTAGTGATAACATTTATTGATTTGATGATGAGACTCGGAAAGCTTCACACCTCATTCTCCAGACAACATAGATGTCTCAACAACATGTCGAAAACGCTGGAGTCTCCTCAACCTAAGGGGTACAGAAGAGTCTTTTTTCCATTTGATACTTTTACATACAATCGCATCTCGGTGCCGAAATCCTACACGGGTAGGGCATTCCTTTTTGTTGTCGTGGATCACATTTCCTGTCCCCAGATTATCAGTAGATGAACACGAAATTACTCCAGGCGCCCTGCAACCGTTCCTCGAGTCCCGTACCGGTATGCATGCATTGACAAGCGTCATTTGCGACCGCCACTCATCTGACAGGCCGTGGCCTCAATCTTCCAATCAACGCTGTTCATCAAAAACTTCATCATGCATCATACGATGGTCCCACTGTCACAAAAACGCCATAGACTGACCCTCAGACGTCTCGTACATGCTACACCCCTCCGTAATTGGAGAAACTAGCAATTGTGGCCATGGAATTGTCTCTTAGCAGACAGGGCTATAGCCGAGCTTCCAACCAAAAATCGTAAGTCCGACAAAATTTGTCTGGAGTACCTACATGCTCATGCTCATTTTGTATCGAGTGATCAAGATCAGAGCTTCACATTGTAGTTTTTGATTCCGAATGTCTACGACTTTCTGTAACGAATTCGTGTTTTTCCATCCTAGGCACTTCTCCGTGGCAAGACACCTATTGTATTCCTATCCTTCTTCCTATTCCTTTCTTCTGCTCCCCATCATTTATATTTTCTTCCTCTGGCAGATTAAACTATCATCGCCACCTCTCCCACTTCAATTTTCGGGCAGGCCCACTCTCTCTTTATACCTTCTTTTCTTTCAAAGTTGTTTCTACCTCTTACTTGAGGTAAGAAATCGTTTATAATTCTTTCCCTCCGCCGGCCGGATCAATCGATTTAAATTCTATTAATTTTTAAACCATATCTTGGTTGCTTCTTACTTGCCGGTCTCGTCGTTCTATCATCACTGTCCATCATGTTTTGGCACGCAGCCGCAACACTATCGCTTCTCCTTGCCGGTCATGTTAATGCAGGTAGAATCATGGATATGGCACCGGTGGTTCGTCGAGATAATAAGGATGAGATTTTACGGCGATATATGGACAATATCATTGAGGACCGTCGAAGATCTATCACGGATGCACCAGCAACCACAGCAGCTACGAATATTTCGGATTGGAATACTCAAACTGAGGCAGCATGCACTCAGGCACTAGGGTTATTAAAAGCTCAGGATACCAATCCATCTGGATTAGCAGTCTGTTATAATCTGCCGTATGCCGACAACACTACTGGTGTTTTTAAGGCTGATCTTAGATTGTATAATGTCTCGGCTCCAACAGGAGCATTTGCCAATATTCCAAGTCAGGAAGTTCAGGTTGCGTTGAGTTACGAAGGGGCTACAGTATCGGCTATTAATATGTCGGCATTAATGGCCCGAAGCGACGACGGTACCTCTTTAATTTCATGGCCACGAAAAATTTCAAAGCGACAATCAATATCAGACACCTCTACGGGGAGGGCCTTTACTTTAGTTCAATCTTACGCTTTCATTGGCCAGATGAACAAGGAATACATTGGTATGGATATGGACAGGTATGTTACATTTTACAAAATTACAACTCTTCCAATCTGACTTGATTTAGCTCAACCATGGAAGCACTCTTGACCCCAACCGTGGCTTTGACTGGCAAAGATTTTCAGGGTGGAACCGTAAATACAACCCTCAACACCAACCAAGCATCTTTCGTCAATGGTGCTTTTTCTACACAAGCTGCTGGAGTCACTAAAACTGTCGCTCAACCTCCTATCCAAACTCTCGTCGTCGCATCTGAATCTCCTTTCGTGGTTCCTGGTCTCAACATTCTTATCTTCCCAATTGGTGGCGTCATCACAGGTATATGGGCCATTCTATTCATTGGTACCATTTCTTATGGTACCATCGGTAGAATGCAGTTCCGAGACCAATTCAGATCACGAACTGCTAGAGCCCAGAAGGGAAATATGTCACGAATTTAATAGGATTTAGGGCTATCATGTGGATTGGAGGATGTGTATAACGTTTATTTTCTAAGAGGGGAACTATACCATTTATAGATTCATTTTTTGGCACGAAGAATAGAGAAGCGGTGGTTTTGGAACAGACTGAAGGTCATATTGAGGATTGGGGTTAAGATACCATGCTCAGGATAATGAGCTCGGAGCTTAATTCTCTGAACCAAAGGTTCATTCTGGAGCCCGGACATATGGTCAGCCCAAGGGCTACAAATCTACACGCTATGACATTATCGTGTGTTCTTTTGAGTTTATTTATTCATGCTTGAGAATGGAGATGAGCAATATTGCAACGAGACACGATCATTACCTCAGTTTAGAGTTTTTAATACGAATCAAAAATAATGCAAAATCAAGTCTGTTTGATTTCTTTCCGGAGAACATATTATTCATTACTTGATATCTATTGGCTGATTTACAACACGAGCGACAGGAAAATTATATGCATAGCTAGGTAAGAATTATCTGTGTAAACTCAGAATGAATCTCAAAATACAAGACGTCGTGAAAACAGCCGTAAAAACCATAGTCTTGGCAAACAGCCTTGTAATTAATTCACTTCCTACTCGACCTCACGAACTACATACAATCCTCCCGCCAAAAATACACGCGAGGTTCGGCATTTGGATTTGTACCAGATCTTGAAGGATGGGATTCATTGCCGTGTTATATGGAATTTGCCCCCCAAAAGTAAGTTTCTGGAATTGGGGTTTCACAAATGTGACATGTAAGAGAATTGTGCGAGCGGACATGTTTGGCAGGGATGATGACCCCTGTGTTTGGAGTTGGGTTTGAGGGGCCGAGAGCGAGGTCGCTGGGGGGACTTTTTGATGCTTTTCATGTCGGTGGACGGGTTGAATTAGGATTCGGATGAATTTTTTGGGGATGGATGGATGATGTTACAATTGTATTGGATTGGATATGAAAAAGTAAGTAAGAGAAAGAAAAAAAGAATACCAGACACTGATGAGGAGGTAAAGCACGTGCGCAAGAAGACTTGTCTGTCAGGTGATCTGAACGCTCAGACTTCTTGAGCTTGGCTTTCGAGGAAGGATGTCAAAGAACAACACTATGATATCTTTGATGGCATACTCTTTACTCTGTTTGGAGTTGCTCGATTGCCAAGAGTATCTGAGAGGGTGTATATATCGAAAGGTGGCAATATGCTTATGCAAAAGACTCTTCAGAAAGCTGAGCCTCAATTCGTCATTTCGATTTTTGGGGAACCCTCGAGCATTCGGGACTACCCCAGGTATAACTATATTGCATGAGCGATCATGAGCGATCAAAGCATGATGTTCGAAACGATGCATCTCATGCATACGTTTCTAGTCGATCACCATTCGATGAAGACTAGTATCCATGGGGATGGTTTTTAGTGAAACCGGCATCACCCTTTCAATTTCTAATCTATTAACCTTTTGAGTAAGAAACGAAAAGCGTCATTGTTGAGTTGTCATTTCCAAAAAAAAATCGTTTCTTGATTTTGTTCCTACAATTCCAACAGCGACTGGATCGCATTGAATGACTGGAATCGTTATTTTGTGATTGGATTGCTGTGGTGTTCTACATTCGTTTCTATATCCATAATATTTCATCCGAACAGTTGTTTAAGTTTCCATTTGTTCCATTTTCAAGCTATTTGATTCGACAGGTTCATCTTTACATACCTATACGACACTACAACCTTGAGATTGAGCTCTCCAATTAAAGGAAAATGGTTTCGGTGACAGATTTAGTCACAGAATTACATTCCAATATTGATGAAATTCACAAGACTATCGCTTTAATAAGTGATACTTCAGATCATGATGCGGAAATTACACGACTCGAGAAGGAACGCGATGAACAGCTTCAGCAACTGAAGATGGCTCATGAGACTGCAATGAAAGAGGCGGACGACGCACGAATAAAGCAGGAACAAGAAATCGAGGAAGAGATCCAGAAAGAGGAACAAGAGATAGCGGAGAGAAGGAAACGTGAAGATGAGGAGAGGAAGTTGGGAATTGAGAATGCGGTGAAGGCAAGAGAAAAGGTAAGGCAAGAGGAGGAAGAGAAGAGAAAGGCCGAATTCGAAAGTCAACATAAAGGAGTTGAAGATGGAATCGATGAAGAGATGGAGAGATTGGAGGATGAATTGGAGAAGCGATTGACGCATGGTCAGAAAGCTTTAGAGGATTTAGATGCTGCTAGAAGAGTACGTTTGCAATCTGATTCTTCGCCTTGGCTTCATTTCGATTTTGTGCTAATGCTCGTGTGAAATTAGAAAATAAACAGACAAATCGATGAACAGCTCAATATTCCGACTGTACTCCCTGTGATTCAATACAAGAGTCGCAGAAAGATCTCTTTGAAAAACCAAAAGCAAGATCTGTCATTGGAAAACCAGAAAGCCGAGGACATTGAGGAGAATAGACAAAGCAATTTAGAATCAAACGCAGACTCAAGGCTTGATGTGAATGAGCACAAACACGAAGACCCTCAGCACGATGGGGCTAATGTTGCAGACAGTGAAAGAGACCTTGCGATAGAACTAGTCAAGGATTTGGGGGTACAGCGAGATTTCGCACCCGCAGAGGAGGTCGTTCACCCAGAGCAAGAGACGCAATTCCCAGAAATAGAACACGTTGAAGAAGTATTGCAGCCTGCGGAGGAAATTCACAGCTCAGTGGCCGAGGAGAAGCATATTGAGATTGAAGAACCACAAGTTGCTGAGCAGGAACCCAAGCTTGAGAACATTGAACTAGGACCACAAAATCAGCTTGAACAAGAGACGGTACAGCCCATTGAAGATACACCAAAGGAAAACTATGAAACTCCTGCAACTTCCGGGGCAGAGACTCTCCCAGTTTCTGACAATACTCCAACGACTCAAATCGAGGAGAATGAGTCGACCGAGGCAACTCAAAATGAAACCAATGATACTCTAAAGCGAGACAGTTTATCAGTGGAACCAAAAATTGACGAGGATCACGTCGAAGGGAGCCAGCCTACTGAAATTCCTTCCGAAGATGTCAAGGATGACTCCAAGCAAGACAACAAGCCCGTAGATGTTGCTAAAGAAGCCGAGGCTTTCCTAGTTCATGATTTAAATGAATCTCCGGAAGACAGAGCAGCCAGGGAGGAGATAGCTAAGTTGAATGAGGAGATTCGACGTGCCATGGAAGAGGAAGCCATTGAAGCAATGGTTCCTCATGAGGAAGCCAAGGATATTTCTCGAGATGTACAGGAGAAAGAACTAAGTGAATCAGAAGCGCCACATGTTCCAGAAGCTGTTATGACTCAGGATTCCGCCAATGAACCTTCTTCGGAAAAGAAAGAATTTAGGGAAGAAAATGCATTACCTCAGGTAGAGAGCACGCCAGTATTCACTGAGGCCGTCAATGTTCCAACTGTAAATGGGGATTTTGAAACAAAGACAAAGCCCGAAATAATTGAGGTCGAGAGCGCTCCACAAAATCTAGATTTCCCAGGCAGTGATACCGAGAATAAAGAAATTCTTGAATCAGAAGAGCAAGCGAACAACATAGCACATGATGCTATTCAAACACCAACCGAAGTGTCACTCCCAGTTGAAGAGCCGTCGTCAGAGCCAACACTTAATGCTGATCAAACTCCTGAAGATCATGAGCCGTCACATAATGAGACATCGACCATTCATGAATCTCCAAATGAAACTGAGAACAGCACAATCGCAGAGACATTCCTAAATCTTAAGGGAAAGGAAATCTTACCTCTTGTGACGGTTCAAGAGCCCACACTTGGCAATGAAGATCATGAAAATGCAGAGGTGGAGAATGAAATTATGCTCGAGGAGTCTCCAATATTAGATAAGGAACAGGACACGAATCAATCATCAACGGAAGCAGAGATAATCCACGAATTAGAATCGGCAATCAAAGAGTCTCTTACTCTTGGGGAATCTGAAGCGCAGGCAATCCAAACTCCACTTCCAGAACCGGAGGAGACAGAGACTGCTCTGCTTAATGAGGAACCAGCACAAGAATCTAAGTCCTTGTCAACTGATCAATCGGAAAGCGACGAAAACCAAGAGAAAATCATTGAACCATTGAGCACTGAAGATATCAATCAGGAACTTGTACCGGCTTCGATTGACAATACTGGGCCCGTAAGTGATGAGACGCCGACTACGACTGGGAAAAACATTGTTGGCGAGGAGACGACCGACTCCAACGTTTTAGAAAAGGAAGTGGAAGCTAAAACAGATGGAGTAGTTTTAGAACAGGATCTCATTGAGCGAATTGAAGAATCTGAGAAAGACGGTGGAGATACTGCAAACAGAGAGTTGAACACTGAATTTAGCCAGGAGGAAGCCTCTCAATTCATTTTGCCCGATGCAGGAGAGATGAAAAGAAATTCTGATGAAACTTTTCTACACTCAGACCCAACCCCGGAAGTGGTGCATCCAGATATTGAAAGCCATGAGGCTTTTGAAGATCATATATTATCTACCGATTCTCAGCTTGCTGCCGAGAGTAATGATGTCGTCAACGAGAATGCTGTTTCGGTACAAGAAGAGCCTCGTGTCAAAGATATTGATACTTATTCTATTACAAATTCTACAGCCGACGCCGATTCAGATGATGCAACGGAGCTCCCAGAAACTCGTGATATCGCTTCGGATGACAACACTGAAGAAACTGAGGTAGCTTTCGAGCCGGTTGTTACTCTCCCCGAGCAGATTCAACATGCTCAAGAAAGTCTACTGGAGACGGTCGAGAGTGGTGAAATCGACACAAATGAGCTGAGCATCCCAGTCAATGACGATATAGCTAAGGATGAAAATCCTAGCAGTGGAAAAGCCGTTGACAGCAGTTCAGAAGAAACTCCACAGGCCATTGATGAACCCGTTCAATTGCCAGGCCACATCAAGCATCGCATCAACGAGCCAGAGGCAGCCATGCAGCAAGGCGAAGATGTATTAAAGATTCAGCTTGATGATGAAAAACAAACAATTACTCCCGAGACCTCCGTTCCTGAGACTGAGAACAAAAATTCAGAAATCGTCCAAGAGAGGATAGAACCACTGTCTGATGCCGAGATCCAACGTCATGTTCCATCTATAGAGGACGTAAACACACCTGGTCCTCGAGAATATGAAGGCACTGGAGAGGCGACCTTGACTTTGGATGTTGGGTCTCCACTTCCCTCTCCTACGCATTCACAGGTTACCGACAACAATGAAGAAAGCACCCGAGCGGAAGGTGATGTTGTTCAACATCTTATGGACTTGAAAGCAACGAGCCACCAAGAAGAACACGCCGAGGTTAGCGACCCTTCCCCAGCCCAGCCAGTTGATGAAGTGGGACCAGCGACGTCGAGTCCAATGCCATCCGAAAACGATGAGAATGTGGAATTGGTCAAGACTGAGCAAATGACTCAGGAAAATGACGCAGTAATACATCAAGAAGTCGAAGAACTCTCCAAGCAGGCAGTTGATGATGCTCCACTTGAGAACCAAGAGCTTCATCAAGAAAAAGATCTCCCTTCTGATTCTGTGGAGGATTCTGTGCAAGACGAAAATGATCCTAATCATGAAACCTCTCAGGAGAGTGCCAAAAAAACTGAAAGCAAGAGTGATGGTTCTCAATTTGAAATCGCCACCTTGGTGCCAGAGATGACTGCGTTGGAACATTCGATCGCTGAAGCTTCTGAAGGGCAAAAAGTAGTAGAACATGTACAAACTGAGATCCTTGACGAGCCTGTAATTGATGAGAACAGTGCAAATGGCGAGAAGACTGATGATGTTCATGGAGAAGGAGAAATTGACCAGACAAAAGATGATCACATTGAAAAGTCCGGGGAGTTCGACCATCCAGTGAATCCCAAGACAATGGATATACCAGAGCCAAGCCCAAATATTCCAGCAAGTCCTAAAGCCATCCACGACGAATCGTCACCTGCAAAAAACGAACAGATCGCCGTGATTGAAGATGAACAGGTTATTACTGTACCGGAGGTAAAACCAATCAGCCAAGATACTTCATCTCAATCTCAGCATACACCACATGAAGATTCCGAAGATGTTCGTGCTAGAGAGGAGGTTGCTCGTCTAAACGCAGAATTTTTGAAGGCTATCGAAGAGGAACAAGCAAATGAATCTGCCGAATCAGTTGTAGAGAACGATGACAAGAGTGTGGATGGAAATGAAAATGTGAAAGAGGAACACGAAAGACGGAGAGGAGAAAGTGCTGAGGACATCGCAGCGAGAGAAGAGATTGCACTACTGAACGAGCAAATGAGATTGCTCAACCAACAACAACAGAATGTGAATGAGCCTGCCGAGACAGAAGGTGCAAAAGATGAGATTCAGGAAGTTTTTGAGGATAGTAAACCTCAAAAGCTTGAACTGGAGCAGCCAACAGTCAACTTAGTTCATCAAAGTGAACATACTGAAAAACAGGAACCTCACGACATTTCTACCTCACCAGTCCAGCAAAACGAGAACCTGAAAACTTTCGATCAATCTGACCTTATCTTGAATGTAGAAAATGGAATTGAACAAACCATCGACGAATCAAGCCAAGAAATCGAGGCTTCACAGCACGACCATGAAATTCACGAACCTCAAGATTCCGGCTCGGAAGGTGAAGAAACGGAACGGGGCGAAGAAACCGAACCTCATTCTGAAAGCGAGAATGAATGGGAAGGCTCTGTAGAGGATGAAGATGAACCGCTTCCTTATCTTGAGACAATTCACGAAGAATCACATGATGGAGGTGTTTCTCATATTGGGGAAGATCACAAAGATGAGGATGATGAAGAAGAAATGCCAAAGAGTAGATTTTTCCATCCACATTGGAAACATGAGGATTTGGATGATGATCTTCTAAAGGAGAAAAGTAAATCTGAGCATGCTGCGATAAAAGATGATGACTCTCGCAGCTTACAGTCCCAAGATGTCGCAGTCAAAGAATCTTCCCATAATCCGCAAGTTGATCAACATCACGTGGAGCCATCGGTTTTACCTGTCATCGGTCAAAGTGAAACAGGCCGATATTCTGAGAGTGTAATCCCAGAAGTCGAGGATTCAAAAAAGAGCCTATTAGTCTTGGAGCCCGAAAACTCAGCTGATAAGGACACCTCACTAAAAACTGTTCAAGATGGATTAGAGCACCGGAGTGAAAACAGTCTTGGAGTTTCGAAGCCTCGATCATTAAACCGACCACAAACCACAATGGCATTCTTTTCAAATGATTCCGATGATAAAGAAGTGGAATCACCTCATATTATCAACGGCACAGATGAATTAATCGATGATGAGGGATCGAAAGCAACAACGGAAAATATAGATCACTCTAATGCTACAGATCTACCACGAGTATTAGAGCCAAGCCCTATTTTAGAGGGGTATCCTGAAAATTCTAAGCAGGTGGAATCGGAATTGCTAGTCCAAAATAGTAACCTTACCCCAGAAGCTATCCCTCGACATCCAACACCACTTTATCGCCGAAGTAGTGATTTGAGTCCAGAACATGAAGCAGTGTTCTCAAGAGTTTCTGAGATTCGGAATAGCCTAACTCATTCGCCTGAACCATATCAATCATCAAATAGCGCACCGAGTCCTAGATCACCATCTGGGCGATTTCCACCTGATGAACATCGAAATTGCTTAGATGCTTCTATCAACAGCACATACAATGGATGGGGATATCCTACTTCAGATGACGATCAGTCTCAAAACGACTACAGGGCCCAATTTAACAATGATAATGGTCGTAGCCGTTCTCATACTGTTGATACAGTTCCTTCTTTTGAACATTATGCATCGGATGATGGTGATTCAGGACCTCCAACTCCACCTCAAAAACCGCAGTATTCCGATTCTGTTACTCAGCAACCGCATATTAGTCAAATGATAGCGTCGGAATTTCAATCTTCGGAAGGATGGTCACTTCCAAATGATGATACCCAGGATTCAGCAAATCAAGAGCAAAACCATGATGAAGCAATTAAATCCCCCAACTCACAAGAAACAGAGGAATTCGATCCTTTCAATCCACAAGAATATAAATCTCCGATACTAAGTCCAGCACATTTGTCATCATTTCACGTAAGCAACGTACATGTCGGTCAGGAATATCCTCCAACTTTATCATCAAATCCACCCTCCCTTGTATCACCTGAAAAGATCTTAGGTTCGAATGCACCAGCCTCTGGAGCGATATTTACATCCCAAACTCCCGCCCAAACGGAAGACAAATCAGCTTCTCAGCTCCCTGAAAATGTCTATTCTGTTCCCTGGACACAAACAGAAGACCCATATAAAGCCACAAACCAAGAAAAAGAAACAGCATCTCCACAACGTAACTCAAGACCAGTTAGTTCCATCTTCGCCAGAACACGCTCACTATTCGAATCAGCAGGTACCAATGATCCAACACCAGCTAAACAAAGACCCTTATCGGGAATGAGCATATTCAATGTCGCATCACCATCTCTCTCAACACCTACTTCCACACCTGTTCAAAGTCGTCCTCAAAGTCTCTCGGTCTCAAGTTTGCGTAGCGCGAGCGAGTCTAAGAGATCGAGTCTTCATCTTTCGAAAAATGCACACACAAATGGAAATGGAAATGCGAATTTGAGGGTAGATTATGATCCAAACACCGATGCGGATTTCTTACCCAAGAGTCTGGATGGTGATGGAAAATTACCTAGTCCAGCGTATGGATTACCTGGACATAGGAGTAGTAGTAGTTTTGATAAGGGGAGATTGTATGGTGATGAGGAGGATCCTTATTATACGCAGAAGGGAGGGAAAGCTGGTAGTTTTATGGGCTTGGGAGGTATATCGAGGGAAGCTAGTATAGCGGAGGGTGAACCGTTGCTGAGGGATGAGAAGTGATTTTTTTGGTTTGCATCTTTGAGGAATAACGAGGGTTTGGGGGGAGTAGGAAGAGATGGAGAGTTGGGAAGCTAGGAGGGAAGGAGGGGAAAGAAGAGAAGGAGGATAGTGAAAGTGAAAAGGTTGGGAGATGTGGGAGGGGAAAATTGAGAGGATTGAGGTGATGTGGTTGGAGGGGTGCGTGGGGAAGATAGATGGGGATGTCAATTAGAGAGGTTGGGGGGGGGGGGGGGGGTGTGAATGGGGAGTTGGGGATTGGGTTCGGAAGGGGGATCGGGTTTTATGATGTACGATATGGGAAGGGGAGGGGAGTGGGTAGACGGAGTTTGAAAGGTATTGTACATGTACATGTATATGTATATTTCTGTTTATTTGTTTATATCTTATGCGCTATGATCGCTTAGCTACTCTGTATAATACGCAACTACAGTAATTGTATCTTCGACTATAACATTCCAATCCTACCTTCTACCTTTCATTTGACACTCGTGAATACTCACTTATTCACGTACCGCATTGAGCACTCAACGTTCTAACCTCCTAGCAATAAACTAAACATCATCATGTATATTAGTGAACGAGGGAATTGCCAAGACGGGGAGCTCGGCTTCCAATGCTGTCACCACATGGATTTCCCTATTCGAGTGGTAGACTCGGAGGGTGGAGAATTTAAAAATTGGTAGATTGGAGCCTGAGAAGTTGATTACAAGGTCGCAGATACTGGTTGCATATGTCTGCAGTAGAAGTGCGAAATGAACCGGATTCTTTGCCGACATGCGCCCTTCACTTTTGAGATTGGATGTTAGTCACGGAAGGAAAGATTGAAGCCAAGATCGACGGAAGGTTCGGCTGTCTGTATGCTGCTATGGATAGAAAAGGTCTTGATTGTCTTGCGCAAGACCACCACGACTGAGTTGCAATTCTTGGAAATTAATGATGCAGGCGGCGCCACACGAATGAACTCCAAAAAATTCGACTTCTAGTGATATATACCCATGTTGGATGGGCGTGGGTAAAGCTAAATCGCGGCTTGTCTTGACACGGAGCTTCAATATTTGGTTTGATGAAGACGGGAATATGCACGAAATACTTCTTTAAGACCTTGACATGCTCAAGCTTATAGGGACGGGTGTCATGAAGAAAGAAGAGATAGGCATAGAAGACGGGAGATCGCAAGACTGCAGAATTCTAGGCCAGTCGGGCCTGTGCATTGGAAAAAAACTGCTTCCCGCCGACTTTGAGGAGTTGCTTTTCAAAGCTTCTTGGTCGACGGCAATACCGAGTCCTTACCAGCCGTAATCTTAGATGCAGGAGGTCCGCGGGCCATACGGAAAGTGAAAGATATTTCCGGATTTGAGAGAGTGAAAGATGCAGACCTATGGGTATATTCAACATCGCTTGTACTAAACAAGGTTGTGAGACTTGAATTCATCAACCGGTAGAGATTCAATTGCCTTACTATTTGTCGCAATTGTGAGGGTGTGAAATTAAGGAAACAAGGAAATTACAAACCTTGCCATAACTTGGCCCGGGTCATCATCATGCAGTTTCGTACCACCTAGACCACGTCTAAGTTTTGCTAGACATTGTCGATCGATTATGACATTCGATATTTTTCTGCAGAAAGGCTTGAGAACAATATGCGGGGCAAGTGACGCGTTCATCAATGTTTCTTAGTTGCGGCATCGAGCTTGGGGAAGGGTAAATGAAATTCTGTCATTCGATCGGCACTTCCGAAAAGCTTTGTGTGCAATGTAACACAGGAAAACGGTTGGGATACTCGTCTGAAATACATTCAAAAGAGGCCGTCAGGCGGAATTGATTGATCGTCCATATAGCGACGTGCATACATACGTAATCAAACATGGCGGCCCGCGGATAACATCCGAATAATAGCTCCCATAAATTGGCTTTAGTAGTGAAGGAATATCTCATTAAACCTAATATGAAAATTTAGCGCTAGGTAAACCGCATGATGGCCGTTGATACCCCCGCCACAACATGACGATTCATTTCAAATCTTGCGCTTTTGTAAATTGAGCCAAATGTCCTCCCAATGAAATAAACCTCCCAGGATAACACGTCTAGGATGACCAGGTGTTTCTTTACTCGGTGCACACAATTCGAAGTTGAAATTACGAAAGAACTAGCCAATGAGTAAGTTTTAGTGATTTGTTCAGTTGTTAGTTGCTTGATTGCATAAAGAGATTTGCATAGTTGCATATTTGCATAGAATGAGACGTACCATCAACGGAGACTTCATCAATTCCATGTAAGCGAGATCCTTGCCTAAGCATACTCTCGATCCATATCCCCAAGTAAAATTGTACTTATCAAACATCTTGGCCTTTTCACTATCTTCAAGCCATCGTTCAGGCCGAAATATATCGGCATCTTCACCGTATATCTCCTTATCTCGGTTTGTAATATATGAGCAACAGGTGATTTCCGTGCCGACTGGGATGATTTTGCCATCAATTACCAAAGGGGGTTGATCGGCAGTTACTTCTCGTGGGAAAAGTGCTGGTGAGGATGGAGTAAGTCGGAGAGACTCTTTTACGCATGCTACATAGAATGGGCAATGCTTTGATACCTCTGCTGCTTTGGGAATTGGTTGTGAAAGATTTCCATTTGTGAATCCGGCATCTATCTCCTTCATCATTCGAGCATAGTCGCTTGGAGATGAGAGAATATCGGTTAAGATGGAGCTAAAGGATGTGCCTGTAGTATCGGCTCCAGCGATTAGTACAACCAAAACTTCAGCTTCTAATTCAGTTCTGCTTAATAGTTTCCCTTCGGGTGTTCTGGCCTCGAGAAATCTTTGGGTATCATAGGTTAGCTGGATAGTGACTGATTTTGGTGACATGAAGATACTAACGATTCTAAAAGGTCGAGTCGGTCTCTTTTTTTTCCTTCCTCATTTTCTGTAATCCTAGCATTAATGATCTTATCCCTCCATCTCATCAACTGACCCATGCCATTCTTCATATCTGGTGTTGCAGTAAAAAATCGCTTTAGTGGTCCTGATGTCAACCGTTCTACGAAAGGGTATAAATGTGCCAAAACACCAAAAATCTCAATTCCATCATGTACACTTTGAATCAATCCACCCACATCTTCTTCTTTTTCCACGAAACCTAGAGCTTGCCCAAAACCCACTTCGCTAATTGTGTCCAAAGCAAAATATGTGGCCCAGCTTGCCATATTCACAGGTTTTCCTGTCTCTGCGAAAATAGTTCTCAATTTCGTAAGCCATGCCGAGATGATGTTATCAACGAGGGGCTCCGCTTTAACTATCTTGGAGTATGAGTAAGGAGGTCCGATGAGTCTTCGACGATTTGAATGTGCTTGATGGCCGCGTAAAGCAATAATAGGGTCGGAAGGGAAACCTCCATTACTGTAGAACCTAGATTTGACTGCAGTACGGTGATATATGAGGGGTAGAGCGAATGCTGATTTGACGAGAAGGGTGGTTGGTGAAATGCGTAGAACAGGAGCTATATCGGCAATATTTAGCGCCTAATGTCCAAAAACATGTGAGATATAATACCTTTAGTTTCTTCGAATAGATTCTGATATGCCGTCAATTCGGTTTGATCATAGCTCTGAAAAGTATACCAAAGTCTGGTAACAGTGCCCCAAAATGGACCTGGATATTGCCTAAGGGGGTGAAAGAAACGATAATAGACGATTTGATAGAGAAAAGGGACAATTATCCGGCCAAGCAATAACAAAATTAGATTAGCAAAAGTCAAGTAAGAAGAGACAATTGATGATATCGTTCGAGAGTTTTCCATCGCAACGAAAAATTCGTATGTACAGCTGTGACAATCTGAGACCAACTTTGTGATTACACCATCCAGGTTGAGGGTTGTGTAGGAATCTAAAGATGCTGATGAGGTTTGAAAACTCTAATGGCTGATATTTTTGATGGACGGTAGAATATTTGCATCATATATCACTGAATGGTGTCGAGAAAGCCTTTGCGAACCAACATCTGATCTGTTACACATAGTTGTAACATTTCGACTCATTTTCACTAATTTTCAATCATGTAAATCGGGAAAAGGTACAGACTTACCCCGCTTTATGAGACATGGGAACTTGAGGGCTCTGAAAACATCAATTAGAATTATTCAGGTATGTATAGATATAAGAGAACCGGAGAAAGTCTTTACTCTGTGCAAAATTAATATCGATATTCGATGTCCTCTCAAAATTGATGTTAAGGAGGGCGGTGACCACAAATGGCGATTCTAGGGGCAGAATTAAAAGTTCGCTCCGTAGTGAACCGAACACGCGTAAGTACCAAAGGTACACAACCACATCCAGGCAGTCACTTCCTCTATGCGGTTCTGAAAGAACCCTAGTCTTTTCCGTACTGACGTCCGAATCTTGTGCTAAAGAGCTCTAAAGACAGATCTTCCTCGCATCCAACACGCTTGAACGAATGATTGAACCCCAAACGAAGCCGTTCATCGACCTTGGGGATCATCGAATCTTTATGGAAACCAAGGCAATGATCTTCTAATTTACTCGCACATACTTTCGATCTAAACTCTACATTCACGAAGAAGGTGCCACCAAGAGGATAGATTGATACGGGAAAAGTCAAAACTGCAACGTGGTTGTTGGGATTGATCCATATATTCTAAGCACCATTCAATGCCTTTGGGCTGTCTATACAATACATACAACGCCATGTGCCAACCGAAAATGCAGAATTGAGATATTTTCGACGTGATCAGCATTAAATATAATGATGTTGTTAGATCCTGTGGAGTTCCTTCATTTCTCCGGGGCGACAAAGGACGAATAAGAGGTTTTTATGGCGGGAAACGTCTTGGAGGAGACGCTCCATAAAGGTCATAGTCATCTTGAGCCTGAATCTCTGATCCTTCGATATCTGCCACAGATGCTGGCGGCACAAAGGCTCCATACTGGCGACGTATCCTAGGAAAGGTTGCTCCGGAGATCTTGGGAGGATTTGACGACTTAATAGTCCGGGCGTGTTGCCGTCTTTCGAGGTCTTTCGAGGTCTTTCGAGGTCTTTCGGAGTCGTCGCCTTGTCCTTTGTTGTTACGCTTACTGTTGCCTCGTTTTGGGTTCTTTCTTTAGCTGTTCAAACTCGAAGCTCCGAGACAAATTTTCTGAGATTTTTGAACATCCGTGATTGACTCTTCGAGTAAACAGCCGCAGTATAGACCACCAAGCCTCTCCCTATAGAATACTTCACATAATAATCGCAACGGAGGTCTGTAAGATTCGCGTATATTCCATATCTTGACTTAATCGATGATTCCCCTTTATCAAAAAAAAAATCATCAGTTTCGAGCTTTGTTAAGTCAGCAGCAGGATGCCAGTCAATTGTCAAGCATTTTCCGGGCGCTGGAATTACTACTCTGGAATCACTGCTGAACAAACTTCCATCCGCCGCAGAAAGGCCAAAATCTTCCTCTTTTCTCGGCGTGTAGTTGATGTAGATGACTTCATTGATCTCACATCATTGATGCCGAGTAACTTCGGGTACCTCGCGCGAGCATTGTTGTGTTCCTCGAATCTCAACCGACTTCTTGGGCCTGCAAGCTGATCCTTCTTTTCTAAAAAGGTAACCACAAGAGTGTTGCGAATGTGGCCCCTTTCATGCTCCCATGGATATTCTTGTTTGTATCCTTTCCTGCGCCGGATGTCAGAAGTCACTTTCATTTTGGTAATTATACCAACAGTATACCTAAGAGGACGGTTTTCAACGAATTGTTTCTGTAGTTACAGCTGTACCGTTCCCTTTGCCATATCCTGCTCGTTGTCACCAAGCTGTCATATATCCAACGAAGAACCACATTTTTCCTTTAGCGTCTTTTCAACGGATGCAAGTCATACCTCCACAAAGAATTAAATGATCGGGTTGTTGTCAAAGAACTACTTAGTTCCTGATAGCAGCTATAAGTTTTGATATTAGATTTTTCAAGCATTTCTCAATCTCCCCCTGCTCGAATCGCAGCTGGAAATCCGTGAATCCTGGTAGCGTAAATGTTATGAATGGATCTCTCTTACGGCGCCCAAAATCTCTTTTATATCCCTTGTCGAATAAGTCCACGATGTAATGGGTGAGCCATTGCCGCTGTGTCATCTATAGGAATCTTTACTTTCACTAGTTTTTCGAATTCCTTGGAAATTGTTTCAGCACCACAAATGATGCCTAACATACTTGGTCAATGGAGCAGAATCTTGTTGTACGATGGACGTACTCTGACTTACGAACTGCTGATCAAACTTTAGTGGGTCTATATTGAGTAACTTGTACCTAATAATGCACTTGACGGAATACTGTTAACCCAGCCAATATCACCATGTATTGACGCGAATTGAGAACTTACAGCTGTACCACCACCAGCATCTGTTTGAAACAGCATCTGCGGAGTCACGAATTTCTAAAATGCTTTCTTGCCTCTATGATCAGTCTTTTCACTTTCCAACCCGTTTTAGCCTTTGAGGACTCTTTGAGCAACTTGAATTATGGTCTTATGCATTTCCGTTTGCACTGCGGTAAGTAAACGCTAATTCATGGATCAGAAGTGATTATGTTAAGTGCGAATTTTTAGGACTGGGTGAGCCCTATGCAGACATTTTGACCCAATATTGTCGTCTAAAAGCCATGAATAACCCTGCTTTCAAGGAACACACGAAGCTGCGCCGCAGTGAAATCGTTAGCAAGATATACGATGCCTTGCAACTGCTAGTTGGCGCCAACGACGATGTTGAAAAGCTTCACGAAGCTCTGACGGACATCACCATGGAACTGCATCCGAAAGCGCATTCATACACTTGGGTCTTGAAAGCATCTAGACTAGTACTGGAACAAAATTCGATGCCCTTCTACACGCTCTTGAGAGCTCAGAACACCAACCTAGTGATATGTCTTCGGCATATATCCTCACTAAAACATGTTTCAGCGTCAAACGCAAGCGCGTTAGAAGAGCTGGAGGTTATGTGTACCGACAAATGCCATCTTCACCCCATCGAGGACAATCGGAGCAGCATCTAAGCGCCGTCAAGAGGAGAACTTACCAGAAGCAGACTTTTTCGCCCGCTCGGAAGTCTCGGAGATGAGATCTCTTTTAGATTACAATGCAGATTAATCACGCGGGCACATACTTTGACTTATTTCACTGAGGTCGTGGTTCTTAATATTACCAAGTAACCCTGTAGGCACTCCCTGCATTCCGATCAAGGATACTAAGAAAGCTTAATTAGAGTTCTTTTTTGTGGTCGGGTTAGGTAATTGAATGAAGGGTTCTTTGGTAGGAATCAAATATTTCGCTATGGCGGCGACATATCCCATTTACAACTGGTATCTTAACATTGGAGTTTGCTTATCTTGTAGTTAGGTTTGCGGATGGAAATGAATCTTTTTTTTTTGGTTATGGCCCCGCTGGTGTACTTAGCTTGGGTTGCAGTACATATAGCTAGCCCTAGAAGCCCCGTTTACCGACAGTCAGCGATTAATTAATAATTAATTAATTTAGTACCTACTGCGTAACCAGCAAGTGGTCAAAAATTTACATCTATTTCGTCATTTACCCCAGAATTTCCCCAGGTTTCCCCCACAGTTGTGATTTCTTGGCTGATGGGATTCGGAGAAATGTTGTGAAGTTTCTCCACCTACAGTGAGGTCCGGAATCACGGATCCACGGGTTCATTTCCCTTTTTCGCAAAGCTATATTATGAATACAGATTTCTTAAGTAAAGATTCTCAATACACCCCGCCTTCGTTTCAATCATTCGAAAAAAGGGTTAATCTCCGGAAGAACGATAAGGTGCAAAAGCGGAATTTTTCCGGTAAGTATTTTCCTGCTGTTTCTATCTTACTACATCATACATCTTGGATGAACATGGACCCACCACGGGCCACGGGCCCACAGTCTGGTACTATTCTTAGTATTTTGAAGCAGTCATAAGGTAGTATCCTTCCGCCTAGCCGATGATAATTGGTTGGAAAGAAGATTTGCTATACACTTTCTATATCTCGAACCACTTTGCAGGATGGTGAACAAAGTCAGTCGTTCACTGGTCGGTCACAGATATACCGAAAATGCTAGATCTATCCCAAAATCATTTGATAGGATGAACGATTAAAGTTTGCTCATGGTTCTACCCTGAAAATACTAGGTCTATCTATCCAAACTCACTTGACAGGATGAACGACAAGGCAGGGTATCCAATAGTCCGGATTATAATTTAATATTTCAATTGATTTGAATATCCCAAACAAATTCAGGAATTGAAAAGTTTCTTATTGTTGGACTGTAGTCCGGACTATTGGATAACCTGCCGACAAGGTTCGTTCGCGATTCTCTATCCGCGGTTCAGCTACCCCGAAAATACTGGGTAGATATCTTTGATAGTGGGAGCCTAAAGTGCTAGATACTTTTGATACTCGGAATATTTAAACGTATCCATATCGCCATTACGCTGATCTATACTTCCTTGTGCATTGTGTTTTCGTCCTTACCTCTCATCCTTTTCAAAATGAAGTCTGCTGTATTTTCATTCATTGCCACCTCTCTATTAGCTTTTCCGGCTCTTGTTTCTGCACAATTATCTGGTACCGTTGGTCCTACCACAAGCACTGCTTCTAAAGCTGCAAAGAAGATTTGTAATATTCTTGACTATGGAGGTGTTGCTTCTGCTACTACCGACAATGGCCCTGCTATTTCGAGTGCCTGGACTGCATGTAAAGCTGGAGGTGAAGGTAGGGGATTTGCCATATGCTTAGTATTTGTGCGGTGACTGACTATCTCAAGTCTATATTCCTACTGGAAGCTATGGACTAGGCACTTGGGTCACCCTCACAGGAGGAACTGGCGTTTCTATTAACTTGGAAGGAACAATTTATCGAACTGGGTACGAAATCACCTCATTGATCAACTAATCATGACACTTATTGACATATTTTCTTGCTAGGACTGCTTCAGGGAACATGATCTTCGTCGAGCACACAACCGATTTCGAATTTTACAGTGGTAACTCTCAGGGTGCTATCCAGGGTTACGGCTATGTCTTTCATTCAGGTTAGTAGCCCAACCAACATTTAAGCATTTGAATCTACGGAGGTATATAGGTCTAATTTTGTCTCACCGCCCTCGCTCGCAACAATTAATTTGCTTGGGCAGAATAATTTGGTTGGCAAAATCAAGGTGGTGAGACAAAAATTAGACGATATACCTCCGTATGCTAACGATATCTATAGCGGGCACATACGGTCCAAGAATCTTGCGTCTTTATCAGGTTACCAGTTTTTCTGTGCATGGCATTGTCTTGGTCGACTGTAAGTATTTCCTAAGTTGACAAAATCATAGTTCCCTCATGCTAATTCTTTCTACTAGCTCCTGCCTTCCACATGACACTCGATACCTGCACAGATGGAGAAGTATACAATTTAGTCATTCGTGGTGGTAATGAAGGTGGTTTAGACGGTGTTGATATTTGGGGAGTCAACATCTGGGCACATGATATTGAAGTCACCAATAAAGATGAATGTGTTACAGTCAAGGTACGATATCCTTTATTGTCCCCACTTCCCAGGGTATCCAATAGTCCGGACTGCAATCCAACAATGAGAAACTTTTGGATTCCTGAGTTCATTTGGGATATTCAAATCGATTGAAATATTGAAAGAATTTCGATCATTGAAAAACTTACGGAGGTATATGGTCTAATTTTTGTTTCACCGCCCTCGCTCGCAACAATTAATTTGTGTGGGCAGAATAATTAGTAGCAAAATCAAGGCGGTGACACAAAAATTGGACCATACCAGTCCGGACTTATTGAGCACCCTACCACTACCTTACATTATCTAATTTCTTTGCAGAGTCCCGCCAGCCATATATTAGTTGAGAACATCTTCTGTAACTGGTCAGGAGGTTCAGCTATCGGAAGCCTTGGTGCTGACACTGGTAAGCTTCATTTCACTCCTTGATTTCATTCTTCGCCTAACACTTTTCCAAGCAATCTCCAATGTCGAATATAACCACGTCTACTCCCAAAACTGCAACCAAATGATGTTGATCAAATCCAACGGTGGCTCCGGTACGTTCTCCAGCGCTACATTCAACAATTTTATGGGGCACAGCAACGCCTATACCCTCGATATCGACACCGCCTGGTCAGGCCAATCCGTTGTTGCCGGCAACGGTGTCACGTACAGCGGTCTGTCATTTTCCCACTGGCAAGGCACTTGCGCAAACGGTGCAGCTAGAGCTCCTATCCAATTATTATGTCCCTCAGGTGTTCCTTGCAAAGATATCACCATCTCAGCTTTCTATATCTGGACTGATGTTGGAAGTTCCGTATTGTATAAGTGTAATAACGCTTATGGAAGCGGTCCTTGTCTTAAGACGGGTACTACTTATACTACGTATACTTCGACTGGAACTGTTACTTCCGTTCCTACTGCGTAAGTTTTTATTCCCCCCCCCTCTTATTCTCTTTCGAGGTCATCAAGACATAAAACTAACTCATCATCTAGTTCATACGCCTACACCACGATGCCGGGAGAAATCACCTCAGGTCTGGGTATCACAAAAAGTATTCCCATCCCAACTCATCCAGCATCATACTTCCCTGGTATTGCCCCTTACAGCGCTCTCGCGTAGATCCCTATCTTAGCAGCTTGATGATTCACTCGCGGATAATCCCCGCGATATTTTCTTTATTTATTAGACTTTTTATTCGAAGTTATAAATACCCTGTTTCATATTTATAGCCTTCTGCTTGAAAATTGTACATATCACCATAAATCGCGTTGTTGCTTGTGTTACTTGTGGTGAATTTTGTTCGCGCGTGATATTTTACATAGTAGGAGCTTGGAACTCAAGCGAAAAGATCTAGATACTTGATGATTTGGCGGAATGGAACAATTCCAAATCTAGAAAGTAGCCAGTAAAACGATGCGTGTTGATTCCAACCTTTCCGACAAAGGTTTGTCGCGAGTCACTATTATGTTGTAAGAGTCAATCAGAAATGGGATATGAGTAATACTTTCATTATCTAGATATCTCTTATCATCTTTCAATGGGCTTGAGATTTTTGGATTCTAGTGGTGATGACATGCCATTCAAGGGGAAAGGAAAAATTGCGTGGTATGAGTATGCATTTTTGGAAAGCACGCGGAAAAAATCATGCAATATAGCGGTTTCAAACAGGGTATCCAGTGATCCGGATTGGCAGACTAGATCTAAGTTTTCAACGAAATTCTTTGAGTGTTTGAATATAATTCAATGTTTCAAATAGTTTAAATATTTTAATTGTATTTAATTTAAAATTTTAAAAGAATTTAAACATTTTAATTGATTTGAATGTCTCAAACAAATCCAGGAATCCAAAAGTTTTCCATTGTTTGATTACAGTCTAGACTACTGGATACCTTGGTTTCAAATCTGATATGATCAGTTAGGCATTCAAAGTCCGAGATAAATGTAACATCGACGATTAAATGATCAGGAAGTAGATATGACGATGTTATAGCATCTAGATCGATGAGCTCTAGGCATTGTTGTGGTTGTCAGTGTTGAGTAATTTGCTGATGTCCAGCACCAGGCCATCATCGAAGCGAAGTGGTTACTCATTCGTCCCGTAACACAAATTGCTCAAGATACCATTACATCTAGCAACCTTTAATTGATGGTTCTTCGAAAGCTAATCGCGGAGTGTAGCTACGCAAGGTCCTGGATGAATTTCCGATGTCAAGCTACTTGACTATGTATATATGGAAATCAAAAGTTTAATGTGATGTTCTGACGGAGGACGTATCGCTGTTGTCACTTGCTGAGACTGGTTTTTGTTCCGAAGACCCTAACTTCTGGATTTGCGGAGTAGCGTAGTTAACAGGCATTTCTTGTTTCCCAAGGCTCTCTTTGATACGCCTTTCCTTTTTCTGTCGCTTATATTCCAGTTTACTCAATCTCTCAACACCACCAAATGGGTCGGGTGTGGTAACGTGGAGATTTCAAATTCCGAACTTTGCATTGCGTCGTTCCTGGGTTCTATCTGCGTATTCTTTCTCGAGACGCTCTGTGTCACGTTCTTTCTGGATCTTCGCTCTATCCTTGGCGAGCTGCACAATTCTTTCGTGTTCTGGGCAGTACGCTGGTGGTCTTGATCGCTTGCCTCGGTTTATAACCCACAACACATCATACAATTCTGTATGGCCATTTGCAATATCTATGAGGGCGGACGGAAATGATCCGACAGTGAACTTTTTGTGATAAATCGATATCCACTTTGCTAGTACATTAAGATCAACACCTACTGGAAGGTCTTCCTTAAGGGCATTGAACGCTTCCACCATTAGCTTGATGATCAGTTTTCGCCGTTCCTTTGTTTCCAACAATTCAGTCCATTTGCACTCAAATTCAATAGAGACTAATAGCAACACTTCAAAAGATATCACCGATTTCAATGTATTTATGCGAGTTTGCAAATCGTCCCATGCGTGACTATAAACTCCAAGCGATTGATTGTTGAAAGCATTTCTGAGAAGTTGCAACATATAATAGGAACAGTTCTGTCGGCGAGCTGCAGATTGACGTGAAGCTCTGCTGGCTGACACCATAGGGTAGTCAGTGTAATGAAGTCCAGAACCTTCTATCATCAAAGCCCCAACCATCGTGGTGTATAGCTTTGTGGAATGAGTTTCTTCTTCGACGTTTGAATCGATAGCTTTAGGGCCTGCCGTGAAGTCTTTCTGGTATTTAATAACGCGCTCACCTCGTATGGGCAATGCAACAGAAGAGACATTATGCCAATTATCAGGAGTGTTTGCGAGTGACAGTTTAAGAGACATAGTAAAGAAACTTGGTGGACATGCTTCTCCAGAGAAACGCTTCGTCAACTCCTCCATCAAACCAATACTGCGAGATTCAATCATGATACTAGAATCTTGAGCCAACCGATAGGTAATTTCTTCAATACATTTTAGCAGTAGATGATCTCTAACCGAACATATTAGGTTGTAGATAGGTCGCATTTCCGTATCAGCTAAAAGTAATCTTCGAAGTCTTCCATCATAATTTGGACCTTGGAAAGATTCATCGGAAAGACTTCCGCCGTCATGTACATCAGATTCAATCCGGTCTGGTGAGTTATTGAGGTATTTGCGATCCCGTTCGTCTAATGGGTCGAGTGTGGTGACAAGTCGCACCCCAGATTTCATTACGCGCCTCAAGCCCCCTTTACTCAATGAAATATCCGATAATACGGCCGAAACGACCTCCATACCTACTCCAGAAACCACGCTTTTTTCAAAGTTCCTGGCTTGATATTTCATCGTAAGCTTCCCACCCTGAAGTTCGAAGTCGCTAAACTGATCAAGTTTAAATGCAAGAAATGTGATTGGTGGAGGATTGGGCAAAGATGCTAGAGCATGTGCAATGAACTTCGCTTGAGGACTCGACCCCATAATATAGATTCTCCTTCGGTCGTCATCGGTAGCGGGTCGCAAAGGTCTTGAGGTGGAGTTTGATCCATATCGACGTGATACTATGGTAATATTGTGAAACGTACTTCGCAAACAAGTACTAGATAGAATGATTGAGTTGGGGATCAATCGTGGCAAGGACGTCGACATATTCAATTATTAATCTGCATCTAGTTTAAGCTACTAGGAGTAACAGAAGAATCTCGAGGTTAATTTGGTTTTCCAGCGTTGCATGTCAAAACTCGATTGGAGAGAAGGGAATGGGAAGTCAGGATAAGAAGTTCATTTGCCGTCAAATCCGACAGCTCATTAGCCACCATTACATGAAGCTAGTCCATTTCGGGAAATATTATTTAACACGTGAATAACTTCAGCCACTCGTGATGTCCACTCGATCACCATATGCATTCATTATATATCCGAATCAATTCATTACTTTGGAGGTAAATCACTTCATCAATGCAAGAAGATCAATGGGGAAATGATTGATATGATAATAGTAACAAAGTGTCGGATTCGTGTTCACAGCAGCCAATTCTTACGCCAAAAATCTATGAAGCCGTGCTGAGCTGGGCAACAAATGATTGAACTTCATTCGATTTCTCAAGAATCTCTTTCAAATGTGCTGCCTTCTCCAGTAATCTTTCTCGTTCCTATTCACGTCAGATATTGTTCGACAATCTTCCAGAGAACTTACTTCAACTCCACTCCAACCAATCATTCCTACAAATAATCTCTCAGGCAAGTTTATACTAACACCACTTAGGAAGTTTGCATCTCCCAATGCCCTCACCAATTCCTCCCATGCTGTTTTTGCTGCAGTTTCTTTCGTAGGATCGTCACGAATGTTGATTCTGAAGACGTCAATGATTGGCGATGCTAAAATATCTCTTGGTGAGGTATCAGTCTCATAGAGCTCTGGACCCGGTGGAGCAGAAATATAGGGCTTTATTGCCGGAAGGAAAGCTTGAAATTCTTTGCTCTGGCCGAACTCGTGGAAGTATTTCGGATCCTTCCATTCTATATCATATCAGCCCGACTTTCTCCACCAGTCCAATTATCAAACCAACTCACCAACACCTAGTACCGGATAGAAGCCCGACTCTGGTACAGTTACGTTATTTTCAGCCATTATCTGACCGCTCGCGCTAAGAATAAAGCCAGGAACCGGAGTAAGAATCGATGCAAGAGTTGGGAAAATAGTGTTGTTAAAAGCATCCCGTGCTTCATCTGATTGAATTAATGGGGGTATCACGAGTTCTGTGAAAGGCATTTTGGTAATTGATTTAAAGATTCGAATAAGAAGTATATGAATTTCCCTTGTGGATTGAAATAGGAAAAATACTAAGGTTGATTCCAAGTCCATCGAATGGTATTTATACATCACATTATTCGTAACCTAACATATTCATCCCATACAAGTTATTTCCTAACTCCGTTCGTGATACAAAACTCATGAAGAAGGACCAATCAAATAGTGGTTAATTACTATGGAGAAAATGAGGTAAGCACTCGGAACTCCACTTATATACTGCTTCATGGTAGTGGAACTCCGCTGAGTAAAGTGTGGCATGCTTATGTCCATAAGCATCTACTCCGCACAACAACTTGGTTTAAAGCAATCTTCGTCTCAAATTATACGGTATTTAGACACATTGAAGTGGAATTCCCTTCATACTAAATAATTGTTGTATTCTTGGTAGGAAGTTCTACTAGGACAATGAGTATGGCTACAGTCTTAGTCCACCAAAGCAAGACTCGAAGGAAGGCGTGTGAGGGTTGTGTTAAAGCAAAACGGAGATGCGATTTATTATTACCAACATGTTCCAGATGCAAGATAAAGAGCTTTGATTGTATTTATGTAAGTAAAGCACTCGGCTTCATCATCCCGCAACAGCCTTTTGATGCATAAAAAGCTCAAATTGTGGATTTAGGTAGATGATGCATCACGGAAGAAATCAAAAAGATCTTCACAAGGTCGTACATCGATTCCCGGCCCCGTGAAGAGCACGGCGGTGGCACAATTCTCCACTAACCCACATAAAGTTTGCCTTGATGTTCAACCTCACGATGATACCAACATACCAGTTTTGGACTACCAAAGTCAGCAGCTTGGCCAGGATCTCACACCGTGGAACTCCACCACTATCACATCTTTTCCACCTGACATATTACTTCCAAGCACCAATTCAATCACATCACTTGATCCTCATATCCAATCTATCCCAATTGATACATTTCCATCACCCTACTCATCTCTCCAATATCCTCTCCGTACCACACTAAGCTCCACTCAAGTCACTTATCTTGTGACTCAAGTAAAGTCATTCGTCTCAGCTTTCGCCCTCCATTCTCAAAATTCCTTTATTCACCGACTTACTTTCCGCAACCCTAATCTACCTCTTCCCACATCATATACCGACGCTCTTTCTATCTGCGCACTCCACACTCTCAACTGTCCTCAAACCTTCTCTATTCTCGATTCCAAACTCTCTTGCCTCATCTCCTCGAGCAAAAAAGATTATTGGGGTACTGATGATTGGCTTTCTGGAGTCCAAGTCTTCATTCTCTACCAAATTATCCGTCTTTGGTCTTCAAATGAAAGACAAAAGTTAAATGCTGAGAGACATATCCCTTTGCTGATGCAATGGACAAATCAACTACAAATCGAATATATAGGATTACTAGCACAGGGTATAGAGTTAGGACTGCCGATAAACAACGGTGAAAAGGGTGAGATACAAGATTATCACAAGCGATGGATACTTATGGAGAGCATTAGACGCACTGTTATGATCAGTGTTGTTTTACAATGCTTATATGGCGGATGTAAAGATGGGTATATAGGGGGGCTATTACCTATTTTGTTTGGATTACCTGTTAGTCCTGGCGCAGGACGAGTATGGGAAGCTTTGGGTAAAAGAATTTATGATGTCCAAGGTGAATGGGAAGATCAATCGGATATTCATGTTGAGTTTGGTGAGGTTTATACATATGAATATTGGAGTGAGGGCTGGAAACTTGGGATTGTGGAAGGAGGCGAGACAGAACAGGAGATTTATGAAAGGATGCTGTTGGTAGCGTGTCACAAGACGGGTGCATGTGAAAGGTGGGGAAGAGAGATTGAGGTAGAAAATGGAGGGATGGGAATGACGGTTGGGGGTTTTGCGATGGGTGTACAATTCTAATGGGATTGGTTCTTTGTAGAAGTCAGCGAGCTAGTTGGGGGCGTTTCCATCCGGTGTAATTTGAAATAGGCGATAATGTAAGTGCGCCGGCCTTTTGTTGCTCAGTTATGATCACTGTAGCACTAACAGTACATCAGATTACTAGCGGGGATATTCCGCTCGATGAGTACAATTTAGAAACTATAAGGGTCACTCTCCACACAGAACGTAAATATAGAACTAAAAACACTGAAAGTTTCTACAGATTATAGATCAGACACGACTCACTTGTAAGATTAACATTTCTCTCTGCAAATTATCGAACTACTTGGTCGGGTAATTGTTACCCCTTTAAACAACTTATGATTAGGCATATCTTCGGAACTTATGCACCCACTCCATGATCTTTAGCAAAAGGATTCCATATCTACACAATCTTAATCGCATACTTCTCTGATGGCGACGCAGCGGGAAGGAATCAAAACACGCATTATCTAAGACCTCGTGCCTGTTGTTAATTTCACCTTTCGAACTCATGTTTTGAAGACTTTATTAAACGAACTGATCAATTAACCACTTAAACCTCAAAGGCATATTAAACCCGCCTCATCAATGAAAAATCTCTGCTTCATTCCTATCTCTTTCCTCCCCCCCCGCCCAACTCGCTATTCACCCCTTCTTCCTCATCCACAAACCTGCTTCCCTGGCTACCTCATCCGCTTGCCCTTCCCACTCCAACTACTTACTCATCAACAAAATACCATGCGGTGCATTTCCCATCTCATAAAACCCTGTTTATAAATTATTCCCCTTCACCTCCCATTCATCTTTCCTACAAATGCCACGATCATGTCGTATAAAGCTTCTGCTAATAAAACTACCTACATTCATATCACTACACCTATTTCAAAAGATGATGGACTGATGAAGTATATGCTCTGTTTAAACTCCACCCAAGGCCCTATAAAAAACCGCTGGATTCCTCACTCCCAATCTACTTCTACCAGATACAAACCCATCTACTCACTCAACGATCCAGCATTCTAACCCCTTCTCCGCAGAAAATCTACCAATTTCTATATCCCTCGCATCCCTCCCAAATCAACACGGGGACTCCACAGCATTAATCTGATAGGGGTTGCGAACCCCGTATTCGCTTTCACAGTATTAGATTAGTAAATTTTGATTTGAATTCCCCTATTCATTTCATCAATTCAATTCAATTACTACATTTTCTCTTTCCCTCCTCCTCTTCTCTGGTTCATTATTTGATGTCAATTGGAATATATTCTTCGTTTCGAGACCCAAGGATCGATTAAATACAATACTTCGTGCAGTATTTTATCACGCAGATGGGGAATTTATTCTCCCCTTTTTCCTTTTCCTTTCCTTCCTGGTCACTAATCTATGTGAGGGGAAAATATATAATGTGCCATATATGGTATTTCACCCTGATATCTTCTCTCATCCCGCAGTTCTTTTTGTTCTTCCATCCTCGTAGGTGAAACCAAAACCGTGGGAATATAGCCGAAAACCGATAGTGCTATGGCAAGGAAATCGAAGCGAGAGGGAAACTGAGAAGACGGATAGGATATCTCGCCTATCAATAATGTGGCATATATTACATTATCCGATTTTAGGATGAGAATCGATGATTCGAGAATATAGAGATCAGGGACATGAAAATGAAATGTTTGGTGGGCTTAATTGGTGCCTAGGAAAAGAGAGAGGGGGGGTGATGAGGGTGATGGGGGTGATGGGGGAAATAATTAATCATTCCAGCGCCCTTTGTGTATTAAAGTATTAGCATCGATGTCTGGCTGATGATTTGTTAGGGTGATAGTTTGCGATATTTGTCAATGGTTGTTATTCATACTTGGAATACAATAAACTCTTTCATGATCATCTAGAAGGCTGAAGACTTCATGATATAGAAAATACAGTCCTAAGTCTATAAATAAATAAGTTCACACAACGAGAAACGCAATATCGACTAAGTAATATGATAGCAGTTGAATCATTATGTTGGGATGAGGAATGAAGCTTTATTAATAATACTTGGTGTTTAATTTAGAACTTGGGATTTCGGAGTGCCATAAATTTTAAACGTAATTATTGAAAGGTTGGGATTGGTAGGATGGGATTAGAGGTGGTTAGTTTCCTATGCATGGTTATTTTGTAATCTGTTTTGATATCATACGAGAAATATAATTTGATGTTAAAGTTATATCTGGATATTTTGCGATACCCGTCTGATGTTATTGGAGAAAATAATTATACTTTCATATCGAGAACGAACACTCATACACCCCTTCTCACATATTGTTTCAGACTATATAAACATTGGCAAATGACTTCGATATATTACACGTTAAAATATGTACTACAAGAAACACCCAAAATATCCAATACATATCCCATCACATCATATCAAACCCCCTAATCAATATCTCCATAAACCATCAAGCTTCCTCACATTTTTCCAACGCAGCATTAAAAATCTGTACAAACCTCCACACATCCTCATACGTATTATACAACGGCACCGGCGCCACACGAATAACATCTGGTTTCCTCTTATCGGCTACAATACCCGCTTCTTCCAACATATCGGAGAGAGTTTCTAAGCGACCGGGTTTCAATAGGACGCTTAGTTGGGTTCCTCTTGCTGAGGGATCGGAGGGGGTAATGATGCGGAAGGCGGGTGATGTGCTGGAGGGGTTGGAGGTTAGGAGGAGATGTTCGAGGTAGGCGGTTAGGTGGAGGGTTTTTTTGACTTTTTCTTCCATGGAGGTTTGGTTGAAGATGGAGAGGGCTGCGCAGAGAGAGGTGAGATCTATGACTGAGGGGTTGCTGACTTGGTAACCGGAGGCACCGGGCGAGGGACGGAATTCTGTAGGTTATTTGTTAATACTCATCCGAAGGAATAAGACGGGAAGAACCTACTGTTATTCATCAAAAATCGACAACTTTGATCACCACCATACCATCCCATTAATCTATGCCTATACTTTGGTTTTTCCTCTCCTTCACTATAATCCACCTCTCCATGTCTCTCATGAATAAATGCACCGGCAATACTTCCCGGACCCGCATTCATATACTTATACGTACACCAAACTGCAAAATCGACATTCCAATCATGAAGTTGCAATGGTACATTTCCAGCCGCATGTGCCAAATCCCATCCTACTATTAATCCCTTAGATTGTGCATACGCGGTAATAGTCTTAATATCGAAAAGTTGACCCGTGTAGTATTGGATACCGGGTAGAAGGACGAGTGCAGTAGTGGAAGCATGTTCATCGATAGTGCGGAGGATTTTCTCTGTGGATATTTCGTAACTTCCTTCTTCTGGTCCTATCATCACCATGGCTTCTTCGGGTTTATACCCATGACCTCGGATTTGTGATTCGATGGCATAGTGATCACTTGGGAAGGCTTTCCATTCCATTATAATCTTATTTTTTTCAGGAGTAGGTGTGTAAAATGAAGCCATTAATAAATGTAAATTCGTAGTTAAAGTACCCATCATAGCTACTTCGGAAGCTTTACCTCCAACAATTGGTGCACATTGTTTGGAAGCATGTTCGGCGAGTAATTGCCATTGTGTTAAAGGAGAATCTTCCAAATCGCGGAAATGACCATGGACACCAATTGATGACCATGTATCTAGTTGTGCTTGGAGATACTCTTTTACACATTTAGGTTGAAGACCTAAACTATTTCCACAGAAATATATTGAAGATTCATCGGAAAGACCTGGTTAATGATCAGTTTATATTCTTAAATCATAGGATTGCGGGGTAAAAATGTAAGTAGACACAGCGCAAACGAACCTGGTTTTGCCAACTTGGTTGCTTTGATATTGGCTTTTGATGGAATAATGAATTGATCGCGAAATCTCCGCATATGATCTTTTGCATCAAGTGATTGCGCATATTCAAGTGTCTTTGCTTTTGATGGGAATATTGGCTTTTCAACCTTTAATGGTTGTTCTTCTTTTGCTATGGAACCCATTTTGATGAGGAGTGGCAAACTTTCTGATGGTGGTGATGTGATGCTGCTGATGCTGCTGCTGATGATGATGGATATGCAACGACAACCTAGTACTTTGTTCTGAAGAGTACTTTGCGACACAATTGATCAGAGAAAAAATAAGATGGATGAAAATTGATTTAATTCAAAGTCAACTCTGATCACTTTGTATGCGCTCCCACTCTTCAAACATTCATGAAGTCATGATGTTATTATCCGTGTTCCGTCGGGACAAGAAATATGGAGACGGATACGGAAGCGGATGTATCGTATTTAACTTTCTCCTCCTATTCTTACGCGATAATAATCATGCGCACAGTATCACGTTTGAATGGATGGAAACCGGGATGAGAAAATGGCCGAAGCGGTATTCCTTGTTGCCGTATAATATACGGAGTTTGATGAGTATGAGATGAAAGTAGAAAAGTAATACTAGTATCTTCGATTCGAGTCTCAAGTCATCTATAGAGTTTCTTACTAGCACTTCCATCTTCATCCCGATCTTTCATGCAAAAGCAAAAGTCAAAAGTCTCAGTATAACAAAAATCATCATTGAGATACCATTCTCTATTTTTTATTACATATATTCATCATCATCATGCTTGGTCCATTAAATATCAATCTCTCCGAATATGGAGTTTCAACAAAGAATGGATTTCTTCCAGATATTAATCCTCTCCCAAGACTGAGTGCATTTTCAAAATGGGAAGATTTAGTTGATGAAATTCCATTTTTACTCAAAGAAGGATTATTCAGACAACATGCCGATGCATTACCATTATTAGATACTTCGAATTTACAAGAGGAAGATGAATGGCGAAGAGCCTACCATTTATTATCTTTCATGACACATTCATATATCTGGGGAGGAAAAGTTCCATCAGAGGTAAAGACAACATCTCAAATCAAAATATTCCTGTACTAACTGAACCAGACATTACCCCCTCAAATATCCAAACCCTTCCTAGTCGTAGCATCTCGTCTCGGCCTCCCACCAACCGCCACATATGCCGCCCTCAACCTCTGGAACTTCACCAGTACATCTCCCACACAAGATCTCACCGATCTAGACCATCTATCCTGTCAACACACCTTCACTAATACCCCCGATGAATCTTGGTTTTATCTCGTATCCGTCGCTATCGAAGCCCGAGGCGCAGAAGTCATTCCTCTCATGATTAAAGCCATGAATGCTATTCGAGCAGACGAACCATCCATCTTAATAACCTGTTTAGAAAGATTCTCAACATGCATACATGATTGTGGTATTCTTCTCCAACGCATGTATGAGCGATGTGATCCAGAAGTCTTTTATCACGTCATCAGACCATTTTTAGCAGGGAGTAAAAATATGGCTGCGGCTGGTTTACCTAGAGGTGTATTTTATGATGAGGGGGATGGGAAGGGGGAATGGAGACAGTATAGTGGGGGAAGTAATGCGCAGAGTAGTTTGATACAATTCTGGGATGCGGTATTGGGTGTTAAACATGTACCTACGCGGACTATGGGGAAATCACAGAGTGAAATTGTGTCGCCGAAGAAAGGTGGTCATGGTTTTTTAGATGTATGTTCCCCCCTCATCTTCATCCTCATCCCCCTCTCCACACCACGAATCCCACTAACACACCCCCAGGAAATGCGCAACTACATGCCGGGACCCCACCGCTCCTTCCTCCAACACATCACGACCAACTCCCCCATCCACACCTACATCCACGATAGCGCCTGTTCATCCTCAGCAAGCCAAGCCTACAACCAAGCTGTGGAAACCCTAACCAGTTTCCGCGATATCCACATACAAATCGTGACGCGATATATTATTACCCCATCGCGAAAAGCGATGGCTCAAGGGACGGAAAAAGAAAATGCGGGGTTGAATTTGGCGGTTGCGACGACGAGGAAGGGGGGGAAGGAGTTTAGGGGGACCGGGGGGACGCAGTTGATTCCGTTTTTGAGGCAGAGTAGGGATGAGACGAGGGGGATGAGGGTGGATGTTGTGGAGAGTCCGTAGGTATTAGGGTGGAGGGGAGTTGGAGGTGGAGGGTGGAAATAGGGAGATTATATTGTATATATGGGAATGGAATTGGGAATGGTATTTAGATGAATGATGATAGAGCTAATAATACCACCATAAGATTTTGAAGCACAAAGGTCAAGAATATCTATCTATATTACTATTGTGTGGGGGGGTGAATTTTAGATTCAAGCAACCCGCCAGTTATATTCTTTTTAACTGCTTCATGAATATCCGTGTTGGATACGCACTTGGGTCCAATCCGTGAACTTTGTATAAATTATGATAGAGCTAATAATACCCAACGAGATCTTTAACCACCAAATTCGAGAAAGTCTATCTACATCTGGTATACACAAAAAAAAGTTTTAAAATCCAACCACCCTCAATCCTCAATCCCTCAATTCTTCTTCAACTCAGCAGTCACGTTCCTTTTTCAATTGTAAATAATTACTCTATTCGCAAATATCTATCCATCCCTACCCATGAATACACACAATATACACCCGAATCCAATTTATCACCATCCATCAACGCCCTAAACCCTAACCTCTAAGCCCAAACTTCTCTTCTATCTACTATCTACTTCATCCACATCCAATTCCGAGATCCAGCTCATCGAATACATACATACCCATCAATACTCATAAACCATCAATTCCTTAAGCCATCAATTCCTTAAACCTAAACTTAAATATCAAATACTTATCAAGCTCACCAAGCTCACCAATTTCTTGAACTTAAATATCTGATACTCACCAAGCTTATCAAGCTCCCCAAGCTCATCAAACTCACTGTCTAATATTGGCAGCTTAACATCATCTAATGTTCGCCGTTCATCTATCATATTACACATTTTCCATTCCAACTCATGGGAGTTTTTTCTTGCCTTTAAATTACATATGCCTATGCCTATGCCTATGCCTATGCCTATGCCTATGCCTATGCCTATGCCTATGCCTATGCCTATGCCTATGCCTATGCCTATGCCTATGCCTATGCCTATGCCTATGCCTATGCCTATGCCTGCTGAGTTGAACCGAAGTGAGCTGAATTGAGATGAGCCGAGATTCTTTGTTTTCCTCGTTTGGTTTGGTTTGAATAGTAGAAAAGTGTTCTTGTATTAGTAGATTAGCGGTTATGAAGATTAAGTAAACGCGGATGGATATCTATCTATCTATCTATCTATCTATATTCTTAACATTCCATAAATTATATTATTACATAGATGATAAATAAGGAAGAAGAGAGAAGAAGGAAGAAGAGAGAAGAAGGAAGAAGAGAGAAGAAGGAAGAAGAGAGAAGAGAAGATATAACAGAGTAACGATAAAATTAATCAATCCACTCAAAAACCACACTTCCTAGAAGAAACATTTTAATCCGATGAGTTATGAATAAATACCTACCTACCTACCTACCTACCCATCTAGTATATATATCTCTAATATCCAAAGATATTTACATTCAAAGACACAGCTAGTTAGCCACTCCATATAATATCCCATGCAGCGTCTCATATAAACTCAATATAAACTCAATATAAACTCAATATAAACTCAATATAAACTCAATATAAACTCAATATAAACTCAATATAAACTCAATATAAACTCAATATAATATAATATCATATCATATCACATCATCCCATATCAAATCACACACAATAAAACCATCATCAAAACATAAAAATATTAAATACATCGTAAATAGAATATATTCTTATTATGATAATTGCAGAGCCAAGTTCTATGAAGCAAGAGATTCATTCCTCTAGAGTCTCTTGCTGATTTATCTGGAGAGCTGGTGAATCATGAAATACCTATGTCGATATAAAATCGCTTCAATCATCACCATGAATATCTTAAAGACTTGTACTGATGATATAATATGATTTGATATACATATGACTTGGATACCGTACCAACGTATCATGGTGGAGTATTTCTATATCCATCAGACTTGCCATCACCTCTTCTTGTATATACATCACTTATACCTAAAAAAAACATTAACCCTCCACCTCTATGACCCGGGTCTACAACTTACTTTCCACCCCCTTATCCCCCCCCTCCCTCTCACCCATAACCTCAATAACCAATTTCCCAAACTGCTTCCCCTCCATCATTTCCCCAAACAACTCTTCAATCTCCTTCAAATTATCAATTCCCTTTACCACCCTCGAAACCACAGGTTTAATCTTCCGTTCATCAACAAACGCAATCATTTCTTTGAATTCTTTTCGTGATCCCATGGTTGATCCTTTGAGTTCGAGATTCATGAGGTTGGCTGACATGGACCAGTCCATTTTTGGGGAGAGCGTCATGCCGTATTGGACTATTGTGCCACCGAGCTGGGGAGGGATGTTAGTTTTTCTGGATGTGGATGGAGATGGAGATGGAGATGGGGATGGAGAGGTAGAGAGGTGAATTGCTCAGATGAGGATGATTGAAGAGAAGAAATAGACGGGGGAAAAAAAAAGGAAACATACCTTCAACAACTTCGTAGCTTTCCTAACAATATCACCTCCCGCCCCATCAACAATCAAATCCAATTTCCCCATCCCAAACCCCTTCAACAACCCTTTTAATTCCTTCTCCCACCCCTCACTCTTATAACTAACTCCTCCTTTCGCTCCTAACGCCCTCGCCTTTTCAATCTTCCCATCATCACCACTAGTAACAAAAACATTACTCCCCAACCCCACCGCAAAAAGCAACACACTCAACGCCACTCCGCCCCCAATCCCCGTCACCAAAATATTCCTCCCTACCCCAATATTCCCCTCTCCCCCCTTAACAACCAACGCCCTCCAAGCCGTCAATCCCACCAACGGCAAAGCCGCCGCTTCCACATCCGTCAAATGCGCAGGCGCCTCTTCAACCTCCTCCTGTTCAATCACCACCTCTTCAATCAACGTCCCAATGGGAATCGAGCTCGTCCCCCCTAAAATCTTATACCCATCTACATCTTCCGGACCGCATGGATCATCTCTCCATCCGCGACCCGGGGTAAGAATTACGCGTTTCCCGAGCCATTTCCCATCGGCTTCCTTTCCGATCTGTGATACGATACCGCAGGCATCGGCTAGGAGGGGGGTCGTAAAGGAGGGTGAGGGATACAGATGTTGGCGGAGAAAGAGATCCCGGTGATTGAGTGCCGTGGTGTGGATTTGGATTAGGAGGGAAGTGGGGGTTAGGGGAGGTGTGGTATGGTTTGTGAGGTTGAGACTGGGGGGTGGTTAGTATTCTGGGATTAGATTGGACGTTTTACGAATGGGTATCAATTGTGGGGATGGGATGGGATGGAGGAAAGGAAGAGAATTGAAGAAAAATGAAACCAACGGATAGTAAACCTGACCCGGTTTTCCCCCCTCAATCTTTTGCATCGTTATCGCCTTGGGCATGATGACGAATCCCTGGTCTTCCCGAAGATATTCCTCGTTAGCCGCCGGTAACCTTATGTAAGATTAATCAATATCGGATTCAGTAATCAACACCAATTAGAGTTTAAAACTGTTGGAATCTAGATGTAAGTACTGAAAGTACCGACCGGTATACAACAAGATAAGGTTATCGGGATTATCAAGCAAGGTTACCTTCATCTGATATTAAGCATGAAGCTAGAGCAAGTTAAGTCTTAGATTGATAAGCCTTGTGCAGTGTGCAGACAGCCGCCGTTTGTTAAGGATCCAGGTTCCTGTTCCATGTTTTGCCATGTAGTTCCATGTGAAGCGCCACCGTTGCCCGCCCGCCCCGCCCGCAATGAAACCTCGGATGAGGAGTCAGGATCAATAAGATAATAAGATAAGGTTGACACTAAAGGTGCGGACCGAAAGTTTATTATATTGATGTTTATTGTGTGTTTAACGTGTGATGTAGCTTAGATTTAGATTATTAGGTAGGTGGCTTGGTGGCTTGATGGCTTGGTGGCTTGAAAGTTTATCGTAATGTTTATTGTAATGTTTATTGTAACGTTTATTGTAACGTCTACTGTAATGTTTAATTTAATGTTTACTTTAATGTTTACTTTAATGTTTACTTTAATGTTTTACTGTAATGTTTTACTGTAATGTTGACTTTGATGTGTAATGTAGGAAGTAGGGATATAGGGATTTAGGAACCGAGTTCCCAAGAACTAGATGTATGATACAAAACATACAAAGCACAAACGAAGCGGGAAAATTCTCCGGAATAGGGATCAACATTTTATTTTATTTTATGGAGTTCGGTTCCGAGTACTTTCAGTAATAAAGATCTTCGGAGTCGGTATCGGCTATTGGGTATGTGTGACATTGTGTGTATGTACCTAGGTATGTATTTGAAGGAGTACCGGTATGCGGAATAACTCCACATATTGAATTTGGATGAGATGAATTTTAGGTAACTTTTCCTTGGTATGTACTCCGTATGGAGTGTGGGAGGCATACTAGGTAATTAAGGTTATTGTGGAACTTTAAACTTTAACCCCCGATGTTTTGTGACTACATACTACTACATACTACGGACTACATAGTCGATAAGGTGGGTATATGTGACATGTGTTTCCCATCTGCATGAAATGTACGTACATTTAACAATGCAACATATATGTCTCACACAAATCTTCATTCGGAGAAAAGGAATAGAGGACCATACCGTACCCATTAGAATTTAGATTATGGATCACCCGATGAAAAAGAAAGTTCAACGAACGGACTCGCGAGTGTCTTACTCCCTGTCTCCGATACCCGCCGATTGTCGGTTGAGATTACCGTACTCGTGCTCTCCGCTGCGGGAAAGTATAATTTGTAAGGCTTATCCACTTATTTATTGATTATTATGGCCCGCTAGGTTGGCATGTGCGAGAGTGGAGAGTTGGATACTTTACGGGTCGGCGCCTGCAACTAGAAGGGTTTGTCTTTGACATTGATAGATTTGACAGTAGCCCCATGGTGTGGTGGGTTTATACTCTAAATGAGCTTTTATGGGCCAAAGGGTCTTGGGAAAAGAAGGGTCCTAGTAAAAAAGTACCGGGGGATTAGAAGTTTGCATCTTGGTATTCAACATAAGATTGCGATATACGACATGTAAATTTGCAATCCACAATCTACAAGCTAAAATTACGATATTTGGCATGGCAAATTAACAACCCATGTTATAAAATACGTAAGATTATATGTAGTATGCGGAAGTACTTCTAACTTCTCACTCACTGTGGAGTAGAAGTACCCATCCCTTCAATAAACTACTGCCTAAACTCCACTACCTAAACCCTAAGTTACGGCAGACACACTTACATATTACATATTACAACAATATCGGCGCAAACCGCGGTACACCATTCCAACACCATACACACACCATTCCAACACCATACACACACCATTCCAACACCATACACATACCATTCCACATACCATTCCACATACCACACACTACAAGCCCAAGCCCAAGCCCCAAGCTCCAAGCCCCAATCCAGCCCCACGCAAGGACTTGCCTTATACGTAATAGCTGATAGCTGAAAGCGAGCTGAGGGCTGAAGGCTGAGCTAATGCCGTACTCGTGTATTTGTATGCACGGCGTACCCTCTTATCGTTTATCGATACTACTTACCATTGCGATTCCAATTGTACCTGTAACTGCACTCTGCAACATAAGATTTGGAATGCAGGATTTGAAATACATGATGTGATGTGATGTGATGTGATGTGATGTGATGTGATGTGATGATGATGGATGATTTGCAATTGATGATTCACAATTGATGATTTGCGGTTGGTGATTTGCAATTGATGATTTGCGGTTGGTGATTTGCAATTGATGATTTGCAATTGATGATTTACAATTGATGATTCACATGTGTAAGATTCGTGATTTCATACTCCCGCCCAAAAATTATAAAAAAAAAATTCAAATCTCAGAAATGATTTTCATCCCGAAAATTTCTAAATGGTAGGTAAGTCTTACATTTTACTACCTAATACCTATCTATGCATACAGACTGCAGTAGCTGCAGTAGCTGCAGTAGCTACAGTAGCTACAAGGCATCCAACCGTAAACACCAACCAATGCACCAAAAAAAAAAAGATGCAAGCTTACACTCCCTCCTCATTCATCATCGTCTTCTCTTTCCACCCCCACCACCATCCGTATCAGCTCTTCTCTTCTTACCCTCCTTCCTCCAATATTCCTGTTTTTCCTTCTTCTCCCTCTCACCCCTCTTTTCCTCATTTTCCGCCACCTTCTTCCGATACACCTCTCTCCTCTTTTCATTTGCCACTTTCCTCTTCGCCACCTTATCATTTCGGAGCGTCATTAATTTCTGCATTAGATCTCTAGCTTTCTTTTCTTCTCCTCCTACTACCACCGCTCTCTTTTGCATGTATGTAGGTTTGCTCTGTTTCTTCATTTGTACAATTTGACTTTTGTAAGGGAGTTCTGCTGCCAAGGCACGCGGAACTCGTAAAGGATTGAAATGACGAGTAACTCTTTCTACGGGTTTGTAGTGACTGTTTTTCTGGTCTGGTGTAGGTAGATTTTGATCACGTCGAACTTCGCCGGTTAATCGCATACCTTCCCATCCAATGAGGTTGGTGACGGCATTGTAGAATCGGTGAGGTTTAATCGGATACCAAGCTCGTAAGAAGACGATATCACTCATGAGGATTTTATCTTCAAATGTAGCTCGGAAGTAACCTTCCGGCTTGGCCAATGCACGTTTAATTTGACCTCTAATACCAGAGACAGTCTTGATAGAAGCTCCTTCAAATTTGGCGATTTCCAATGACGTATTGAACATGTCTTTGATGAAAGCAGTATTCTTGTAAATTTTGTATGGCGTACCAGTAAGCTTGAGTTTTTTGACCGTCTCGGAGGTCTCATCAACTGTCATGACAGTTCCAGTAGCTGCAATTCGGAAACCAGGGTTCTTATTGGAAAATGATTGATAGCATGAAAATCCAGTATTGGGTGCAATGAATGGACCATAAAATGTACCAAAACAATGCATATGCTCTGGAGTATACTTGAGCATACGATTTCGTGTTCGATTGTCCGAAGTACTGTAAATTGGAAGAGTTTGAAATCTTCTCCATCCAAGAGAAATGATGAGAGGATCATTGGTTTTAAGAATTTTCTTATGCCATCTATGTCTCTTGATCTTGACCTGTACAAATCCAAAACGATCCTCGGTTGGTGTCAAACCTCCAACTATGATTGGCATTCGTGGATTAAATCGGGTAACAAATTCAGATGCTACTCCTTCGATAACAATCTTCGCATACATTCCGGCACGGTAGCCTTCAACATTAATCCTTTGACTTTCGTCAAGATTCTCGAATTCGGCCTTATTGATATCGAGTTGTTTCTGGATTTGTGCTTTCTGTGCATCGTACCATTCATCCTCACCAAATTCATCATCTCCACCAGCTTCTCGCCTTGCATTTGCTTTATCATTGTTGAATCCATCTCTGTCTTCTTCTTCGAACCGCAATTTGAGCTCTTCTTTTCTTCTGGCATTCTTCTCTCGTTCGGCATCAATATCTTCAGGTTCGTCTGCTTTGTGCTCTTCACCAGTTTCTAAATCCTTAAACTCTCCATCACCCTCATCATCTTCATCTTCCTCATCTTCATCATCATCGTCACTACCACTGCCATTACCCTTGCCCTTCAATAAATCAGCCGTCGCAAATCGTTTTCGAAGTGCTTCGATATTATCCTCTACAGACCATTTTGACTCCAACTTCTCATAATCAAGGAATGGAATTGCTCGGTCATCCATGATTGCATCTTCATCCTCTCTACCGGTCTTTTTAAAGAATTCATCTTCATCTTCAGATTGTTCAATATCCTCCTCTTCCTCTTCAATCTCTCCTCTCCATCTTTGAAGTACTTCTGCAGGTGTGAGCGATTCATCATACATAAGTTTCGCCAGATCTGCAGTTCGGTAAGATTTTCTTTGTCCATGAAGGTTGCGCGCAATTTCCAACATATTCTGTTTCCACCGAGCTGCTCCATCTTCATCCTCTGAATCTGAATCATCTTCGTCATCATCCAAGTCTTCACCAGATATAGAACCAAGATCCGAATCACTGTCAGCGAATTCGATATCACCACCAGCCTCATCTTTATCTTTCTTGAATGCCTTTCCTAACTTGTCTTCGGTAATCTCTGCTTCATCACTAGAATCGAATTCTTCATCACTGGCAACATCTCCAAAATCTTCGTTATCTGAATCTTGATCTTTGCTGACAAATCTTGCAGATCTTTGATGTTTTCTTCCAGAGTCTTCTTCCCGAGGAACTGACTTGATAGTCTCACCATTACTGAATAATCTCACACCCTCTTCAGTTTCACCCAAAAGTCTTCTCTCTCCTTGCAAACCAACAATCATTTCTTCTCCCTCTCCACGTTCTTCATCCTCGGCATCCGCGTCGAAATTGAACCCCTTATCACGAGTGATCCATATAGTGTCTCCATCAATTTTCAATCCACTTTTATCCGACATGGGTGCATGAAGTTTCTTTTCCTTCTCGTTTAAACGTCGCCTGCCAGTCTTTCCTGACGCTTTGGCAATTGCTGCGTCCATAAATGGTGTAGGACAAGGATCAGGTAATGCTTCCATAGCAGAGACTGAATAATCCCCAAGCCCTGGTATATGAACCCTTTGACCCTGTGCGGCAAAATTTGTTCCTCGTAAGTATCCAGATAAAACAATCGTTCGATCGCACTTTTCATCTTCTTCAATCTTGGTAGGATGAGTAATGTCCCTGAAACTATCGATAATGGTATAAGGATGTGTATTGCGCCAAATCAAGGGTCGAGGATTCTTCATGACGGAAATGAATCTTGACAAATTATGGATTTCTCGATCCGGATAACGTCCATTGATAACTCCAGAGAGGTAGAATAGATGAGCACCCTGGTATAATTCGCTCCAAAATCGATTTTTGAGTCGTTTTTTCGCATCCTTCAAAGTTTGTGGTTTCTTGAAGAGATCAAGATGTGTAAGAATTCCAAAAACATTACCCGGCATACCACTCGAAGATAAAATGTTCAAAAACTCCATAGTCTCCATCTCAAACCCAAAATTGCCATCAATCATTAATAATACAATATCTGCCACCTTTGACATATCCACCATAGCCTCGAGTTCGTTCGGACATTCTACAAATGTAAGTCTTTGACGTTTCGACGTAACAACGGTAATTGGTCCTTGAGGATCTGATAGTGTCTCTTTCGCATATCGTTTGACTAAAGATTTGAGTAAAGTCGTCTTTCCAACACCTGGTGGTCCAACAATTGTAACGAGGCGTGGCGGTGGTTCTTCTGGCAATCGATCAATTTGAGGAACATGAAGACGTCTTTCTTTGATCTGCGAAAGTTAATAAGCTGGCGCATTGAGTTCTGAATGCTTGAACATACATCATGCGATCGTGAAGCACTTTTTGCCAATCTTCCTGGGTTTGCGAAACTGAATGCTTTTGGATTACGGTCTATGGGTAATATTAGCATACGAAAAGGATCAATTGGGACAGCAATTACTAACCTCCAGTCTGCTTCTTCTTCTCTTTGGGAGCCCTATGAGGCCTATTCTTTTGTTCCTCCATGATTAATTAGTTGAAGTAGTTTAGAAAAGCTACTTCGTAATGCGCCGACAACATCGAAATTCTTTCTCCAGATTCAAAATAATTTTTTTTACCCTTGCCCCATCGGAAAATTCATCACCGATCATAGAGGCTAAGCCAATCGTAGTTAGACTCTCACAGTGGTACGCATTCTTATCACTTATCAGATTACAGGGATGATAAATTCATGGTTTTGAAATTGATATAACTATATTTAAAGGACTAGCAACAGCTAGCTACTGCTAGCCTACCTATATATACAGAATAAATAATTAGATCTTGATGAAACTATGAAGAGACGACAACTTGCACATTCATTGCAGCGGAAAGCGTATGTGTGACAGTCTATATTCATCTATTCATCTATACCTCTATATATTAATTCTATTCTATCTATATTACCCATATCCCTCATCACTATGTATAATTCGTCTAAACCTCTATATCCCAAACGCAACCTTCAACACTTCCTTCCTCTAGGCCTTCCCCTTCCAGAATCCCCAGCCCAGCGTTAATAAGATTTTACAACCACCGGCTACCCAGAGCATAGGGCTGACGCTCTGCGTAACCTTACTCACCCAACCGCCAATAATCGCGCCTACGAGCGTCAACACAAAAGCTATTGCTCGTCGATTTCTCTTTACGTTTGCTGACGGGCGAGCAAAGAGAAGCGGATCTGAGAGGAGATCGCAGAGAAGTGAGGTGATGACGATAGTAGGAACTTCTCCCACGCCTAAGAGGCGGGAGGAGACGATTTGGCCTGCTGCTTCTGTGAAGTGTTAAAGTGGGGTCGACGTGGGTGGATTTTAAGGCAAGGGGTTCTTAGATTTTAGGAAATGTAACAATTGATAGATAGTTGCGAGAACACAAAAATCGCGACAAATGAAGAGCAAACAAGCAAAATAAATTAACGTACGGAAACTCAACAAAGCAATGGCAGCAATTTGATTCCAATAATTTGTTAATCCCGCCGGTACAGCGCCTTCAATCACACCGCCTTCAACCAAACTGGCTGCCAGCAAGATACAACAACTCTGGAGTAAATACGAAGCGACGAGGGTACTTCGTTGAAGGGGGCCAAGGAAGCGATGGAATCGTGAGTAGACGAAGGAACCAATGCAGAAGAAACCGATGGAAATGAGGGATCGTGCCCAACCAAAAGGTCGATTGTTTTGTCCTGATGCGCCAAGAGCTAAGAAGATTGTGTTGCCTATAGAAAATGATTAGACTAAATGGTGAATTTCGAAAAAGAATGGAGAAATGAATGTATAAGTGGCGCGATTTTGTAAGAATTGCTCGTGATGACTTACCAGTTTGCATAGAAACGAATGTCTTGAAGGCTATATTCAATTGTCAGCTAAACTGTAACCTTATTATTACACTCATTTGAGGGAATTTAACTATACCATTATACAGAGTGCTATCCAAGAATCCAGTGATGAGACAACAAATCAACATGAGAATATCTGCATGATCTGTGCTTACTTCCTGTGCAAAATGTTTCTTCATTCTCGCAGAAAGAGGTTTTTCACTCCCATTATCGGATCTTTCAATGTCCACACTGTTGGTACGTGGCAGTGTTTCTTCTGTTTCCTTCATTTTGAAAGATTCAATTGATTTGACTTGATTCGACTTGATTCAACTGATTCAGTTGATTGATTCGCCTGACTCGGTGAAAAGAGTTCCGAAATCAATTGGAAAATTGGACAAGAATTTTTTGAAGATGGGTGTACGAATGAAGTAGGGTAAGAAAGCGGGCGAAAAACGGAGATACTTAGATTCATTTAGATACTAGATAAGCGCCAAACCCGCTCCTTTATGAAATGCGCATCAGCGGAGTTTTTTTTTAGGTTGACCGGAGAACCAAAAGCATCTTAAAAAAAAATTAGGAAAATGGCATATCCCCCACGTTGCCTAATCCGAAAAACTTTAGTTTATCAGAGTAACATCGTTTCCCGCCAAGCCGGAATTTCCTCAATTTTGTTTCCGCTACCCGTGAAGGAAGAGGGGATCGGAACTATTCCTACATATCGTAGATAGCGGGGCCACACCGACATCGCCACACGCCAATTATTTCCAAGACTGGTGATGACTGGTAAATCTAATATGCGTGTCTTGACAAGACTAGGCAAAAATTAACACCTAAACCTTATCTCCTCAATCTCCCTCATGCATAGAACTCGGGCCAGTCCGTTATCTTCTTGTCTTGGGAATCTGCGTGCTCCATCTTCGCTAATGGCCGTTCGAAAGCAGTGGAGAACTATGCGAGCCCCCTTTCAGCTTTTAGCTCTTCCGCAAAAAATGGGCGAGCGTTAGACAGGTAGCCTCCCTTTTTCATCTGCTGAACTATCGTGTAACAAATCTTACACACCGCTTTAGTTAGACTCAACATATCACTTTTTATCGAATAATGACACATTTTTCTGGGGACATCACAGGCTAGTTTGTTGATGTTTTTTCGTACAGTAGGGTAAGATACATGTGTTGTGGATAGGTCAGTCTTGGCTTGGCTAGCTTGGCTCTTGGAGCGTCTCTTCGATCAAATTAAAAAGGGCCTTTTTAGCGCTGTAACCATATAAGAAGAAAACGCAGCTGAAGGCTGGAAAATATCATACTAAAAAGACAAATTGTAACACCGGGCCGGCTTGTCAAAACCCTGGTGATTCAGATCGAGGCCTCAAAATACGAGTGAATTATCGATAACCTAATTTTTAAGATATAGAAAACTCTATTCTGTGTGGGACTGATATGTAATCCTCCTTGAACCCGTGAATTTGAAGAGGGGGCCTGAATGACTATCAAGCGAGAGAATAGAGATTATCGCCAAGGGCTGGGTACTTAGGAATTATTCGGCTTTAAATTTTCCTGTAGCCCTTGGTATTACTCTGTAGGGTAGTAAGATGCAATTTTTGATAATGCCTGCATCGCTTGGTATTGCTTTACAGGATAACTCGTCTCAACGACAACTGGATTTCGATTCTTCATGTATCCCTTGGTATTGCTTGACAAGGTAAGGTCATTGAGTCATGTTCTTCCTGCATATCTTAGTAAATCTTAGTAAATCTTAGTACAATCTTAGTAGATACACACGCGCTTCTGATGCTGATTCTTCATGTACCCCTTGGTCTTGTTTCAGCGGGAGTGATGACGCCCAGCGGCACTCGCATCAAACGGTGATAGCCAATCTAGAAGATGTGATAAGGACGTGACATTGAGGGATTTTCTGCATCCACATCCTCGTGGATGTAGAATACGACTGAAAGTACAATACCAAGACGTTACATTATCGTTCTCACGCTGCGAGATGATACATTGGGTGTCGATCAGTGAGGGTCGAGATTCATCCTTTGGGCGCATCTCGTCTTTAGATGGTGCTGACTGGACGGAAAAATAATCCACAGGTAGATGTGAAGAGGCAAAGAAGATAGATACAATAGATTGATGCGGGGAAGACTCGGGTCGTGGAAATCTATAAAGCCCCTTCGTTCGCTGCTTGGAGTCACCTCGACCAGAAGCACACCAATAACACAGTGACATATCCACATCACAATCATCATCAACAACATCAACAACACCAACATCAATTCTTACCACTACTTCATTCCTGACTTATCATAATGGCTCCCATCATGGATGCACTCCCAATCGTCGAAGACAAGCCTATGGCGACTGTGACTGAGTATCCGGTATGCAAGATTCCTCAAAGTGATTGCTCATAGCTAATCAAGATTTCCCAGGTCTCCAGTTCCCCAGATGGAGCTGTTGCGCCTTACTACGACAACGCCGTCAAGCCAACACCTAGCACAAGCTTTGAGAACGGTGCCACAAAGTTGAAGAATATGCTTAGGGACACGAATGAGTTGATTGTCTGTCCCGGTGTCTATGATGGGATCTCAGCACGAGTTGCCCTTCAAGTTGGCTTTCCAGCCCTTTACATGGTACGTTCTAGATTCCTTGGGAGGACTAGCTACCCAATAGAAGAATACTTTGCTAACATTCGGCAATAGACAGGAGCAGGCACTACTGCTTCTCGCCTAGGAATGGCAGATCTCGGCATTGCTCATCTATCTGATATGAAGGACCATGCTGAGATGATTGCAAACCTTGATCCTTATGGCCCACCCTTGATTGCCGATATGGACACAGGATACGGTGGTAAGTAAAATCGCAGACAAAAAATAAAAGAAAAAGCTGACATTTTCTCTTTCAACTTGCAGGCCCTCTCATTGTTGACAAAGCAGTCAAGGCCTATATCAGAGCCGGTGTCGCTGGATTCCACATCGAGGATCAGATTCAAAACAAGCGTTGTGGCCATCTTGCAGGCAAGAAGGTCGTCCCCGAAGAAGAGTACTACATGAGAATTCGTGCCGCCAAAGGCGCCAAAGATGCTATGAATTCCGATATTGTGTTGATTGCACGCACGGATGCGCTACAGCAGCTTGGTTACGATGAGTGTATCAAACGTTTGAAGGTTGCTCGAGAGCTCGGTGCAGATGTTGGCTTGCTCGAGGGTTACACTTCAAAGGAGATGGCTGCGAAGACTGTTAAAGAGTTCGCCCCATGGCCAATTCTTTTGAACATGGTGGAGAACGGTGCTACTCCCATTATCACTACCAAGGAAGCACACGAGATGGGATTCCGTATCATGATTTTCTCTTTTGCTGCTCTCGCCCCGGCTATGTTGGCTATTCAAGAGACTTTCTTGCGTTTGAAGAAGGAGGGTGTCGTAGGAACTCCAAAGAATGTCACACCAAGAGCTCTGTTTGAAGTTTGTGGTTTGCAAGAAAGTATTGTCATTGATACTGCGGCTGGTGGTGGGTCTTTCGCGGATGGTGTTTAAGTTAGATATTAGATTTGGGTTTTCAGTTTCTTTAGTCTGTTAGGTTCTCATCTAGTAACTGGTTAGTTCTAGATATGGTGCAAGTATATTAGGTACAGGGCTTCGGTCGAAGTAGAATTTGTTTATACATGGAATATATTTTACTTTTTTTTTTTGGCTTCAATATGAAATGCTACATGGACTATATATTGGTGAACATTCTGCTGTACTCGTGCTCCTTCCAGCCTTATCATCAAAGTAAGGAAGGTGTGAAATTGTGGCGCACGTTGTGGCGCCATCGAGACTTGTTGCATCGCGATAAGGTTATAAATACCTACCTACCTACCTAAAAATATCTACATTGCACAACCTACCTTCCCCCTTATCGGATATTGGGATTACGGTTGAAGTTGATTTTCAGATAACAGGCTATTCTATTGGATGGACTGTTGGACCAACTCTTAGAATAGCAAATACAGATGAAGAAATGCAATCAATACAATAACACCTGACGAAGAACTTTATGCATGTAATATCAAAAGTGTAAACCTTGGAAGATATACATCGAAAAGCTGGAAAGCCTTCAAATTCTTTCAACCAATCTACTCACTCCTACATTGCCTCACACGGCTTGCTATACGGAGTTATACCTCATGGTAATCTTGTGAGCCAATAGGTCTCGAAAGCTTAAACCCCCCTTACCCGCAGACGTGTCAGCCCAAGTGATGACGTATGATCATGAGTCGCAACTCAAAGACCCCCCTCCCCCACGTATATAGTCTAAGTCACTATCCTCCCAGCCATTACCATCCCATCTTCACCTTCATCTGAACCTCAATCTGAAAGGCTGAAATCGAATTCCGACCGCTTCATCATTACCTTCACGACATCGCATCACTACGAAGAACCTTGCTAGCCAAACGTCAAGATGCCACAATACATTGTAATTAACATTGATCAGATATCTATCATCTAATGTACTGATTCAGCACCTAGATCACCCTTGATGAGGATTCTACCAGGTCTAAAGACCCTGAGAAATACGAAGAGCAAGTCTATTTTACATCACTGTCTGCATATACTGACACACAGTAGGGCTATCAAAGCCGCCAAAGACCATGGAGGTAGTATAGCAGAGGGCAATGACTTTGATTGGGGATTTATGTAAGAGTGCTGTTCATTACTCTGTCTCTCTCTCTCTGTCTCTCTCTCTCTGTCTCTGTCTCTCTCTCTCTCTCTGTCTCTCTCTCTCTCTGTCTCTCTCTCTCTCTCTCTCTCTCTCTCTTTCTCGCTTGCATGTACTGATCGGATGGATTACATAGTGTCGACTTCCCTGATGATTCTGTTTCCGTATCTACTATCATGAAAAATAAGACTTTCAAAACAATTGAGGATGGGAATGGGCAAGTTACAACCCAAGAAGATTAGAAAGAGCAGCTTGAATTGTTTGATATATATATATATAGAAAAAGAATAATTTTAAATCCACTATTTGGATGCTTCTGATGTCATTGCTTAAAGCTGTGATGCTATTGTTGTATATACGTTGTTGTGAAAGATGCCATTTACGGAATTAGAACTATGCTCTTTTGTCACAAGGTTTTTCGGGGTTCTTAACAACTTTCTTGTGTCAACAATATTCCGACCGTACACTAAATTTTCCACACGAAACACACACATCACCAATGCTGTCATGAATTGTTACCTTCCACTTTCGCGGTCTTATCGTGCCCAGAATATCTGCCATTCAAGATCGTTTTTTAGATATGCCAGCCTCAATCGTTACCCATCCCCATCAGCCCATAAATGGTCACATCCACCAAGCTCAACTATCATCGCAGATAATGAGATAGCAAGACTTGCTAGCAAGCCATTGCATACATTGAGCCTGGAAGATCTAGTGAAGTGTGGATTTGGACATTGCTTGATATGTGTATACATGCTTACTTAGCTTGCAGACATGGCCGACCGCCGCTATCAACGGTAGCATTGTTTTCATCTGCAAACTTTACCCTCGATCTCCTCCCGAATCGCCTTGCGCACCGAATACAAGCTTTGCGGAACCTGCCTTTCATAGTCGTCTCCAATCCGAATATTTCGAGGATTTACAACAATTATCTCCATTCCTTGTCAACACTATTACCATACAAAACCATATCTACGTTGGAAGATGAGATACGATTCACGGAGGTATTGGCGGACCTTGTCGAAACACACTCGCATACCATTCCAACCCTCGCCAGAGGTTTCCCTTGAAGCAGGAAATATATAAGCCCGACCGAAGTAACACGGTTTTTGGACGAGCATCTTCGCGCCCGGATAGGCACTCGATTGATTGCAGAGCAACACATCGCATTACATCTTTCATCTCAAGCACATCAAGGAAGCCATATTGAACCCGACCCTGGAAGTTCTTCATCTTATATTGGTGTTATAGATACAGCCCTTAACCCAGCGTCAATAGTAAATTCGTGTGGCAATTTTGTGTCGGAAATCTGCGAGCTCAAGTACGGCGTCCGACCAAGTTGGATTATAGATGGGGAGCCGGAGACAACGTTTGCATTTGTGCCAGTGCACTTAGAATATATAATTACTGAATTATTGAAAAATGCATTCCGTGCGACCGTCGAGTCTGGTAGATCTAATGAACCAGTAGTCATAACGATAGTTGCAGAGCCAGAGCTCTCTGCGGTAAATGATTTGCTGAACAAGTCTAGCTCAGGTATTATTCTAGATGATAATCCTAACTCTCCGATCAAACCCTTTGAGGATTCCGCGCCTGGTATTACGATCCGTATTCGAGACCGAGGAGGAGGAATTAGCCCAGAGGTATTACCAAACGTATGGTCCTATTCATTCACGACATTCTCGGAAGAAGACGAATTACCTGGACAAAGCCACAGCAATGGGAATATGGATGCATTGAATGTTTTATCAGGTGCTGGAGGCGAGAGTAGCTCGATCGCTGGATTAGGATACGGACTGCCCCTCGGAAGAGCATATGCTGAATATTTTGGGGGTGGCATTGAAATCCAGTCACTTTATGGATGGGGCTGTGATGTTTATCTACGACTTAAAGGTCTTGGAAGGCCAAAAAGATAAGGATCTCATCGCATGGGTGAAAACAAATGGCAGTGGCGGCAAAAGAACTTTTTCAAGGATATAATCAAATTTTTCCATCTTCAGTCAACTGAAACCATTACCATCAACCCACATCCAATTAATTTTTGAGGTGTGGTAGAACTGTGGAAGCGGAGTTCGCTGATAGGGCTACTGACGTGGATAAACAAGCGCCGGGCGCTTCATTGGGAACAATGTCGAACGATATTTTAACCTTTGATGAAGCCTCACGCTCTCGCACAATCATCTCTTTTGCATTTAATTATTTGTATTGCGTTTCTTCTTTCAAAATGGAAGGTCTTTCCAGTGCTTCAGCTGCCTTTGCTGTCATATCTCTCGCCGTGCAGTTAGCCGAAAGTGTCAAAAAGTTAGTGGAGTTTTGGCAAGCTATCGAAGATGCCCCAGGAGATGTTAGTGAACTTTTTTCTGATCTAGAACTCCTGTCAGCCTTTCTAGTGAAGAACCAGAAAAAGTTTGCTCAACATAGCCCATGATCTGATTGCCCAGCGTATCTTCAGCAAATGCCAAAAAAGGATTGAAAATCTTCATTCAAAACTACATCCCACAATGGTTGCCTTCACGTCGTCTTCTTCTCGTAAAAGGAAGTGGGCCGCACTCAAAGTCACTCTAAAAAATGAAGGAATCAAGAAGATGCGTACGTCGGTAGGAGAATCTTTGGTGGCTGTACAGATGATTCAGCAAGGTGCTATCTCGTATGTTATCTTTATTCAATGTCCTTCAGTTCCTAAACTCAATTTTCCACTTTCAATAGAAATGGCTCTCCGACACCAAGAAGAAACTTCGAAAAGCATAAGCGCCATACAGGAGTTTGTTGTACAATATTCGCATAACCTCAAACCTATGCACAGGTCCGAATCGCTACCTTCAACATATGCTTCTTCCATGCTCTTGGAGGAAGAGGAGACCACAGACCTAAGCTTACTAGATTTTCATCGAGATAAGAAGAGTCATGGTTATTCTCAGTCTACTGGTACAACGATCGATGCACGAAACGCCATGATCTTACAAAAAAGTTCACCTGCAATTTTGGAAGAAGTTACAAGCTCGGCCGATGCTTTCAAGCAACAGATCATTGGTCATACATCGTCGAAAACTAGATTGTGGGAGACTGATGGCCAGACACCTATTTTCTCATTTCGAGTCAGCTCCGCTTCGACCAAAACTACAAGTGCACATGAATTGAGTTCTCACGAAACCGTAGAGACGAAAATTGGCATAGTATTCCACCCAGCGAAATGGCTGTATCGCCTTGGCGTAATTGTGGGGATTCGCATGTCGGCAACCGTTGATAACGGCTGGATGTTTACATTCTCCTCCTTTAGTGCCGTTCCGGAAGATGCATTGAATTTTGATCTTTGCCGACAAGGCAATGTTGCCGGTGTCAAAATTCTTTTGGATCGTGGCGATGCTTCTCTTGAGTGTGAAAACCCTCAGGGTAAAACGCCGTTGTGGGTAGGTTTCTCATGCTCCCTACGGCTTCTTGTAGCTAATCATTCCAATGTTGCAGACTGCCGTTAACCATGGCCAAGTCGACGTCGCGAGAATTTTAATTGCCGCCGGAGCCAAGAATACAGCCAATACAATCAACCTATGGCAGAACCCTGTCGTGCTTGATGCTCGTCGAAAAATCGCCCTGATTGAGACTCTGGAAGTTTACTCAAAGTATAGAGGTGTTAATATATATGGCACTATTGGTCGCTTATCGATATTCTATACCCCAAGCAAACGACTCAATATGATCCAAGAAGAAATCTCAGACAACATGTTATGTGTGTTTAAAGCATTAACTCCATCTCTACGCACAGGTAATACTGCTGCGATTAGTTATCTTCGAGAAATGATATCGAGCGGTCATCATGGAAGCCTCATCCATTGGCTAATAAGCAGAATCAAGGGAAATCTCGAGACACATGAAGACAGTGTGAACAGGATATGGATACCTTCATCGAGCGGGAGATTGGTGCGAATCAATTGACCTCATGGGTTGGACCAAAGCAACGTTGAAAGCCTTGTTCCGGCATCAGTTCAACACACCGAGCTACAATGGAAGAAGACCCTTTCATGGGTTCCTTGTATGTGACAGATGCGACCATCTCGATATCTTCAGAAGACAGCTCCGAGAGATCAGAACTGGTCGTGCTCAAATACCACTCTACTCGCATACAACAGATGTCAGGGACGGCTCATCCGTGGGCGTAAGTGTCGACGGAAATGAGCATCATACATCATACAGTCAACAGAAAACATGGCCACCATTACCCTATCGCTTTGTATGTTCTGACAGGTGCCGTGATATCATTTCTGTTCACGACGTATTTGAAAATGATTCGGAGGATTTGCCAGGATTTCCGCCATATATTTCCAAGGAGGAAAAGAAACGCCTTGAGGAACTACTTTTAGCAGAGGAGGAAGCAAAATGTCCCACTTATAAGATGCCTGGGGCGTTTTGATATGGCTCACGACTGGGAGAAAAGGCCGAAGACCCTAGTCTAGTCTTTAATCTTCCAATTCAAATAGACCTGACAGTCAAATGACCCCTAAGATTTCAAAGGCTCATGTCACATTTGAATGAATGGTCCTTCAAATTTAAATGCTTGTCAGATTCGGCAATCAAATGATCCCTTACGCTTCAAAGCCTCATTTTAGATCTGACAATCAAATGATCCCTTTCGCTTCATAGCCTCATAACAATTTACAAGTTCCATTTCAGATTTGACAATCAAATAGCCTTTTAGTATTTGTATCTTGCTTTTTATTTTTTTCTCCGAGTCATGGGCATGGGCTGAATTTGAAGAATTTTCATGATCAAGAAGAATTGTTACAAATCTGCCGAAGCATTCAAATTTTGAAATCTGCATCTTGTTTCGCAGCTGAAACCGGTGTCGTTTGCTGATATCGAATCAATTTATTTGATGTGGTGGGTTGCAGAAGCGAGATGCATGACAGGGCTACTGAACTGTTGGATCGACATGCCCCCTGGATACATTACGCGCCTGCCACATCGACCTAGTTTAAGGAGGCAGTGCCAACTCTACAGACTGGGTACACAAGATGTATGCCTTATATGAGGCTTCGCGCACAATCGTCATATTTCAATGTAGCTTATCCTGCCCGCTACTTTCCAACAGTGTCATTCGTCATGGATGGCCTTTCTAGTGCTTCCGCTGTGTTTGCTGTTGTGTCTCTTGCTGTTCAGCTTGCAGAGACTATTCACAAGTTAGTCGACTTTTGGAAAGCAGTCGAAGATGCTCCCGATAATATTACGAGGATTTTCCAAGAACTTGGACTTCTGTCCAAGATTTTGACACAAAGCCACGAGCTAGCGCAATGCAACTCATTTTCTGATATATTTGATGAAGCGCTGGCAGATTGTAGCTCCAAAGTTTTCAAACTTTATTCGAAGGTTGAAAACACAAGAAATAATCTCAAATCTGAAAAGCTACGCAAACGGAAATGGGCAGCGTGGAAGATTGTATTGCAAAAAGCTGAAATAGACTCTTTGCAAAGATCTATCTCGGACGCGAAATTGACCATACTACTAGCACAAAACAATAGTCTTTTGTAAGAATTTCAGCTAGGCATGCGTTGAACAGATATTGATCTTTGATAGAGCGCGCCCATTTTCAACATCCAACGTTTATCAATTCAACCAAAAGACGTCTCATGCTAACACTCAGATATTCCAAAGCATGCAAATAACAGAACGAGAGCTGGCAAAGAGCTTGGCAGAAAAACAGAATCTGCTGGCTTCGGGATATCTCAATGAGAGCCTTGTGCCATTCCACCCTGCCACAACGAGACAGCGCTTCATTGAACAAGGCCATGGTACGCAACACGATCAATCACCACCCGGATACGCAGATACCCCTCAGCTTGCAGATGTTGGCCCGCGCGAACGGCATGTATATGGAAAAAAGGGGCGTCAGATTACGGGACCATTCTCGAATATATGGACTGTGTCTCAGGAGGTTCGGGAGCGGGTTGTCCATGCATCAGGGGCCAAGAAAAATGTGCAGGCAGAATCTCAACTAATCTTGTACCCTTCAAAGTGGCTTGCCAGGATTGGCATGGCATATGGCGTCAAATTATCGGCCCTAGCATCAAGAGGATGGCAGTACTCACTCCAGCCTTTTCGTGCCGTGCCCGAAAGTGCCTTGATATTCGAATTTTGCCGTGAAGGGAATCTCGACGGGATAAGAACATTATTGAGTCGAGGAGATGCTTCTCCTTATGATAAGGATCCTTTAGGAAGGACACCTTTATGGGTAATGCTGGCTACGCTGGGTCTCTCTGCAATTGCTGACTTATTTAGTACGCTGTGCTTCATCATCAATTGGACATATCTGCACTGCTGCTTTCGGAGGGTGCGGATGTACAGGAGATGGATTGGGCAGATCGAAGGTAATGAATTTTTCCGTTTTCAGTGTTTCCAATAGTCCGGATTATAGTGCTGCGATGAAGGATTGTTCATGATTACATCTTAAGAGATTGATTGAATTCACTTGATGAGTTGAATTCACTTAAGAGAATGAAATTTAATCGGATTATCGGGTTCGTTCAGATATTCAACACACTTTTAGGTGTTTGGACATTAGAAGCTCTCATATCTAGCCTGCTAGTTCGGACTATTCTATTGGATGCCTAGTTGTTGATTTTATGCTAACACGCAAACTAGGAAACCGATTTGGAATCTTTATTTTGGTGACTGCCACAACATAAAGTTAAAATTGGCACTAGCAAATCTGTTGGCTCATCACGATTTTCTAGACGATGATGTTAACTTTTGGGCTATTGGAAGACTGTTTCTATTTTATAGACCAAACAGAACAATGGATATGGACGTCGCAAACAGGAATGAGGCGGCTCTTGTAATTTTGCAGTATTTGGCGTCCTTTTTCCATCGCACCAATTACAACTTTAATGGTCTTTTTTCTGAATTATTGAGTATGGGATATGATGGCGCAGTATTGCATTGGTCTCTGCGCAATATTCCGGGCAAGCTTTGCGGTAACGAAAATAGATCTGTTATTCAGCGCGCCATTAGGAGGCTCCTGCTAATACAAGAACCTCTCACGATGAAGACCATTATTGATAAAAGCACAACCGCTGATCTTCATCTTTACATTGATCCCTCACCATCACAGGTTTACGGAAGAGAGACACCCACGTCGTTGGCAATGTATGATTTGGAAGGGTTTTTGGTTTGGCGTAGACTTCTGAAAGAGCTCGGGTTCGATATATCAGATTTTGTCGCTCGGGAACTAGAAGCCGGGGCATGGAAAAGTAATGGATGGACTCAACAGACGCTTCTTGCATTGTTCGAGCAAGAATTGACGCTCCCAAAACTCCCCAAACCATTCAATCCAATGGGTTGCCGTCCTTGCGATAGGTGTCAACAGCCTACATATATATCCGATATGAACAAAGTAGATCTTGAATGGCGACGCAAACTCCGGTCAATTAGGACAGGAAAGGCACAGGACATCGTGGATCGTTGTTCGGCATTAGCCGGGACAATTGGTGTTAGGCATGGTATCATCGTTCGCACTAATGGGAATGGAGCGGAAAGTTCTTTTGGTAAGTTCTCCCTTGGTGTCCAGTAGTCTGGATTAGCAATCAGATCGAGGTTTTCGTTGTTTGAAAAGTTATGAATCTTTGAAATGATTTGAATGGTTGAATTTATTTGAATGTTCAAATCGATTCTAATATTTATAAATACTATACTAATAATGGTATTATAGATCCTCTACCCTACCGCATAGTCTGTCCAAGGAAATGCGAGGACGGAGTTTGTGTGGCATGGGAATTCGAAAATTTTGAGCCGCCGAATTTTCCACCTTACATCCCAAAAGAGGAAAGAAAACGTCTCGAACTGCTTCGTTTATTGGAAGAGGAAGCCGAATGCCCTACTTACACTATGCCTGGAGCCTTCAAATCCAATAGTCCGAATTATTGACCAACAATAAGGGTCGTTCAAACATTGGAGTCATTTTGATTGTTGAACTTGTTTAGAACAATGAAGTTATCGAATCGACTGAAGGATTTTCAAGCACACAAACATTAGAGAATCTACGGGACTACAGTCTGGACTATTGGGTACACTAGGACCTTTCAAGATTTTAGCTCCACATTTTTGAAGAAGTCTAATGTGATCGGGGTTAGGGAAACTGTTAGTATAAAATAGGAGATGTGAGGGGGAAACCGGGGGATTTTTCACTTCGGAAGTCCAGACGCCATCAACACTACGGTACGGAGTGGCGTTATGACGGTATGAACACATTGCATTATGAAATAAACTCTGAACCCACACACAATATTTTTGTTTAATCTTCTTTTCTTGTTCTTAAATATCTTTTCATCTCTCTGTTTCATTTTACTTCAATATCTCGACATATTTTGTCAAAAAAGCTTGAGCGGAAACAATGAAAGGGCTCATGGGTTCCAAAACTGGTAGTGAGTATATATTACCACGATACTTTCTTTTGTTTTTCACAGTAACCACGATCATCTCAAGTAATCTGCGCATTCTTTTCCACAATCTAGCGTAAAAAAAAATTGCTATTTGGATTTTTCGCACATCGAATACTGCCTTTTGCCGTCCCTATTTCCGCCACATTTTGGTTAACAACTTCGTCTAATATCTGTCACCAACCCAATCTTTACACCAATACTGCGTTGTCACCCCTTTCTTTCTAATATAGATTTACTAATGTTGATCAGATGCTTCTAAGAAGCAGGGTCAAGCTCCGAAAGTCAAGCATCGATTTCCCAAATCCATGAAGAATGTCTTGGCTAAAGCTCATATCGGCGGCAAATTTAGCACATTTCACCCTTTTGAACGTCTCCCAATTGAGTTACAAAACGATATTTGGGAATTTTCCATCGAGCCACGACCTGTTTTCCATAGAGAATGGAACATCAGATCAAAGAGGAATAAAAAATGGGGGTTTTTGAAGAAGAAGCTGGAAGAAGTTGACGATACCGAAATTTTTTATGACGATCCTCCATCTGACGAACTTCCATTTTGGCCTCGTAAATATAGTGACGATGTTGTCTACGATTGGATCACGATTCCTGGCTGTCGCCATACACCAGCAATTTTGCATGTATCTAAGAAAGCTAGAGAGATTGGGCTTCGCCATTATAAAGTTCAAAAATCGTTGCAAGTAATTCTCCGAGAACACTACCTACCTCAAAGCCGTCTACAAAAAATAGGCAGGTTGCAGTACAATTTGAGCTCATCAAAATCAATGTATATCTCTCAAAATCATGACTTGTGGTGCTGGGAATCTTTTTTCTATCAGAAGAAGGTTTATGCCCCTCTTTCAAAATCATCCAAAGACTTGCGGAATTTCATGAGTGGGTTTCTCCATCAACTGATGACCCCGGGAATATACGATAAATTTTTATTTGATAAAGGACTCATTTTTATGGGTGATAAGAAATCGCCGCCCAAGGAGAGAATGACATTGATCATCCATATGGAACGAAACACCCGTGACGAATCTCGCACGGAAAGAAGAGAAGAGTTCAAGGAGTTGGTAAAGGAACTACGTCTTTCCAAGAATTTAGTCATGAAACGTTCCGACGCTGCGGGTATTGATATTTCTCGCTCAGTCGACTTGAAGTGTAGCCGATTCGGCTTTTGCAAAGAGTGTCTGAAGGCGACAGAGGACGTTGTTATTGGGGAGAATATGGAAGCCAACTTACATACTTGGTCGATGCCAAGGCATTTACGTAAAGAGCTTCAAAAGCTTAAAGGCAAAAAATTACTAAATAAGTGCAAGTCGTCATGCGATCTAACATGGGGGATTTGCCATCACCCTCTTGTTACTCGACTAGTGGCACTTGGGATAATAATCGTATTACTACCATTCACTCAAATCACTCCGTGGCTGTGGTGAATATACTGATGCTTACACCACTTGCAAGAATGTTGGGTTGTTTTCAATGAAAATATTTGGAATATAGATGCACTCGTTCCAAGGCTTAGGCACTGGAGTTGTCAGACAAACTGATCAAGATATCTTCATCTTTTTTATACACCCTCCGGAATCATTCGAAGCTATCCACAAAATATATTCACACGGAATCTTCTGCAATCTCGAAGAATCATTGACTGTGCCCTATTGAGGATTTTGCGCCTCTGATTCGACTTCGGTCGGCTTCCGAAATAATCGATTTTTATGTTCAGGACTTAAAAATGTACAGATTTGAGGCTCCATGTCGCACCACTGTTGGTTTATCTCTCCTGGGGACAACTCCCTATGATGTCAATCGACATAGCGAAGTGGTGCACGAGTGCTGTTATAGTTACAGACGAAGTCCTTTCCAAGATGGCAGCCGGGATGATTCAAATCACTCATATTTTCCAAGTGAGCAAAGCCAATCACAACGCTAAAGACACGCATCAAACCCTATTTTCGCCGAGGATGAATGTGAAATCTACCGAATTTGAGAATCTGCAAAAAGTTTCTTCGTACGCGAAATACTCCTCAGACAGCGTCAGAACTTATCACGCTTCAAAAACTCCCAAAATCGGGGATGAGGCCAGACTCGCGCGGTGAATTAGGAATTTCAGCAAAAGTTGTTTGTTCGTATAGTTGTTGCAAATCAGACCCCGCATGTTTTAGCACAATAGATAGTTAGATATTTGGAGAACTATCATGAGGATCTAGAGATTGATGGATTTTCGCTCGAATGAACATGTTTGTGCGACAAGGAAACCGTAGAACGAACAGGTCTTCATGCCTATAAGAACAGCGATCGAAGAAGGAGTAAAAGTCTCCAACATGCTAGCTTTGTCGCTCATTCAGACTTTCCTCTCCAATTGTCCTAGCAGCATTCGGCCGGAACCTCCAGTTTCTAACTTATAAGATAGGTTCTGAGAATTTAGTGGGCTGTTGTGATATTACAAGACACTCAGAGATTTTACAGTTTGATCTTTACTTGAGGTTAGTTTGAAATGTGCTAGACGGAATTTTGTGGGGACTTTTATCCTGAAATAATTTCAAATGGGAAATTTAGTTGAATAGACCGTTCATAGTGATGGGACGGTGCTTTGTGTATATGAGCATCTTGGGAATGGATACTGGGAAGACGATACATGCAGAGAGAGTGGAGTTTAGATTTGGCACTCACAAAGACATGAGTTTTCACATACTAATAGCTTTTGCTCTCATACATACTGTAGATCTCTCAATGATTGTCCTGTTTCAACCAAGGGGTACAGGCCTCATGTACTTTTCCCAAAGAGTCCTCCATTCCTACTAATCGTGCGAAGACTTTTGCATCAATCTTGTTTAACATTTGCAAAGTGGCAACGATGAAGAAATCGGCATACGAAGCTATAAAATGTCTCTGTCAGCATCTCTCCTTTTCTCAATTCAAAGGGAAAATTTTGATGTGCAACTCACGAGTATCTCCCTCGATAAATGGTCCACCATTAGTCTTTAACAATTTTCCCAATTCCCGGACAATCGGCTCAGCAGCTTCCCAGCATTTCTCCCCACCTTCCTTCTCACCATACTCGGATAAAGGCATACCAACTCTTTCTTTTCGAGTTTCTTCAAAATAGGTACGCGAATGATCATTTAAGATGTTTGTGGGAAGAAGTGGCATCCAGAGTGGACGTATTGAAAGTTGGAGCTTGGCAATCAAATCTTCGGCTTGAGCGAGATGAGGAGAGTCAATTTTGAGAGGCGGAGTAGGGTAATTTGTCTCCAGGGTGGAGGCGATGGAGCGGGAATCTTGGATATAGATGGAATCAGGGAGACAAATTGTGGGGATTGTGTATGGCAAGCCGGTGGAGTTTGGGGTAATACCGCTGTATGAAGAAAGTGGTTAGGTTAATGACATGGCGGGGAGTAAAGTAGTGTGTGGATTTACGGACAGGGACTTGAAAGTTGGTGCTATATCTGGATATTCGATCCAAACCGTCTTATATGGAATCTCCTTATAATTTAGAACTAGACGTGCTGGCAATTATTAGTTTGGGAAAGATAGCATGAATAGGCTATCTCACACACCTTTCAAAGCATTGTGTGACCAACTAGCACAATGTCCCTTGCTAGCGAGATCGTAGAAAGTGATCTCCGAGCTGGCTGCCTGACTGTGGGTTTGAGGCATATCTGTTGTTAAATTTCTTTGTAAATCAATTTATCGTAGATAGTAATCGTTGTGTGGTTGAACTTATGTATACCCCGCATTCCGAAAAAGGGCAACCACGAACAACGGGGATCTAGGGCGTAATCTCACATGTCTGAGAAGGGCACCGTAATTTTCAAGGACGACTATTAGGTTTGGTATCTAATTATTAGTGCTCTATTCACTTGACAGTAACTAGGTAATAGAAATCAGTAGACTTTTCCCATCCCATAGGATAAGTCGAGGAAAAGTGCAATAGAAATTGCTGGAATATTGAATAATCACGTGCCTGGTCGTGCGTGCATTTAAGGTTTAACGTTGCTCTCCCCACCATCAATCAGCCTGGTGTATCCTTTAACTTATCTTCGCATTGTCGCAACAAAAGTCTATTAAAACCACCACATTCAAAATACTACAACCTCCTTAACCATGGGTTCCGTTGTTCTTCCTCATCTCGTCACTGGCTGGCATGTTGACCAGGCTATCATGTCTGAAGAAGAGAGACTTGTCGTGATCCGCTTTGGGCGCGATATTGATCCTGATTGTATGCGACAGGATGAAGTACTTTACAGTATGTGCCATTTTGGTTGATTATTCCCTCATATTCCTTCTTCTTTTACCTATATTACCGGTTCATAAACTAACGAACGTTCAATAGAGGTCGCCGAACTAGTAAAAAACTTCGCCGTCATCTACGTCTGCGACATCGACCAAGTCCCCGATTTCAAAACGATGTACGAATTATATGATCCCGTCACGACCATGTTCTTCTTTCGAAATAAACATATGATGTGTGATTTTGGCACAGGTAATAATAATAAGCTGAACTGGGTCCTGGAGGATAAGCAGGAGATGATTGATATTATTGAAACGATTTATAAGGGCGCAAAGAAGGGCAGAGGTTTGGTTGTTAGTCCTAAGGGTATGTGGGTTTTTTTTTTTAGATTTCAAGGCTTGAAATTGCGAAAGGTTAGGTTGGAGGAAGAATGCTAATTTTGGGATAGATTACTCTACCAGATACCGATACTGAGATCTTCTCATGAAGGCGTTGCGGCAAGCAAGTGTCATCGGCCTCTGAGTATAAATATTCAGCAGGGGCATAGAAAGGCGTTAGATGGTGGATTGATCTGATGGAAGATAGATCCAGAGGAAAGCAAAGGGTTGGTCTCACAATGAATTTTATGATCGTATCTGAAGATGCTAATACTGCTCAAAGTATGTGAACATTCCCGAAACTAAGTGGTAGGTCGACTTTTTTCATTTCTTGGGGAAAGAGTCCCGGCCAGATCTTGGGGGCTCTTTTCCTGCGATGGTGCAAATACTTATTTCCCACAGACTATGTTTGCCTTTTTCAATATCTCTGCAAATTTATATCATATACTACCAAGTGGTGTAATCCCTCTTCTATTTAGCTTGCAAGAAGCATCTTTGCTACTTTCTCTGTCAAACCATGCCTTCACAGGCATGGTGCAATTGTGCAAATCTCCATATATTTCACAATCAAGAACCATTTTCAGACCCCGTTTTGTCCATAGAGGCCCATATAGGTTAATATGCTATACTGTACAATTCATGTTGTGTTCGGACGTGCAACCGAATATCCGGGGTACTTTTACCATCTCCACCGGAAAAATTATTGAGCGAGTAATATCCGATACCCCTCTTTATTCAGTTCCACATCACTTTATAGCTTAAACTTGCACGCACTTTTCATCAGGGAATATTTCAATGGAATTCGCTTCTCACTTCTGGTTGTATAGTGTAATCCACCTAATTGGTTGATATTCTACCTCTTAAGATGCGGAGGCACATTTTCCGCTCCGGCTAAAATGAGAGGTACAAATTTTACTTCCTATACCTTTTCCCGTGTACTTTCGGAACTAGCCAAGTGCAAAGTTATATCCTCATGACCTACAATCCTAGATGCCGTTTTACACTACATATGTCAATCGCTCCACAAGAATGTTCTTTCGGATGTTCGCCAAGACCATTCAGGAACCCTTGTAATTGATCCTGAGGGCCAAGGATTTTCTCATCATCTTTAAAAGAGTCCAAGATGCTCCCCATTTGTGAGTATTGTTGTGCAAAGAAAATATCCAATCTTCAAGATGAAGTCCTTTCTCACAGCTCTCGTTTCCCTCCTTCCTCTAACGACAGCTCTTCCCCTAATCTCATCAGAATCTTCGATTGCACAGCCCAGTTCACTCTATTCATTTTCATCTAGTGGTAGTAATGCTAAGGTAGCTGGTCGATTATTCAACATTGATGGCAAGGTTGGATATTTTGCAGGCACAAATGCTTGGTGGCTTGCACATCTCTCATCCAACAGCGATGTCGACATCTCTTTCTCACAGATAGCTGCTACGGGTTACAAAATCGTACGTGTATGGGGCTTCGGCGATGCAAATTCCCCACCGCCTTCCACCAACACGGACCCGAACCTTGTCTACTTCCAAATCCTCAATTCTACAGGAGCATATATCAATTTCGGAGCGGATGGCCTTCAGAGGCTAGACTACGTCGTCCATGCAGCATCTAAATATGGCCTGAAGCTAGTACTGAACTTCGTTAACAATTGGGGTGATTATGGTGGAATCGCTGCCTATACTAACGCCTTCAATTGTTCATCGACGTCCTTCTACACTGATGCAACCTGCCAAATGGTCTACAAAAACTATGTCAAAACAATCGTTACTCGTTACCGCTCCAGCACGGCCATCTTCGCTTGGGAACTTGGCAATGAACCGCGTTGCAACGGCTGTGATACCTCCGTTATTACCCAATGGGCTACAGATGTATCAAAATATATCAAATCTCTCGATGCGCAACATATGGTTACATTGGGTGACGAGGGGTGGTTCGCACCGGCTGATGGAATTGGTGATGGGAGTTATGCGTATGGTGGTGGCGAGGGCGTTGATTGGGTGGCGAATTTAAAAATCAAGACATTGGATTATGGAGTGTTTCATTTATATCCAAATAGTTGGGGATATAATTATACGTGGGGAAATGAGTGGATTGAACAGCATGATAACGCTGGGAAGCAGATTGGAAAACCAGTTATTTTGGAGGAGTATGGGACACCGTTTCCGTATAATCACACGGAGACTGAGGCACCTTGGTATGTTGTTTATTTTTACCTATCTTTGATTCCCTTTTGAGCTAGAAGAGGGGAGGAGTGAGTGCATGGAAGCACATGGCTAACTAAATTATCTTTGCAGGCAAGCAACAGTACTTAAATCGGGAATAGCAGCCGACCAAATCTGGCAATTTGGACCGAATGGGACGGGTGTGCAAGCAGAGGCCTTTGGCGATGTTAATACCATCTATTTCAAGACTCCTGAGTATGCTACGCTCGGGACAGGTCATGCTAATGCTATGTTAAAGAAGAAGGTTTGATTGGGGGGAGGTATTGGTATAGCATTTATATACATACGATGTGATCTAATGAAAGTTTGTTGCTGTGTTTATTCAAAGAGGATCTGGTGTTATGAAATCTTGTGGTGAGCACATCGGAGGATCTCCATATGTTCGAATGTCAGGCATCTTAGGCATATATCTCCTCAAAGAGATGTTTTTGTTGCATGTCGCAGCGCCAGGCAGGAATGTGAGGCATTCCTCCTTGCTAAAGCAATCAACCTGGAGTCAGAACGTCTTTGAGCTTTTCTACAAAGCTGGTGGTTCTATATATTGCCGGCCCTCATATTGTGGTACAACAATGTTGGTGACTAATATCGTACAATGCAGATGTCGGCTTTATATTTCACTGAGCTGTGGCAAAGATTGAAATGTGTATGTTTAAATAGAATTTATATGAAAGCTTATTCTGAGGTGGGATATGATTTGATTGTTATTCTAAATGAAGTAGATAGAGTACATTAGATCATATTCTTTCCAACAAGTGAAAAATCCAAATATATCCTCGTTTTTGGAGATGTTGATGACAAATCAAGACTGGGTAGGCTCGGCAAGAGTTCTTTATGAACTTCCGAGCCTCGGTATTTTCCCCATCCCATAGAATTGCCGCCTCCCCAGATTCCTTCAAAAACAACTTCAATACCACTTCTATCCTCCTTCATCTATACAAACGTTAAAAGAACACTTCATATCACATATTCAAAATGGCCGTTGAAAGAATCAGCTCAATTGTCAAGCATTTGACTCCTGGTGCATCAGGATTGTCTGCAATGTATGTATTCATTCCAGCCCCTTGACCATCAATTACATACTTACAAATGTGTCAACAGTACCTCTAAAAATGCCGATGATATTGTTATTACACTTGCAGTTCGCACACCATTAGCGAAGGGTTACAAGGGAGGATTCAAGGACACAAAGCTCGATTACCTTATGTACTCTCTTCTCCAGAAAGTCCGGGAGAAGTCCAACCTCGACCCAGCTCTCGTGGAAGATGTCTGCTGTGGAAATGTAAGCAAGTATCCCTCTCGTGCAAGGCAAAAGCTAACAATGGAATTCGATAGGTAAGCGATGGCAATGCCTCCTTTAAAGTCCGTGCCGCTGTCTTAGCAGCAGGATACCCCAATACCACCGCATCCTCCATTGTAAACCGATTCTGCTCTTCCGGTCTCAAAGCTACTCAAGATATCGCGAATCAAATTGCTGAAGGTAGCATCGAGATTGGTATTGCTATGGGTGCAGAAATGATGACCATTGGAGGCGATAAACTCGAAGGTTCTTTCCACCCTGACATCCTTAAGTGCCAAGAAGCTGCAGATTGTATGCAACCCATGGGACAAACATCAGAGAATGTAGGAAAGGACTTCAACATTACTCGTGAACAACAAGATAGATATGCGGCGGAGAGTTTTAATCGTGCGGAACTTGCTCAAAAGGCAGGATGGTTCGATGATGAGATTGTACCGATTGTTACGGAAGTCAAGGATCCAAAGACTGGAGAAGTCAAGAAGGTTACTTTGACTAAAGATGAGGGTCCAAGATATGGAACTACTTTTGAGAGTTTGAATAAGATCAGACCAGCTTTCCCAGATTTCGGTGATAGATCAACTGGTGGAAATTCTAGTCAGGTCACTGATGGTGGTACGTAACATACTCCGTGACCCCTGTGATGAACATACATACTAACATCATCCTGTAGCCGCCGCAGTTCTCCTCATGAAGCGTTCCCGCGCCATCGAACTCGGTCAACCAATCCTCGCCAAGTTCGTCGGAGCCACCGTAGCAGGTCTCGCTCCAAGAATTATGGGTATTGGTCCATCCATCGCCATCCCCAAACTTCTCAACAAATACAACATCACAATTGACGATTGCGACGTCATCGAACTCAACGAAGCATTTGCTTCCATGGCCGTATACTGCAAAGATGTTCTCAAGATTCCTCACGAGAAAATGAACATCAGAGGTGGTGCTATTGCACTTGGTCACCCATTGGGTACAACTGGTACTAGACAGATTGTTACTGGATTGAGTGAGTGTAGGAGACAGAAGAAAAAGATTTTGTTGACTAGTATGTGTATTGGTACTGGACAGGGAATGGCGGGTTTGTTTGTTAATGAACAATTGTAAGATTAAGGAGGGATGGGATATTGATATTTAATGGGCATATTTTGGTGCTTTTGTATATAATGTCATTTTTGTAGGAATAAAATTGATTCTATTTCGGGTTGTGTTTGAAATTTTGATGTGCTGTGATATGATATAAAAGCTTCGGTCAGATTGTAACGTAAGTTTGACTATTAACAGTAAATATTATTAACAGTAAATAATATTTACTGTTAATAGTCAGTCTAATCTTCATAAGATAATTCACGATATCACTCACTCCAGGCATCATCAACAAGCTAATTCCCCCTATCTCGCCTCACCTCTCACTTCACCAACCGACTTCGTAATCATTTTACTCATCTCATCCCTCTCATCCCTCTCATCCCTCTCATCCCTCTCATCCCTCTCATCCCTCTCATCCCTCTCATCCCTCTCATCCCTCTCATCCCTCTCATCCCTCTCATCCCTCTCATCCTAACAATAATCTAAACACAACAACCTAAATACAAAATAAAACATCCAAAGACTACACACAACCCTAAAAACTCACCAATAATCACCCACCAAACTACGAATTTATAATTCATAATTTATCATTCTGAAGCTTTTGTATGGCTGGAGACTGGGGTAGAGTGAATGGGATGTTTGGTTTCTTTTTGATTGTGGTTGTGTATGGTGGTTTGTAGGGGAGGTGAGAGTATGTGGGAGATTTGGGAGAGTTGAGGTGGAGTGGAGTGGGAGAGTTGGGTGGAAGGTGTATATTTTGTGAAGGACTTCAGTGTGTCCAATAGCCCGGAATGCAGTCCAATAACAAGAGGGTTTCGGGCATTGGGGTTGTTTAGAATATTGAATGCTTTGGAATATTCAACCCAATTGAAACATCCAAATTAAATTCGCTTCGAATGTTAAATTAAACTGTTTTCAGAAATTGAAAGCTTCGTATCTAGTCTGCTGGCCTGGACTTTTGGACACACTGGTGAAGGCTGGGGAGGGAAGATGGAATAGGGGAAGGAGGGGAAGGAGGGGAAAGAAGACGAAGAAAAGGAAGGCGATGAGGAATATGTTGGAGGTAAAGTGTGGTGGAAGTTGAGAGAAGTTTGCTATAAATTAATGATAGTATCTCCTTAGGCTTCGCTTCATTACAAATATGTCCACTATGCCATTCCATTTCAAATCTGCGATGTTCAAACATGTATAAGACGCGTCTGGAGAATGATAGATTGCAGAAACGAATCATATGGAAGGACTCCTATATACTGGTGCCTGGGACTAGGAGGCCAATGCTAATTTTGTAAATAGTGGTTGTATGTATTTTGTACTGTGGACAATTTGCTGACTTGATGAGCGTGCTATTATGCCCTACTGAGTAGGAGCACAGAAAGAATGTGTTAGAGCCATCGAAGCTCAGTGTAAGGAACATGTCTTTTCTGCCTTTTGGCCCTCGGTAGGCGATGAAACAATCTGAGAGGGAACAAAGTAGGAGGTTATAGAAAGTCGGCGAGCCCTCGACAGACTCGTCTAAACAATCCATAAGATCTCCGACTTGAGATAAAGGGCTTCTATAGAGCAGTATGCACATCCGACTCAATCAAAAATATACCAACAACAAGTAACAAAAATCAAAATGGGTCGCAAAGCTCGAGCAACAAAGTCATCAGTCAAACCTGCCAAGCTCGCTGTTCCTCAAACCATCTTTTCTCTCCCCCCTACAGCATACAACGTCCCTCTTACAAAACACATTCTCTCCATTTTCTATCAACAAGGCACCTTCAGGAAACGCGAATCACGAACTAGTCTCCTGCGTAAGCTAGCGCAGATAGAACAAACCCTCCCAAAGGATGAACAAGAAGCAGTAACTCAACTACTTCGTCATGATATACCCATCACAAGAGCCGCCATTAAAGCGGGGCCACAAAAAGAAGATGTAGATGGGAAGTTTCTAGGGATGAGCGAGGGTAAGGAGTGCGAAGTTTGTTTGGAAGTCCTAGCCTCGAAAACCTTTCCGCAATCGGTTGCTGCAAATAAATGCGAGCATACGACGTATATTTGTACAATGTGTCTAGAACAAGCAATCATGACGAATGTGGAGACTAATCCATGGGACAATATACCCTGTCCTTTCTCTACATGCAAAAACATGTTGGAACCGAAGATCGTGAGGAAGTATATTCATGGCAAGCTACTTAAGAAGTATAAACCACCCAAAATCTGCAGTTATATGGAAGCTGATTATAGCACAGTTATAACAACTACATCGGTATGCTTGAGATCCGCAATCTACCACACTTTCGATGGTGCTTGAATGCCGGATGCGACGCTGGCCAACTTCACGAGGGTGGGTTTGATGAGCGCAGGGTTATATGCCATGCTTGTAAATCCGAGAGCTGCTTTCGACATCAAGTCCCTATAGGCAGAGGAAGAATGCAGTGTAAAGCCTGTGAGGATGGCGCGGACGACATAGAACTTCCCGGCACAAAACAATGTCCGAATTGCAAAGTACCGACCATTATGCAACCGATCGGGTGTGGGAGGGGGACTTGTAAGTACCAATTAGTTTCCATGCTTATGGTGTGTCTTGTGTGTACTAATTCTTGTTTCCAAATAGGTCGTTGTGGATATTGTTGGCAGAATTTTAGAGCAGCTCATTGATACAAATTTGTTGTATCTCAGCCTTGAGTGCTTATCGATGCAGCTGAGGAAGAAATATGGCCACTAGTACTGCCGTCTCATGCTACTTCACCAAATCCACAGCACTTGCGGAGTCATGAATCTGATATGGAAACGCGAAACTTTATGACTGGAAATAACTATATTTATAATATAAGGAAACATTGCCTTATGCTTTACTGCAGAAGTAGTATATACCGTATAATCTCTCGAGATTCGGGCCCTTAACATTCGGTTCAAATTCCATCAGATGAATATTAGACCGCCTTTGTAACTTCATTGATTGACGATATTATTATAACTAAAGATTTTTGTCTGATCAGTATATCTAATAATCCGGATTGCAGAACGGATTAGATGTTTTAAATTAAATAGTCGAACTTGAATCCACTGGAGAGTTAGGTAGTCCGTTCAAGATATTATAAATCCCTAATAAGTTCGATTGCCATCCAAACGAGTTGGATTTTTGGATTAAATAATGATATTGTATAATAATTAACCGTATTATATAGTCTAAATATTATGTAACACTTTATGATATGATACTCAAATTTTTGAATATACTTTATCGAATCATATAATAAGCCTTATTTAGTTCAAAAGTCTGGATCACCGTTTAGACTCTTTAATATTAGATTATCTAATCCAGACTTTTTATATTAAATTAGAATCGATATGATATTCGTCCGCTGTACAAAAGTCCGAATCTCTCGGTAGTAAACTCATCCCAATGTCCGAAGTCGCATCCTTGAAGTTATACAACCGACTTCGGTAGCACTAAGATCCTCTAGACCCCTTTCCCAGAAAGCTAGCATTTAGCGACCGATCTAATACATCTAAAGTATGAAGCTATTTAGAATTGACCTGCCAAAGCTTGAGGAGCTGCAATAGAACCTTCCTATACCGGACATGATTGTACCCGGATGCCGTATATACCGAACATTTTTCCAAAATTATACTATTTTTTGTTTGTATGTACTGGAAATCCGGTATTTTAAATATACCGAAAGAATTTTCACAATTCGGACATAAAAAGTGTTGAGAAAAGGCTCGTGTACCTTTTCCACGAATCTAACTATGGTATACTAGAATCCCCACTATAACGGAATTGTTCGGCCGTTTCGATGCAGTACAACGAGGTTCTACTGCAATAGCTCCATAATGATAGCCGAGTTAGAACTATATATATCATTGACAACCTAGCTCAACTCCGGATTCACAAACAAAGCATCAACGGAAATCATTCATAAAAATGTCTGCCTTTTTCGACACAACGGGCAACTTTTCCCTCTACGCTGTAAGAATTGCAATTCACACCCCAATTAACGCTGAGTTCTCACATCCATACAGATTCCCGTAGCATGGGGTTTTGCTCACGCATGTCATGTTTACGCCGTCTTCGCAACTAAATCTTACGATAATCGTTTTCCCAGAGACTTCCCAAAGAGTCTTGAGTCCGATCAAAGCATTGACAAAATGGTATGCTCCCCAACTAGAAATCTCTGTCTCATCAAGAAAAGCTGATATCCCCTCAGAAAAAGAACCGTATTCGTCGTGCTCACGCCGCCGGAGTCAATGGCCTCGAAAACCTAGGATTCTTTGCTTCAGCAGTCGTGGCAGGAAATGTAGCAGGACTTTCCCATTCTACACTCAATACTCTTGCCGGAGGATATTTGATTAGTCGTGCGGTTTACAATTTCATCTATATCAATAATGAGAGTCAAGGTGCTGCAGCAATCAGATCTTTGACTTTTGTTGTCGGAATAACACATATTTTCGCATTGTTCATCAAGAGTGGAAATACCTTAAGGGATAGAGCTGCGAATTTGTTGTAGATGGATGAGCCGTGGCTGCCCAGAACAAGAACTGCGGATATATCGAGCTGTATGTATTCGTGTAAGATAGTAATGTAAAAACTGAAACCGCAACGAGATTATTCTATGAGTTTTGTCAAAACGATAAAAGCAAGATTCATGGCATGATCTGACGAAACTTCGGATTGGTCGAAGAACGTTCTCCTGGATGCCACTTCACCGGGACAATTGCACAGGAGTAATTATTATCGAACCCTTCGAGGACAATCCAGATAAGCCTCGAATCCAAAATATCAGACATGACCCTATCTTATTGCCCGAGAAATATATATATAATATCATAATGACGGAAATTCACGCAAGAATCTCAACCAAACTATTGGAGTGAGTCGATATGGGGTCAGAAAACCGCCCAAGAGAAAGGCTCACGTAAGTATTTGAATCCAAAGCTAAAGTTGTTTTCGGCTGATATTTCAAGAGCAAACGTGATTGTCGTAAAGTGCCGCGCCCAAAATATTGCATGCCCTCAAGCCTGCCAGGCCCGCCGACATCTTTCATGCGGAGATAATCACATCCTAGTCTAGACTTTCCCATATATCGAAGCCTCTCTACCAGATTGAAGATATATTATCGTCATGTACTACCAAAAATGACGTCCGATGAAATCATCTTGCTTCACGGCCTTCGAGACCGTACTTTTTTATACGAAGTACTTCGTGAAGGAATTCAACACATAGTCTTCGGGTTTGAGATCGGGGATATCGAAAGTTCCCCAAGAGACGTGCTTAAATAAGCAGTCAATGCTATAGTCTCCGTAAAAGAGACGGTGAGATTGATGAGATGGAATGAATCCGGAGAGAAGCCTGACATTAAGGGAATGGAATGGAAAATCTGGTTAAGGATGAACATCGCTTGCGTTGAGAGGATGCGAAAACAGATGAAGTCGGTGATGAGAAAACGAATGTTTTGCCTTTGTCATCAAGAAGAAGGGGCAAATTATTGGCATATGGGTACGATTAATACTGTTTCTCTTGAATAGTATCGTTGATCCGTCAGTGGCTCATGTTTTATTTTCAGGATAAGTAGCGGCAAAACATCTGTTGAAATATCTCTGAATAACCACAGGAGCTATCAAAAAAGCAAAGTCATGTAAAGAAGGAGTCGAAGCACGCCATATATGTATGATTGTCATAATATCTAGCACATACACCGCCCTGAATACTAGGGCAAAAAAGGGCGGAAATAGATCTGGCAAATGCTTCACCGCCCAATAAACGACCACTCTCATCTGATATGATTTCTTATGCTTTTAGTCTTCGGCAATCATACCTGACAATCAATCCTTAGCATCGGATCTGTTCATATTATTCAGATGGCTTCATTAACTTCCGAATATGTATCTTTCTTAGCTCTCCACATGTGGTGGTTGATCATCCGCGCCGATAAACTATACCGTTCTCTGAATACAACACTATTTCTTATTGAGTAGGCTTGAATATATATGGGATTGACAAGGTGGATTTTGAAAGCTCAATCGATGTGCAGCAATTCAGGAGTCAGGGCGAACTTCTCAAATCCAGTAACCACACATCAAGGAGTGACAATGTCCAATTACACCCTTTCAGCAGCTGAATGCGGAAAAAGAATAGTGGTTGCCCAATCCTTATGCTCCTAAACTTTTAATTGACACTATCTAGGTCTTCACAAGACTTAATGACAGAGCAGGACTCCCATGTCATCCCATCTTTACTCTTCAAAAGACACAAAAGCCCCAAACCTTGACCCAATTCCATTTTCCGATCCTTCTGTCGGTGTCTATATATGCGCTCAAAAGAGACCACACAAGATTTCGATGCCATCACATCCCGTTTAACATGTTCGGACACAATGAAGGACGGGTGCGCGGTTCGTCAGCTGTGGTTGTTCATTTTGTTGGCATAACTTCCATTCTCCTCATGTTTGCTCGCACAATGTTAACAAGTCCCAGCCTATGCCCAAAACATGCTCGTACCCAACAGAGCGCTCTTTTAGGCCAACACTCGCAGTACATACAACATAACATAGTCGAAGCTGCAAACAAGTTCGTTGCGAGGCCAATCGTAAAGCCAGTTTCGGAATCGTCTATGGAATATTTTTTGCACAGGGAGATGTCAATTATCATTTCCTTTGAAGAGGACTATGATGTCAATCCCGAAGATTCGTACGCCCTCTTCGAAATCCGCGGAGAGTAGACAAGCCCATCAGAGAATTAAAGAAGAGAATTCCTTGATCTCATTTTACATGCATTGTTTGGTGATTTTTTGCATTGTGATATCGTGAATTTTTGTTTTGGTTTCTTTTTGAGCTGGGGCTTTTTATCGGGGAAGAAGGCGGGTTTTGGGATGAGGGTATGGCAACTTCATCCATCGCAGGGTATTCGTGTCTGGCCGGTGCCGGGTAAGCGCGTAGAGTGAGGCGGGGGGGGTGCTCGATATGACAAAGAATGACATTGCGAAAGGTTGTCATACATTTATCGATACAAATAATGCTCAGCTTGAAAGCATCTCGCTGCGATATTGGATTATAAGGCTGTGAACCGTATATTATGGTCTTGAGGTACCCATAAGGCAAATGACATCATCGTGTTTCTTTCCGGTTGCTACTCCCCTTTACTCGCCATCGGAATCGTTTCCCTTGGAATCATTCGTTCTTGACTCTCGGCAAAATTGAAATACATATTCAATTCTCGTGCTTCACCTCCATTAACAGTTATAATTGTGGTGGTCCTAGCTGCAACACCGCTTAAGAAATCGGAAGAACCACCAGTGTTGGATTTGTTTCCCCTTTCCGAATTGTTCAATCGATTTGAGATAGTGCCCCTTGTATTGTCCGTAATGATGTGTGGTGAGGCAATGAGGCTATCGATAATGGATTTAGAGAATGGGATGCAGGATAATATAATGGCGAAGGAAGTGTGTAGATTTGTCACTAATGCTAGATTAAATGCATCCCAAGTACAGTTCGTTGAATCTATGGCGTCATAAAAATAGACCAAGCGGAGATCGAGAAGAGGTAAAGCCCTGTTATTAAGGTTGGAATTAGCTATAAATTTAAGGAAACAGAGACAAGAGAACGAGAAAGAATAGCAGGTCTTGCAAAAGATTGGGGGAGAACAAAAGTATTGTAAGCTGCTTCTTAGATTTCTCCAATTTCAGACCGTGGATAATATATATCGGAAGCAGGCCGATAAACACTTGGGTTAAGGCGTCCATTACCGCATTAACTGTCCAAAAGGCTCCCTGAAGGACAAAAGCTGAGATTAGAATGTACTCTAAGAAGAGAATTGGAGTTATCCTTACAACGTCAATACATTGCCCCTTCCGAAAGAGCCAAGGATGTGGAAATTAGCATTGCAGAGCAAGCACAATTATACTGATTAAAATCTAGAAACCAACCCAAATAATGCTTCTATGTATCACCCGCCGTTTAGCACTGCCCTCTCCCGTGAGACAAACAAAGAAACAGAGAGTTGAGAGTTTGGTCATGAAGATTACAAGAATATACATGATATTACCAACATATTAAGCCTGCGACTTGTCAGTCTTTGCCAATTCTCGAAGTAGTAGAAGTTATCTGTTCCGGGACATTGCGCAACATCGGCATTCCGAAATCAACTTAGCTTATTTCGAAATATACTAGGTTGCGAAATGAGCTAGTTGATACCGAAATTGGAAAAAGTGAGGGCATTCACAAATGAACTAAGTTTATACAAAAATAGCATATTCAATATCCTAGTTCATTGGCTAATAAGCCAGTATATATACTAATATGAAAGAGGAGAGGACTATAACCTCATCGTCGTTTATATTTTCAATCTCATCGTCGTCATTTTCAATCTCATCGTCGTCATTTTCAATCTCATCGTCGTCATTTTCAATCTCATCGTCGTCATTTTCAATCTCATCGTCGTCATTTTCAATCTCATCGTCGCTGCTATTCCTATTTTCAACCTCATCGTCGTCATTTTCAACTTCATCGCTTTTTTCTTTTTATGAAAATACCTTTTTTTTATTTATTGCTTAATTAGTATGAAAATCACAATTAGAATTATTATATAAATAAACGAATAATAATATTGAAGCTGAATCTTTATAGGCTTTGAATCCCTAGAGGGGTTTTATAGGCTTCAATTTTCTATAAACCTTAATTAGCTGGATAGCTTACCGTCATTTGTTGGCAGGCTTTGTTGCAGAAACATGCTATACGGTTGCTTCTTTGATCCAGGGTCTCCTCATTCTCAACTACCCAGATTATGACCCCAAATTGTGGCAAGCGACTCTGCTTTTCTATCCCATCGCCCTCTCCGGGGCTTCCATCAATACTTAACTTGGCCGTCTTTTGCCGCGTATTGAGGCTATGATGCTGATTCTGTATATTTTGGGCTTCATTGGCGTTCTCATTCCCTTAGTCTATTTGTCGCCACATACATCTGCTGAAAAAGTCTTCACAACTTTCCAAAATCTGGGGGGATGGAATAGCATGGGCCTCTCCTTCTTTGTTGGATGGATTACGTCTGTCAGTTCTTTTGTGGGAAATGACGGCGCAGATCATATTGGTATGAGTTCCCTCTTCTTCGTTAAAAGAGCCTCCTAAAAATAAGTTCAGAACTTGGATTAATAACTCGTGTACAGCGGAAGAAATCAATCAGGCCTCCAAGGTCATACCTTTCAGTATCTGGTTCTCAACCTTGTTCAATGGCATGCTAGGGTTTTCCATGATGATCGCAGTATTGTTCAGTATCCAAGATATCGTCGCTGCAACCCAATCATCCACTGGATTTCCATTCATGGAGATCTTTCAAACAGCATTGGGTTCAAAAAAAGGAGCCAATGCACTGGTATGCATATGTCTCGATTCATGACTCAAGATACCATTCTAACTTCACCAGATTATTGTGATCACTGGAGTGAACGTCTTTTCCGTCAGCAGTGTTTTGGCCACAGCTTCGCGGACTTTATGGGCTTTTTCAAGAGAGAATGGACTGCCATTTTCTAATCTTCTTGTCAAGGTACCAACCACAATATCACAAGACCTTTCCCGGAACTAATGATTACCATTTAGGTTGATCCCAAAACCCGACTACCTATCAATGCAATCATAGGAACACTCATAATCAACGTCCTCCTTGCACTGATAAGTGTCGGCCCATACACCGCATTCGGGGCTTTTTACTCCGTTGTTTTGGCCGCCTACCAGTCATCTTTCCTGTTAGCCGCAAGTGTGATGTTGGTAAAGAGATTAACAACACCAACGTCCGAGATGCCATGGGGGCCTTTCCGACTTAGGAAACCGGGTGTACCCATCACTGTTGTGTCCATGATCTACACTGTTATCGCACTCTTTTTTTCGTTCTGGCCTGCTTTTTTAACGGTGGACGCAGCGGATATGAATTGGAGTTATTTAATTTTTGGAGGGGCGGTTATCTTCAGTATGATCTTTTAGCTCTTGTCTAAACGGAAAGTCTATGTAGGTCCCATATGGGAGTTTGAGAGTCAATTTGTTAGAGTAAAGTGATGATATTCTATGGTATCTTAATACCCTTGTTATCACCAAATCAGAAGATAGATCGGCGCTGTTAATTTAACAAGTATTAGAGTGGGTGATCCGCTTACAGTGCCCTTTTAATGAGAGGAAATGGGACTTATCTGTGATGCTGATCCCAAGATTTCTTTTTTTGTGTGCAATTAGGCCAACAGAAACACTCAAATACAAAAATTGCTTGTTTGTATGTTGAGTTTATTCCCTTCACTCCATCTGATGGGGGAAAGGATTGAAATTCCAACCATTTGCCCAACAAACAACAATATGCCGCCTGACAGGATAGCGTAATGCACCATATCAAATGAAACATTCACGACAAATCGCCCCTCTTGTGGACTCGTACTAATTTGCGATAATCTCTAGATTTCTCCACATTCATATGCCTAGTATCTATAACGGATCATACCTAGTAAATAATATAAAAGGGTATAGAACGTACCGACCTGTCGGTACGGCCCGCTCCTTTATCCGGAATCATACATACCTAGTCGTTGGAACCAGGAATCCATGCTGATGTTATTAGTCGATGTTTGTTGGTTCCCCCCTTTAGATGATTCATTTTATTTCCTAATGAGGATGGTGGTATTGAGATCATCTAGAACTTCGAAGTCCCGTGAAAGTGGATGATGATGATGATGATCCACTTTCCTTTTTCCAAGTACACTTGAACTCGACGACAGCAAGCTACGAACTCTGCCGGTCAATTGGATCCTCGGATTAGCTCTCGTGGGGTGCGGGAAATTCCGGGACTAGAGTGGTTTGAAGATCACTTTAGAAAATGGCTGCTGAAGCATTATCGCGATGAGTATCATGAAAACCCCGTCTATCGATTCTGGTTCTTATTAATTTATAGTTGTATTTGTCTAATCATCGTTTTCCAGATCTTAGCTCGTTTTGCATCGTCGAAACCGGGGTACCAGACGGAGATGTGAATGCGACTTACGACTTGCGAATGCTTCGTCGAAGATTCAGACTCGGTCAGTGGTGAGAAATGTTATTCCTTTGTAGTATTTCAGACAGTTAAGGAAGACTGGACGTCTCATGTTACACGAGTAGTTATTGGTTATGGAAGATTAGGCCCTGAAAACTGGAAAACAAACTTACGACTAGACTGTTGCGTTGTAAGTCATGAGCGGTACGCTCTTCGAGATATACGTCTGCTTCGTCAAATAGAAGAATGACTCCCCATCGTCGAGCTTTCACCATCCATCCTCGTAGCTTTGACTCTAGTGTGTTGAAATCAGTGCCGATGTGGCTATAAATAAGTGAGATTATAGATCTTTCAGCAAATTCGGCTACATCTTTCTGGATGTGTTGTGAGTCTTTGTATTCATGATAGATCGTTTTCATACCTGCCATACATGTTTTCCCACACCAGGAGGCCCTGTACTCGGTTATCATTAGGGGTTACATGGATAAGGTCTAAAGGTACCTAGAAACCAGGTTTCTTACCATGTAACAATATAATTTGCCCTTCTCCTTTCCCCTTCACAAAATCGCTGGCCCGATTCTTCTGCGAAGTACTTTCCACAACGGTCATACCATATTTGACAACCGCTACTACATCAATGCTATGGGGTTTCTGTGCATATCGTTTGGTAAGACCTTTAAGAAAAGATTTATTTTCCTCGGGGCCAACAGGTAATTGATGACCTCCGGATTGAAAGATGGCGTGGACCAATAATAAATATCGCCGGTTTCGAAAAGATCCTGATAATAATCAAATTTATAAGAAAAGAATCACGGATATCACTTGTATATGCACCTACTCGTCAACTTATCAGTCTTCTTGAGCTGGAAGTTGATGGGGGTAATTGATTTGAGTCCTGCACGATTTTCTCAACTTAAGAAACCTTTGGAAAACTGGAAAGATGCATTATCACTTCTTGCGGACCCCTTGAATATTGAACCGGGAGTTCTTCTTTGTGTTGATGATGATTCGAGTACATTGATTATGGTAGAGGGAAAGCGACGTGTAATGATATCTTGGCGGTACTAAAGAATAGAAATGATTAGCGAACCTAAAAGGAGTGATCATCAACACTCTCTTCAAAAGAGCTGGGTCTTTGAGGCCTTGGGGCAGATGAGAGATTATTTAATCATGAATCGAGAAGTTAAAGCTATGGGAAAGCTAGTCCAGGACAGAAATCGTAATTGCGCTGAATAGGTAGTACATTGTAGCGGGAAGCACATAACAATATAAGCTGATTATAATTTCCACCATCCACCATTCATAGCTTAGCATGAAGTTTTTTTTTCTCGCCCCGCGAAAGCTTTTTTCTTCAAAAGGCTAATTTGAACAATGTGCTTGACAATTTCAAACCCCTCAGGGAACCAAGGTACTATGCGCCGGGAAAACTGCAAAACTACCTCTTTTCCCCACAACCTACTCAGCTCTCTTAGCCAACTCCACCAACGCCTCCCCATCCACCCTCATGATCTCCCATTCATCCATAGCCTTAGCCCCCACACTCGGCCCCTGATAGAACTTAATACTCGGCTCATTCCACTTCAAAACACTCCACTCCAATCTCCCCCCCTTCATATCCACAACCTCTTTCGCAAGTATCGACAACAATTTCCCTCCATATCCTCTCCCCCGAAAACTTTCCCGTACATATAAATCCTCGACATATATCCCCGCCGAAGCACGCCATGTACTGTAATTGTAAAAATAGAGCGCCATTCCTGCGGGTTCACTGTCATTGGAGGGTCCACTGGATGAAGGGAAGAGGAGGAGACAGCGTGCGGGACGGGTAGGGGAAATAGAATCTCCTGTTGAGGGGGTGGTGCTTGATGGGGATATGAGTGGAGAGGGGGCGAAAGCGAGGGTTTTGGCTAGAGATTCCGGAGTAGCGAGTACGGAGGCCGATTCGTGCTCGTAGTCTGCTAGTTCATGGATGAGTTTAAGGATTCCGGGGATATCTGGGGTGACACATGGGTTAGTTTTTAGGCTTGGCGATTTAGGATTGAGAGGAGTAGAGGGATTGGTTAAAGGTGTAAATAAAGACAATTAACTTTACCTTCCCGACATGCATAGCGGACTATTACTTGTGATGCCATTTTTAATATTGTTGTAAGGTTATATGGTTATCTTAGAAGGGAGAGAAGGGAAGATACTTGAATTGAACTAAACTGAATGTCAAATGGCAGATTGACATATAAGGGCGTAATGCGGGGGAAGTGATGGGTGGGGTTTAACTTTATTCTGCCATTTTGAAAGGCGGTGGAAAATGTTGGGTAGGCGAGCACGTGGCAAGGTAGGACAAGATGGTTTTGTTGCATGTCTGAAATTGAGTGAAGTGTAATGTTATCATTAGAATGCATGCCCCTTTCTTCACTTTCAGACGACACATCCTCCCATGCTCGATTCGAGTGTGAATGCTGAGCTCTCGTGGTATCACTTGAGTCAGTCAAGCCAGCAATTAATTGCATGAAGATTATGGTATAAAGCTTCTCCTGGCACCGGAAGAATGCTACATTTTGGAAAGTGACTACAACTCTCTCTACCTTGCCAGCTGTTTTGCTTCACGCTCAACTGACCTCCTAATTTTTCTATCTGTGGTACCCTGAACCAGCCCATCCTCTGGCATTTCGAAAAATTCATTATCTTTTAATGATGGTTTGGTGATTTCTCCCGCAGCAGATGGTGAGCGTTGTCCTCCCCAAGTTATTGTGTATTCTTTGGTATTTTCATCCTGCACCATTTTCGATGAAAGACTCCAAATCATGCCATACATTCTTCGCCTTGCCCGTACCAAATTATGTTTTACCCCATCTGAAATCCCCGGAGTCTCTGGACGTGTTTTCTCCATTGACTCGGCCCAAACATCCGCATGCAGCCTGGCTGGCTCATTATATAGCGAATTCATTTCTTCTCCGATGGACTTGTCGAGTTGATTCAAATTGCGAGGAATCGCTGCTTTTCGTCTTGGGCGTGGATCTTCAATGGGTTGTCTTCCTTCTGCTAAATCCCTCAACCTATTCCATTCATGTTCAGGTAATGGGGGCAGAACTCGTTCCAGAAGATTAGCCCACCATGTACGTAACATGTTCGCTTTGCGCTTCACTGGAAGTTTGCGTCCCCATGCATTCGTTAATGGTATATCTGGTTTGATATTTTTTATCCTTCCCCGCATCGATTCCATCGGATTGGTTGCTTGTTGACTTGCGATAAATAATGTTATTTCTTTGTGCTCTCGACGCTGCCTCTTGGATACATCTCTTGCCCTGTCTATATCGACATCATTTGTCGCATCCAGGTTTTTTGCAATTTGACTATCAATGATATGCGATAATGCTGTGTCATCTTGTGGCACCTCCTCCTCTCCAGGCCTCAACAATTGAGAAAGTAATTCCCTCCTCCTTTGCCCAGCTCGTCCATATGTCCTCAGTAAAACATGTTGTAAATCCTTGGAACTTCCTTCAAGATTTACGCGCTCTAGTAAATGTAATTTTTGCGACGTCTTTTTAGATCTTGATTTCAATTTCTCCAAATCAATTCTTGATCGAAAATAATCGGTGCCCCAATATCTCGGATTGAGTTTCAAGGGATTGGGAGGATTGTATCGTTTGATGATGAGGTCGTGTACGAAAGTTCGGGCGGCGGAGTCAGGAAGATAAGTTGCTTCGCGCAGTAGGGCTCGATATTGTTGTCGAAATTTTGGGAGGTATTGCCTTACTTCATGGGAAACCTCGTACGCAGCTCTAGGTACAGACGACATTGAAGTTTGTTAAGACCAGCCAGCAATCAATAAGAAATATGAATGAAATGGAAAGGAAAGAGTTATGAGAAGTACAATTTCCTCTTCAATATGGAGATAGGTAGCTACAGATCTTCCAGTGGAAATTGTTCAAGAAAATATCGCCGCAGCCTTTATATACAGGCATTAAATCGCGTATTGAAGGACGTGCATGTACTCTAGGAATGAATGTCATATAATCGCATTCAAATTGAACCTCGAATTCATATTGTTGGTGTAGGAGCAGTTGTTTCTTAATAATACCCAGGTGGTTTGTATAAGTAAGTAAATGTATTTCGACGACGGCGAGATGATTGCATATTAGAAGGTCACGAACATACCAGATATTTGTACCTAGATAGCCATCAGGTAGGTATTTTTTACTCAGGCGGGTATTTAATGAGGTCCGGACTCAGAACTTATTAATAGATCCCCTCGCCAAAATTTATCAAAACTCAACCATTTCGAAATTCAATATAAATTTAATTACTCAATATTTTCATTTCATAATCAATAGAATTATCAAGATTTAATTAAATAATAATTCATTCATTGAGAATTGATTTTAATCGATATCATTGAAAAGTTATATTCGATTTTCAAACTTGTTATAGTAATTTTGGTGCAATCGCTTATCCTCATTAAATACCGTCTGAGTGCCGTATACACATTTAAAAGCTTACATAATTATTATTGTTTACTGTCAATTAACCAATTAAATTTCTCATATCAACCCACCCCCACACCAACACTAACTTCATACATTATCAGTACACCAAAAACCAAAACCACTTTACTTTCCTCGCGCTTGAGACACGAAAGACACGTCGACCTCACCCCTGCCTTGATATCGGCGCGTCCCCTTATCCTCATTGATCTGAGTATCAATGACTATGAATTGATAGAGCTCTTTGTTTTAAGGATCCTACTGTTCTCGGTGACGCGATTGGCTTTGACCAATATCTAACGTCGCAACACCTCAACACCTCTCGATATTGAAGACTTTTCCTTAATCTATGGCAGCGACGACAATTGTACCGAACCCTCAACCTCTTGCGACTACATCAGAATCGAAACGAAATCAACTACCACCAAATACATATTCTACAAGCAATAGCGCATACGGAGGTGATCAGGACTCAGCTCGATTTCATCGTGAAATGTCGCTCAGTATGAGTCAAGGATCACAGTCTGGTGGTATGATGATGCAGCCAGGAGGACCTTTTCGTCAATACGAGTCGCCCAATACCATGAATCGCAGAGATATGGCACCTCAGATTTACTCGGTGAGCTTGCGTTCCGTCATTGAGCGCCAAGCTGTTTACTAATCTTTCATAGGCTGTGTATTCCGGTGTCGATGTATATGAAATGGAAGTTAATCGTATTGCGGTTATGCGACGACGAAAAGATAGTTGGCTTAATGCTACCCAGATATTGAAGGTAGCAGGGATCGAAAAAGGAAAGCGAACAAAGGTCCTTGAAAAGGAAATTTTGATTGGAGATCATGAGAAAGTTCAAGGTGGATATGGAAAATATCAAGGAACCTGGATCAGATTTGAAAGAGGTGTCGAATTTTGCAAACAATATGGTGTGGAAGAACTTCTGCGACCACTATTAAGCTATGATATGGGTCAAGATGGAGGTATCGCAGGACAAGGTGGAATTGATACCCCAACAAAGGAACAAGCTATGGCCGCGCAACGAAAGAGACTTTATAACTCGGGGGCCGAGAACCGTAATAATGGACAATCCGGAACATTTTTTAAGAATATTTCGAATCAAGCTTCACTCGCAGTTGCAGCTATTAGCAAAGCCCGATTTGATTCACCTGTTCCTAGGAATCGCAATGGTAGTGCAAGACCTCCCACTTTCAGTAGGCAATCATCACAACAACAACCCAATAGTCAGGAGACTACATTCCCAGGTAACTCGCAACAAAGCATGCAAAGTTTCGTATCTAATGAAGGATTAACAAATGGAGATTCTGCTTATGCAACTCAATCCCAGTTTCAACTCTCACATACCGGTAGAGAGGACGGAGACTTCCAGGAGCCACCGCGAAAGAGACGAAGAGAATCTCTAGAGCCCCCGAATGATAGTCAGCAGTCGATGAATGGCGGTTATTATAATATGTCAATGCGAGAACCATCTCCGACCGAACCTAATGATTCATTCTTCTATCGTCGAGAACCAAAGCTCTCCCAGGATGAAGAAGCTCCAATGCCATTACCACCTCTACCCGAAAATCAGCATCATGGAAAGAAGGGTTTGACTTTATTATCACTTTTCCACAATGAGAACTCGTACTTGGGCACGAACGAACATAATGACCAGGAGGCGTTTCGCACGATGTCTGGTGTAGAGCTCGACATTCCTATAGATAAATCAGCCAACACTGCTGTTCATTGGGCCGCTACTCTTGCACGATTACCCGTTCTGCAAAAGCTCATTCAATCCGGCGCAAGCATATATCGAGTTAATCTTAGGGGAGAGACTGCATTAATGAGAGCATGTTGTGTGGCTAATAATTTAGATCAGGGTAGTTTCCCTGATCTTCTTGAACTACTTGGTAACACTATTGGTTTCCAAGATAATCGTGGCCGAACTGTTCTACATCACATAGCTGTCACATCGGCTGTCAAAGGTCGTAGTCCTGCCAGCAAGTATTATCTTGAATCACTTCTTGAATTTGTGGTCAGGAAAGGTCGTTCATTTAATGGTCAATCGCAGAATAATGAGCTTTCGAATCCTCATGCCATGGATATTGGTCGATTCATGTCTGAAATGGTAAATGCACAGGATAATTCAGGTGACACTGCTCTTAACATTGCAGCTAGAGTGGGTAACAAGAGCATCATCTCTCAACTTATGGAAGTTGGAGCAGATCCTGAAATTCAAAACAATTCCAAGCTGCGTCCATCAGATTTCATTGGAGGCTTGACGAACCCTGGCGATCGTTTAGGTCTCGCAAATCCTGACAAGAGAGGAAATAAAGCCACACGGGAGACCAGTGGTGAAATAATTGACTGTAAGATATATAATACCCTCATACCTCTTTGATTTGACTCTAATATACTTTCAGCTATAAATGCAACTCTTCAATCAACCCTTGAAGATTTTGGAAAAGAAGTAGAAGCCAAACAAGCTCAAATCGACTCCATCCATGCCAAGCTTCGCGAAGCATCCGCCAGCCTAGGTGAAGAACGACGTGCCATGGAAGCAAAACAAGAACGCAATAGACAACGCGAAGAACGTGATCTCAAAATCGCAAATCTTACTCGCGCCGCAGAAGAAGAAAGTATAAAACTACTTCAACTTCAACAACAATTCAACCAACCAACTTCCGATCTAGACCTCGAAATGCATCTTGGTGATGCCGATAAATCCTTGGCGATTCCACCTATTCCTGCTGATATCAATACTACTCCTGCTCGAAACTCAAATGTTGAATACGATCATGCTCAGAGACAATTGTTATTACAACAATTACCTTCGATGCATATACTCCAAGCGAGAATCAATGCATATAAAGCTAATAACGATTCGTTAGAAAGAAGCGTACAAGAATTGAAAAGTAAAGATACGGGCAGGATAGCAAAATATAAGAAAATTATCAGCCTATGTACAGGTGTAGATATTTCGAAGGTTGATGGGGTTATTGAGGGGTTGGCTAGGGCCGTGGAGAGTGAGAGTGATGTTGATTTAAATCGGGTTAGGGAATTTTTGACGAGGGTTGAGGGGGTTTAGAGGGGCTAGTGAGGTTGAGAGCGAGGAAAGGATCAAGTGGAGTAATGTAGGAAGGCGTGAAGAGTGCATATAGGGTATATCGTGGATTCGGTCAATTTGCATGGACGGCGTTTGGGTCGCAATGGAATGGGATGGCATTACTCATGTGTATATGATTATATGCGAGGGGCATTACTATTACTTTGTATGTGGATATTGGTAGAGGGGAGAGGAATACTGGTTTGTGGTAGCTTGGAGCTGAAGCGTAGGTATCTGTGTCTGTAGTTATAGGTATATGGTAGGGCGGAATAGCTAGCTTAGCGATGCATGTGGAGAAGCCTAAGTAACTAACTATATAATTGAGAGTTGAATCCAGTGTTTTGTTTGCTTCCCATCCTTTTTCCGTTTTTTGCATGTCATTCTGGGGTATGGAGTGAAGGGGCCAAAGATTGCCATGGTGGAGATATATGGAAATGTGTTATAAGTACAGAGAGGGCATCGTTCAAATAATCTTATAATGTGAGTCTTGCTTCCCAGTCACGAAAAATTCACAAAATTGAAGATGTGAGACTAATAATTGATATAGAGTCAAGTTTGAGTCATTTTTCAAGGACTCACTAATTTCCTTCCGTGATCTTTTCTTCGAGTCAATCTTCCTTCAATGTATCTATTCAGATTTTACCTTTTAAAGACTAGAGTTTCCTGAGCTGGGGTTTTGTTCTTTTCAATTATCAAACCTTTTCATTTTTTGAAAACTTTTATTGACATTTGTATTCAAGATAAAGTTAAAATCGAACATCATCATGTCACCCCATGACAATACAAATCAACACCAGGTCTACCAAAGCCACGAACCTACCGAACTAACTGGATACTGGGAGTATCGAGATACAGAAACATTGGTAGAACATGACCACGGGAAATACTCGCAATACCAAGAAGCACAACTTCGACATTCCGGGCGGCGGCAAGAGATGAGAACAGAGAATTATGGAACACAGAATCAGGATTTCATTTTACTGCGCAGCTATCGCAGCTAGAGCGACGGATAAAAGAAGGAGAACTAGAAAGGGAAAAAAGAAGGCATCGGGAAATATTGGAACGGGAAAAATGGTGCAAAGCTTACGAGGAGCGGTGCAAATAATCAGGGATACCTCTGCAGGATTCATTTAGCGCAGAAATTGAGTCCCATTCGACACAGCAATATTCTTCTGTGCCCCAGGATGTTGGATCTCGTTCTTCATGCCGTACATAGCTGAAATCAGATACAGGGATAGTGGAATAGTAGATCACATACCACTACAATCTCCAACCAACAATCTATAGCTCTCTGTGTTATGCACCCCAACATCATTCATTTCCGGAAATACCACAATCCAGAACACAACATTTATCTCTCCATATGTATTCCAACTCCAGCTCCAACTCCAACTCCAACTCCAACTCCAACTCCAACTCCAACTCCAACTCCAACTCCAACTCCAACTCCAACTCCAACTCCAACTCCAACTCCAACTCCAACTCCAACTCCAACTCCAACTCCAACTCCAACTCCAACTCCAACTCCAACTCCAACTCCAGACAGGACTCTTCACCCAAAGGGACATCTAGGAATGTTTCATCTCGCTCAGATCATGCACAATCTAGAGAAAAGCGCGATCCCGGCAGTGAGTCTGGTCGGTGTACAATTATGTAAATGTTGGGCATGATATTCTGTTATGATGCTATGGATTTCGCTCTCTCTTTTCATCTCCCGGCCCCTCACTCCAAACTAGCCAAAATACTTTTGAGCATCCCTAATCCTTAAACCAGGATTCGTCAGCACTGCTAGACCACGAAATCGATATACAATTAATCGTCAGAACCATGAAGGTACATGTACCTGACACCACCAAGCAGTCTTGAGATATTGATGATAGATGTATGCTGGGGTTTACGTGCTGGGCTACGGAGGAGGATAAAATTCTATATTTTCCTAAAATATCATGAGATGACCATTTCAGAACTTATGATAACTTTATCACGCGCGACTGCACACCCTTGACCTCACTGTCAAGAGTTTCAATCATACTACACTAGTAGCTGGATTCCTCATCCCCATCACACAATCCACCACCCACAACGTTAAAATATCACCCCTTTCCTCCTTGACCAAAATCACAACCCTCTAACCTTTTCCCCTAACCATCATCACGGTCCCATACTTTTCCACGCCCACTGCCTCTCCTACTCTCCTTGTCCCTGTCTTCCTTTTCAACACACCCGTTTTGCAGCCTCGCCATACTCTCACATTCTCCTTCCTCCCTCTCCACCAAAAGTGGAGAAATCGCATCGTGGCAAACACATGTACATATACTTACCGACTCGCACACCAACACTAACCAACGCCACGCAACATTCAGATATGCAACATTGCAACAAACCTCACGATAAATCTCGTAGTCTACGTATTATTAGGAGGGTTGTTTCGCCTTGAGATTGCCACAGTATGAAAGATGAAAAGATGCCAAGATTAAGAGTAGCAGAGGTGGATGACCAATGTCTTGACATGAATTTCTAAGAATAACGATTCTCTATATCGATATTATGAAAGTAACTCTTAATCCTATATATCATTCGAAAACAAAAATTTATTAAACAAAACCAAATGTAAGAGATGAGATATAAAACATAAAAAACAGAGTACACCTGACCTTTAAACCTTACTTACTTGCTACAGTGGCACATCCCACCCCTGCAAATTCCCGCCACATCGGAACCACCGAAACATGACGATATGCAACAAACTAATTGAACTTTACTTCCAAGCCAAAGTCAATATATCTCCTTCCTCCTCTCAACAATAGTTCCAAACCACAATATCCAATCAAATAAAAACTTAGCTAGCGATGACTGCCCAGATATCAGGTCGTCCGAATCAACCAATCTAAGATGTTACATTCTGTACCGCTTATGTTTCGGGACGTCCGAAATTGCCCTGTCTAGGTGGATCGCATCGTTCTATCTTTTGTACTTGGTAATGTAGGTTACATCTGTAAGTGTATGGATAGGACTTTGTAGGAAACTACTAGGGAAATATTGGTACTGTTTATGTTATGTATTGAAATTTGAGACAAGACAAGATATTAGACAGAGCTTGATAATCATAATCACAATCTAGACACCCTTAAATGACTCGTGTAAAACATGCAAAACATGAAGTCTTACAAAATCACAAACTATCCAATCACATCTCACATCATCCAACCTCAACCTCAACCTCAACCTCAACCTCAACCTCAAACCTCAAACCTCAAACCTCAAACCTCAAACCTCAAACCTCAACTCCAAACCCAAAGAATCTAGAACCCACAATCCACAATCCAGAATCCCAAAACGGACACCCCGAAATCCCCAGACATGCAACAATAAAATCTCCACACCCAATCTCCAATCTAGAATCCACACATCGGGCTATCCGAAAAATCTCGACATGCAACAAAAATTCCTTTCCGTGATCTTAGGATCTTCTTCATATACATGAGATTAGAGCATATATAAATAGAGTAAGCACCTACCTATATATAGATTATAAGATCAGCTAGTCAGGGATGCAATATAGCATAGGACGGACATACCGAAGAAATGAGATATGCAACAATTCTCTAAGAAGATATCTGGATTTTTATTCTGATCTACATCTCATTTCCCTTCGTGGAGAGTCGCCAATCCAATTAGATTATTCAGAAGCTTGGTATTGGGATCCTGAGATCTTTAGGTATATGGTGTTTTCAACTCTCATGCCTAAAAATACAAGACAGCACAAGACATCAAATCAAATCAAGAAAGTAAATAAGTAAATCATCCAGGTCCCTCCATTCAATTCGATTACAAATAACCCATAAATACCTATTCCATTACCAACCTAACTCCATCCATGCATTCATCCATCATCAGCCATACGAAAACATCATAAAAAAGCCCCTTCACTCCTCCTTCCTTTCCTATCCCTCCCATTTCCTTCCCTTTCCCCATATTCCCTCCCACTCAACTTAAGTATAAATACTCTCCGTCCAACTGTTAACCTGCAAACCTGTCTCCGCCATCGGTGCATCCTTCAAAAACTCAAGCGGCATCCAAACAAGATGACCCTTGATCTGATCCAACTTCTCTCTAATTTCCTGTGGGGGTATCATACGATCATAGATATGACCTGAGCGAATTCCCTTTGGTGGAAGGAATTTATCGTAGTCGTCGAAGGTTTTGACTATTTGGTGTTAGTGAGATGGTTGGATGATAAAATGAGATATGGATGGGGGAGCGAGGGGGAAAGGAGAGACAAGAGAGAAAACAGGTTGATTAGAGTTAAAGCGGCCAAGGGAAAAACAACATACCAAAATTATCCGGATCAGCATGAAACAATTGTCTAAACATTTGAGAATTCTTCGTGGCCCTACTAGTCCACATATCCCAAACATCATCACTCAATGGATCTTCCACAAATTGATATGTTTCCCCCTCATGAATATCATTTGGAACATTAGGAGGTTGAGCATTAGGATCATCATCCGCATCTAAATCTTGCGGTAACAGCAACCCCAAATGCTCACGCCAAAGATATCTTCTCAAAGTAGCTGCATGATAACCTGCTTCGTATGGTTGTCCATTCATTGTACTTGGGATAGTCTTTGTATCTGTCATGACAATTGATAGTTCACTATCATGAATACCCAATTGTGAACGATCGTTAAGGTTAGAACTTCCGCAAATAACTGTTCTGTCATCAACAATTAGAACTTTACCATGAATATAAAGTTCTTCTTGAATCCAATTGTCGGCTTCTCCTTCAAGATCACCCTCCCATGGCTCATCAACCAAATTTCCTTGCATATGCATAGCATTTTTAGCCACACTGTCAGTACTCGTTGGCTTTTGATTCGTACCGGCTGCTTCTGCCTTGGCTTCGAATTTTCTCTTGGCATCGGTTTTTCTCTCTAGAGCTTCATCTCCAGAGTCGTCATGATGTAAAGCATTTTTAGCTCTATCTTTCAACCCATCATGTTTTTCAACCCTTTGAATACCTTCGCCATGAATACCCGAGTCCATAATTTCCTCTGCCTCTGCTCTTTGCACATCTTGGTACTTGACGCCAGATTCTTCTTCTTGCTTCTTAATTGCTGGAGTAACATTCAAGCGATCATAAGATCTTAGGTTAAAGAAAAATATATGTTCTTCCGGATCGACACCCTCCTTTCTAATTTGCTCAAATATCGAATGTTCACCTCGACAGATAGATTTATATTGATAATCCATAATAGCTCTCGTTCCTGTCGCTGCCTCATCTCTAAGATCACCTGCAAAACCTGGAATGGAAGGAATCAGAATGATGACTCGGAATTTTCTACCCTCTTTTCCAGCTTTGACAACAGCATCAACAATTGCTCTTCCAATAGTATTTCTAATTGGAGCTTGTTGATCACCAGTCGCAGTGATAAAGAATTGATTCTCGATATAAACGTAATGTTGGGCGTTTCTGATGAGTTCACTGTAAGCATTCTGAATGCTGTGTTCCACAAGAATACCACTGGACCAATCGGCACTACTTCGAACGATTTGAGCATGAATAGTTCCTTGCTCTCCTAATGACTTCGTACTTAATGGTGTAAGTGGGTGAACGATATATTCTCCAACGGGATGTTTCGGCCTCTGTACTCCAATCAAATCTTCATTCTCACCATCTCTACCCTCAAGAATCAACCAATCGAATCGTTCATCACGTTTATATTTGTCTCGTTTGACAAAATTCCATCTCAAGACGAAATGTTCCGCAATATCATAAACACAATCTCCAACAACACCCATAGCAACATCATGCCATGGCATGCGTCCATATTCAGCTTTTGATAATTCGTTGGCTTTCCAATCTTCCACATCTTGAAAGTCCATAACACGGTTATTGTTGAAATCCTGTCCTGGCCAAACTTCAGTCGAAATTCCCTCTGGATGTACATCAGCGAGGGGATGTTGATGATTATCCCATCTTCCAAAGCATAAATCTAAACCACCAATAAATGCCAAATTGTAATCAATTACAATAAACTTTTCGTGATGAGCCCAATAGAATGTCATATCTGCAGCATTCTCGAAAACATTATGATCAGGATGACGCATAATCTGAATATTTCCATATCCTGGAGTTCCTTCGGGACATAAAGCTTGAAGAGCATGTTTTGTGTGTTCAGAATTGCAAGTGAGAGCAGCCTATGAAAGAGATCAATAACCAGGACCCTAGGAATTCCGTTCGCAAAACATACCTCGACTTCTCGATAAACAATAACAAAGATCTTAACACCAGCTTCCGCCCGACGCTTAAGGATTTGATCCAAACGCCATTGTTGATTATAATATGGAGGTCTTCGCATGAAAAGTTCTGGAGATAACCACCAATCTGCAATGTATATAGTTTCCTTCGCAGCTTCAAGCGCAACCGATACAGCCCAAAAGTAATCCCTTCCATCCACATACCACTTTATATTATTCCCAGGTCTCTCCGGCGCGAATGATTCGAAACGATGAGATTCAGCAATCCTTGATCTCTTCTCATCTGTAATCTTCTCGTGTTCCTCGTCATGACGATGATTTGGATTAAACTATATGAGGATTAACATGTATTCGAAGGTCAACCAGAGTATGGGAGAACTCACCAGATTTCCAAATTTGCCAATTTGATGCCTATCTGGTGGTCAATAAAGTAAATTTCCAACCCCCATTCTTCAACTTACTTCTTCTGTATTAAACCCACCTTCACATCATGAAGTTTGGTATCATGTAACTTCTCTCGCAAACTAGCCAAAGGATTCTTAACCTTCTCTTTCAACTTTGAGGGATTAGATCCGCCATCTGCGGGAGCTTGGGTAGCCATATTGAAGGTCGCTATCCAGTCAGGTACTTAGCGGACCATGCGGCCTGTGTGGATGTCGTGGTAAATGAAAGGTCGGCGTGGTAAGTAATGATTGCGAATGAAGTGCAACGTAGAAGAAAGAAGTTTCAATATTCTCTCGTCCTGGCAAAATAAAATGTGATTTGGGATTCTTAGTAAATACCTAGTATTTCCCCTTCTTAAAATCGAATGAGGGGCTGAATCGCGGGGCAACCAAGGTTAGTTTTTCAATTGGAAGCTTGGTTTTAGTGAATGCCCAGCCTTACAATACGTCACTGTACAGTACCGGGTGTTGAAACTTGAAGCCCTAAAAATTAAGCTCAATGTTATCATATACTACAATACAAACTATTCATGAGTCTTACGATATTTACTGAACTTATATACTGAAGACAACGTTGCAACAGCCACCGGAATTGTATGTGGACAAGAATGTAAAGTTCTTTCAATCATCGATTCTCTCTCTCTTACAAATAACGACAAATGGCTGAAAACGGGGTACATCGCGAAAATAGTGTGAAAGCAACCCCGCCGATCTACTACATTCCCATGCGGCTGAGCCTAACCCCCTTGTCCTTTTGGTTCTGGGGTGCGGAATTTTTTGGTAACGATAACTTTATCCAAGTATATGCTGGCGATAACAGAAAAAAGATGCTTTTTTTCAATAGTATTGTAAGTTGTGATACTTATTGGATAAGTGGAGTGTTGTATGAATGAGTCTCTAAAAGTACCATTCATTCATTCACTCACTCATTCAAATCAATCTATTCAATGAATCTCAATCATACGAACCGCCTCCTATACACAGTAACAGGATTCTGTCGCTTTGTTCATACCTCGTTCCATGCTAACATAGAGTACTGAGGGGAATCTTGTCCCCAAACCAGCTTCTACCCATCCCTTCGCTGACTTTTTTGTTCTAGAGTCTAGAAGTGAGGCAAATGCAGAATAATGAGATAGGATTGGACAGGTATCTAGTAGTACCAAAAGCGTCTTTAGTTCAAAGACTTCAAACGCAAATTGACATACTGTAATATATCCGTTTATCACCGTCGCTTTCTCAAGGCGTCCACGCCCAAGCCTGTGAATCCCCTCTAATCAACACCCTCGAAAATTCCTCATCAACCTCGCAGAAACCCTTCTCATCTCAAAGCAACATCTCGGAGACCAAATGACGCACAAACCATAGGAATCCACCAAATTCCCGACTCCAATATCATAATATCCGATCCCTCCACACCAACAGGTCAGAATTCGGAGCGTTCCTCGCAGCAAAGTATCACCCACGAGATGAATTCTACGGTAAATTCTCGTATGCTCTTGGAGACATCATGGAAGTTCTTAGCTACATGCAAGCGCTAGATAACGAGAGTCACAAAGTGGTCGCCAGAAACCTGCGTCTGGGAACTGTGGGGTATATCAGTTGGTCTGCTTTCTTTCCCAAGAAACCCGCACAGTTGTGTGTTTGTAAGAAGGGATGTTGTCGTTGTGAGATTGAGGATGCTCTGACTTACTATGTAAGTGATGTTGTCTTTTTCGCTTGAATGGATCTCGTAACATGGGAGCTGATAATTGGGGATTCATTCTAGGCATATAAACTTGCCTTTCAAGGTAAAGGTACATTTTCAGAACATGTTGGCCTCTCCCACAACGACGCTACCTTGGTAATCCTAGCCGACCCCATTATTACCGATCCCACCACCCTGCCGCGCAAGTCATCAGTGTAATCCTTACCATAAAACAAAAACTTGAAGAAACCAATTGCCGCGTTGGTGATCATGTGAAATGCCCCAGCCAAAATCAAGGATCTTATTATCTCACAGCCAAAAATCTAAGAACCGGATAGGAAGGAAATAATTTATCGAATGCGCCCTTCCACTAGGACTGAAATTGGACTGTCGTTGCGTCTATGTCGATATCGATAAATCTTTTGACTAGGTATGCACCTTCCCGTTTGTCCTATACCTTGCGTTTACTAACTTTGGATAGGCATCGTGGAAAAAGCAATGGAATGGTGAGTTTAGACTAAGAGCGATTATGATGTTGATTTGCCAGGTATACTGGTATTATTGAATTCTTGGTCGCCATATCGAATTAGAGATTGGTTGTTCTTCAAAGTACTTTTGCAATGGCATCGAATCTTGCACTGAGAAGTGGAAATAATGATAGTCAATAGTCATCGTTTGAGGCTTGTGAGCCACTATCCGGAATATCATACCCCAGTTTTATGACTCTTCTCTTTTCGTTATCTGCAAGTCCGTATGCTTGGTCCGAATATTTGACCCTGTTGCAGTAGTTCAAGTGATTCTGCTTAAGATATGAGATAATACAGAAGACTCACATATGTCATTCCTAGATGAGCCAAGGGTTCCATAATCAACACAACCAATGCAGAACACACAAACCCTAGTATTACCATAGCTAGTCCACAAGTACCACATTGGAGACTTCACCGTCACTTCACTTACCAACCAACCTCCTATCATGAAACCCCCAATGAGTTGTACCTTTTGAATACTCGACATCTTCAAACTCCATATAAGGGGAACCGGTAACCATAGAAGATAGAAAGAAACCAATGCAAATACTTAGCGAACACGTCATCTCATAGTATGCTTTCGCATTTGTACATCTCACAACCTTTTAGATCCCACAACCATAGCTAGTAAATTGGTCGTCATTGAAAAAGTGATACCAAAATAACTATTAATATCCACATAAAAAAATCCATCCATCCTTTTACAACCAAACCAAATTTTATTCCTCAAAGAAATAATCAACAATACAAAAAAATGACAGAGAAAATACAAAAACTAAATTTTCGGCATGAACTGAATATTAAATATCCTCAGAAACCACATCTAATCTTACTACCCAACACCGTAATACTTCTACACATATATCCAAAATATCCAAAATATCCGCACAACTCTAGTCAATGACAAAAAATTATAATAAAGCATTTCAGACCACACCTAAAGCCAAAACCAAAGCCAAAAATCTCATCTCAACCACAAAGCCAGGAATACAACTTCAGGATATCTGCATTTCAGATGAGAAGAGAATTCGGTGAATATAAGCAACATACTGTACTAGTCGGGCTATAAACAATTCTCAATTCTCAATTCTCAATTCTTCAACTTCCTTGTGTGTTTCTACCAGGTTAGAACTAGGTTAGGTTGGGTATCTTCGAGTATTTTCTCATTTTTCCATCCATTATGCATGCCCATGCATATAAATATAAATATTCCACCGAATCCTACTAATATCAGATCCATATCCATATAATATTACATCATATCTTACAAAGCAAAGCGAACCAAAGCAATTGATTCACAAGCCAGAGCCTAGATCCCAAACCATCCAAACCATTTGGCGAGTGCGATTCCTCACTCGTCTATTTTCCATTCCATTCCATTTAATTCAATTCAAACAAAACCAAATGGAAAATGCAGGTAAAAAATGCTTTCGGAGGAGCCATCAACCAGCTACCAATACCAATACCAATACCGATGCCAGAAGACATGATGCCACCAAACGCCCCATCCGAAAATCCTATAACTGACCGCCTACCCATTCACCCCAGTTACCCATCCATCCATCCATCCATTATGACCCACCCAAAAAGCAAAAAGATACCAAAACACCTAGTAGTATGACTTCCTTTTATGATTATGAGCAGAACACTCATGAATCATCACAAATTCGCTACCGTTTGTCCCACTCTCCCACCAACTAACCCCCTCCTATTTCTTCCTGTTCTACCTCTTCCCAACCAATTCAACTTAAGTCCACGTCCTAAATCTTCCATTTTCTCTTGACTTGAATCATTTCCTGCTCGAATACCCACGCTACTAAGTACACTCATACACTGTAACATTCTTCCCACTGCCTCTGTAAGTTTCTTTGAAGAATCTTCTACATTTGCCTGTCTCCTCTCTCTCGCACTCAATCCATATCCCACCGCAGGGTGTGTACTACTTGGTGTGAAGGGTCTTGGAGGGGGTGGCATCCCAGAAATACCGAGACCGCCGCCTCCACCTGCGGATTGTTCAGACCCATAACTCACATTTGAGATGGCACGAGAGCGCGAACCCGAACCATCTCCAGCCGAACTACCACCCCCTAAAAGCGTAGTATTCTGAGAAGAATAAGATCCATGACTGGGATCTAAACTGATAGCTGTACCTGGTCTTCCTTGACTGTCTGGACTAATGGATCTTATATCCGAGTTTGGGATGCTGAGACTGATAGAATCAAGTGAGAGGCGTGAGAATAGTCCCTTTAGGATTTCATAACGAGGAATAATTACTGTGTCGCGATATGCAATGAGGACTATTTTGCGTACCTCAAGGGGACGAATTTTAGGGACACTGGAAGAGGAGTTGGGTTGAGATGAAGGAAGGGTACCCCAGGCTTCACGTGCTACTTCTGGTGACATAAGGGGGCCATGGCCGGAGAATTCGAGATCGAGTGGAAGGAAGACGGCTTGCATGTAAGGGAGGACGGATGTAAAAGTAAAAATCCACATTTCCACGAGGTGAGGTATTAGCCGATCATCAGGAGTTCGACGTAAAGTTTGATCCAGAGATCTGAAGCCTGTTTCGAGTAACTCCCTTAGGTCATCTATAATAGAACCTGGACATCTCTTTTGTATACATCGTTGAATATGAGAGCTGTCATATTGTCAGTATGGTAAAAGATATGAAGGGATAAAAAAGACTTACGTGACTAGACGATTGAGATCCTCCACACATAACCTTAGATCTTCGCCCTCGAATATAATTAATAGTTTTGCTTTTAAGAATGGCCACGCATCATCTGCTGCCATATTGTTCAATCCATATTTTCCCAAATCCGATGTGTCAGGTCCATAAGTGCTGGAAGGATAGCCTACTCCAGCGGGACCTAAGTATGACGCTGCTCCTGCTGAACCAAGACTAGATGGTCCAGGCCATTCGTTACTAATTTGATATGATAATTCTCCTTCTCTCAACGTTTCACTTTTCTCTTCCTTTTTCTTTTCTCTCAATGCCCTTCCACCATGCCTCAGGTCCAAACCGCTCATGCTCTTCGCAAAACTTGTAGATGTAGGACCTGGACTTGGTGGAAGGTTGAAATTATATAGACTGCTCGGTGCACTAGGATCCACGGGTTTGGAATTTGATGCCGCTGATGATAGTGGTAAATGATGATCGTCTTTACTGCTCAACTTGTGTTTCTGCCGAGATAAAAAGTGATGTTTATGTTTCTCCTTGTCTTTCTCCTTTTCCGGTTGTGATGCATCAATTGGTCGTATCGTCGCCGAGGAAGAATTCGCCATGCTGTACATACTTGCGGAACCTGAAGCACCTGCGCAGTGGTCAGTTTTGCATATTCCTCATATTCAATTTACAGAAGCAAGCATACTAGGACTTGGGAGAGCTCCTGATTTTACTTCTTTATCCTTGCTTATACCAATCTTTCCAGGCCTTGAGAATAATTTGACTTTGGACTTTTCCGTTTTTGCAGGCTTTTCAGTTTGTGCCTGCGCTTGCGCCTGTGCTTGCGCTTGTAACTGGGCTTGAGCTTGCACTTTTGCCTGAGCTTGAGCATGCGCTTGATTTCGTTGCTCATATTCCGTAGGTGTCAATGCCGGTGATGATCCAGGGGATTTTGGAAACACAACATTTGCAGCTGTTTGAGCCGCACTCGATCCTCCCCCAAGCAACCCATTATGATACCCTTGTCCACCGAATGAAGTATCCCTCGGAGCTGAAGCTTCTGTCAAACTCAATAACGGTGGTGAAATAGGACCTTTCGAAGGTCTCCGACTTCCAGAGCTATTCGACGAGGTATCCAATTGTGGAGTTGGTACAGTCTGGGATCGTTGGCGCGCATGTTGTGCTTGGTGTTGCATAGCAGCTTGAGCAGCTATATGACTCGCAGAAAGTCCAGTGTTCAAATTCGACATATTTCCCAAATTAGATGATGCGGCCGTTGGCAAGTAAGGCTCGAAGGAACCTTGAGTATGTGAATGCTTGCGCCCGTGACCTTTGAAATCGCCGATGGATGATTTTGAAGCTACAGGAGTGAGAGGCGACGCATTCCTCAATGGTGTACCGCCGATATCAGTTCGTACTTGTGCGAGAGTTGGTCGCGAGAAGTTTTGTAAACTGGTGGTACTTGAGTTGCTCTTGGTTGATTGGGCGTAGAAAGGTCGTGGAGGGGCAGGCGCATTCTGCGACTGTGGACGAACTTTGCTGGAAAGGGATGGAGGTGGTGGTAAATCTTCTGACGATGAGGACTCAACTCTTCGCAGCGGGGGTCGTTGAGTCGTTGAGGCCTGTTGCACAATTGGAGAAAAGCTCCCTGGTGCCCTTGGCACAGGAGGCCCTGTTGACTGTGACATGGTTATCTTTGCGGAAGTGGGACTTTTATATGTTTTGCGTTAGTCTTCCGTATCTTTCAGGGTACAACAGCGGGGCATCGATTGTAGCGAAGGACGCTGTGTCTTGAACATTTCCGCAAGGGAGTGAAGAGTGAAGAATGAAGAAGATCTGATCATGAATTCAGATGATGTTGGTGTGGTTGAGGTTTGAATATCGTAAGGATCTAAAAAATGGGGTGTATGGCATGCGATGCAGTAGTATCTGGGATTTTAATCCATGTCTGATGGTAACAATCCCTAGTCAATTTTTGGGGTTGTTTGATGTTGCTTAGGCTTATTATTTGTTGACTTCGGCCTGTCGTTTAGACTTTCGTGGGGGATTTTAAACCTTGTCTCCGGTGCCAAAACCTAAACTTAAACATTCAATCCTAAACATCGCATTTTTGCCAGAAACGAAAACTAAAAAATAAAAATAAGAAACTCCTCACAATACTCTTGATTGTGCCAATACAAAAGAAAGAAGAAAAGAAAGAAGATAGCAATGGCGATATCAGATACAACCACCACTCCTTCTGCGGCTCAACATGAGACTTCGTACCAGATCCTTTCGGCAACATATTCTTCTCCAAACAACGAAAAGTTTGAGCACGTCCATAAGTTACCCACGCCTACATCAGACAAAGTGAGCGATAGGACCTCGTATTTAGGAGCATTGCGAAAAGCTACAGTAGATATGCAAGAAAGGGTCAATAAGGAGTTGACTGCACGAATGGAGGAAGATAAAGTACGAGAGACTGGAGATGCAAATGGATCAAAGGTTAATGGTGGGGTAATTGATGAAGCGAAGGAAGAAGATAATTATGGTGAAGAGGTTGTGGAAGAGGAAGATTGAATTATTTCTTCATGATTATAATGCTCGATGCTACATTGCCGATCGCTCCAAAAACTCCATCGCTATGTAACCATCACCATCCACACAATCTAAATATTATCGTCCTCCCCACGAGCCTCGCGACGAAGATGGACGTTGCACATTTGCTCGACCCAAACACCCATAATGTACAACCGAACTATCCGGCAAGACAGCGATAACACTACCTCCCAATCTCTTATGACAAACACCACATACCCTCTCATCGCTTACGACAACTCTCCTGTTCCTCCCACCTTGACCATTCGGTAAACCGTCTCCTAGCAATAACGTTGCTTGCGCACGCACAACTTCACTCTTTCTCAATCCTGCCACAACCCGAGATTCATTGACGATCGAATTTGCGGCTCGTATACGACCACGAAAATATGATTCGAGTTCTGCCACGGGAAGTTTTTCCGGAATCAGATCAAGAGTAGAGGATGCAGGTAGACGTGATCCATGTCTTGATAGAAGCTGCAAAGCGGGTGGCCAGTTGGGTTTATATGGAGGTAGTGGCTTAAGATAAAGAGAAAGAAGGGTGTGATATATAGAAGGTAGCGGGTCATCCTTCTCGGATCTAGATGCGCGGTGAGTTGGGATTGGTGATGATGTTGAAGCTTCCTGGTTCATATGGACCCTGTTACAATATCTGAAGATGTTAGCATAAGCAATCTCAACAAAATTCAAGCTCGAATACTCACTCTTCGGCCTTTTCAAAGTCCTTGATCTTGAATACATATATTTCAAGTGCCTGTTTATGCGAACCCATGTTACTTAATACAACAGCCTGGGCTTCGTAGAAATTTGGATCTATGGTGAATGTTAATGAATTTACGTTCCATCTTTGATAATTGAATCCTACCTTCTCTGTCTATCAACCCAAATGCCCTTCCACAAGAATAGATGTTGCTCGATCGTAAGAATGATACCATTCGTCCCATCAAATCTTTCCACTGTTCGGAATCTCTATCCTGCCGCTGCTTCAGTTCTTGCATATATGCACCAACAAGTCGATTATGAAAATCGGCAGTCATATCATTAAGCTCATTGATCACATGCTCCAAGTACCTAACCTCGAGATTGATATCGATGTTGTGCAGAAAATTGAGGACTCCCCCCCTCGGCAATGTCTCCGCATTTTCTGTATCGGCTAGGAATATTTCCATACCAAGATCAGGATCAGCTCGTAGAGGCCATTCTGCGAATTCAAGAATCAAATCAATCATCTCGGGGGGTAAGTGTTGAAGATAGCCAACGGTTCTTTGAGGTCCATGCAATGTTGGAGCTTGTTCATTCTCCTCTTCTCCCATACCAAACTTCTTGAGAAGCTCCAGTGCAGGACGATGCAATTTTTTGCCATGGAAGAAATCGACGAGGTCATTATATCTTCCGGTCTCTAATAACTTCTCATTGACTACATCTGGATCACAGAAGTTCGGCAATCGAAACAGTGGTCCCGCCAAACTCGGCATTGATAGCATATAAGAACGGAAAAGAGTAGTATCTACTAATTTCGCGGTTTCCAGCAATTTCTGCTCTCGGTCTTTCTCTGCTTCAGCTTCGGACTCGGGAGCAGCCAGAAGAGAATCGAATGTGGGCTCGGGTGCTCCTCCATGGCCATTTTCTTTCGGAGGAATGATTTTGCCAGTCTCAGAATCTAGGAACTTCTTCAGTCTGGTTCGCGCATCCACAAGGAATGCGTTTAGCTCCTTGGCCGCTGTAATGAGATCTTTGCCTTCGAGAGGGCCATCTTCAACTGGGACTGCTTTTATGCTTGCATTATCATTGTCTGAATTATCATGCTTCATAAAAGATCTAATTGACGATGCATCCGAGCTAGATTTTTGATTGTTCCTGATTAACTTCTTGACGGCGGCTGGCTTTAGGGAATCCTTGGAATCTGAATCGCTATTTGCACTACCGTTGGTTTCATCGTTATCTGTTTCGACATCCGCATTCTTCTCCTCAACGATCGATAGATCACCAGCTATTGCCTTTGGATACAACTTGATCACACGTTCTGGGGGTGCTTCAATAGCAATAAATATATCTATCGCTGCACGGTATTTGCGTTGATTAAATAGAGCCTGAGCTTGCTCGATTTGTTGATCAAAATAAAGTTTCGACTTGAGAGCTTCCACTTGTTGTACTCGTTCAGTCTTGTTGTGTAGTAGAGCATCCTCGAGCATATTAAGGATGCTAAGTGCTTCATCATAACGTCCCTTTGCAACGAGTTCGTCAATTTGCGAATCATAATCCGTAGCACCCATTCGCCATATGCATCGCTCACTAGCCACATGGAAACCTTTTCCAGCGTGTGCTAAGCTAATATTTGGAGGCGGAAAATGCAATTGATTCGCATTAGATAGCGGTATCGTTTGCAAAAGAGATAGGGTATCTGGATTCCTAACCTCAAGCATTCCTTTAGATGGTGCTTGGAGAGTAATAATATATGGATATGAATATCCAATAGCGTCTGGCGCTGGCTGCCAAGGGATTTGTCTCTTTTCTATTGGCTTCCCTTCCGATGTTATGAAAAGAGAATTTATATCCTTTGCAAGCAGGATTTCTCCATCTGCAAGCTTCGTCGCCAGTGGCTTGGGTATATAGCCTCCCAGACCCATGTAACCCATGCTCGCAGAGCCCATGCCACCAAATCTACCGCCTTGACTACTTGTCGCGCCTCCGATAGCTCCTGGACCAACAATATCTTCAATTCCATGGGTATTGACATCTACAATGACATATCCAGAGTTCATGCCGCAAATGATCTTAGTCGCAGATGCCCAAGTCAAAGTTCGAATAGATTCTGCGAGCGTAATTTCCGTCGTCTCGGACGATAACTCAGATTGGTGCCATGACCATATCAACAACCTTCGTTTGACGGCAACTGCAAGTCTTGATATAATTTCTGGTATTCCCGTAGCTGGGTCTTTGACAATATTTGATGTAACGGCGAAAGTGGAAGCATTCTTAGTCCTCGTCAATTGTTCCTGCAAGGCATACGTCTGCAGATCGTGTATCGAGACATAGTAATTCGATAAAGATATCAAAACGTTGGCCTCCTTTATTCGTGCGAGTTGCTCTATTGCTCGAGTAGAGAACTTCTCGATCTCTCGAAGTAAACCGACATCGCCCGGTGTATCGCTGACTTGATATATGCGTAAACTTCCCGTATTCAGACCAACTATTAACCGATCGCCTGTATAGAATTAGTTAAGATTTCTTTCTCACGCTGTAAACCTACCAAATGCAAGTATAGACTCGATCTTCGATTTGTCTCGTTGGCGAAGCTCAACAATGGGTCGAGCTGTAAAGGCGGAAAGCATGGCGTCTGACTGCCAGCTTCAAATAAAATGAAGGTTGTAGCTGGAGAACCATTCATTGATTCTCAGTACATCTTATGTTCATATATCCATTCGGGTTATGAGTTGTTTCATTCATTGGCGCATGTATATTTATTTTCGTGTTGTACCCTCTCACCTCTAGTTACAGATGACGATCGATGGTTGTTTTACCGAGCTTCTGCCGACCACAAATGTCATTCGGCCATCCATAGGAAAGTGTTACAACTCACCCAATGTTGTTCAAATATTGAACCTTATATTATGTCTGCCTTTTGGTAACTACAAATCCTTCATTGACAGGCTGGTAAATTTTTTATGAACAATGGTGTGCTGAGTATCGATTTCTTCCGTTACCATTACTACTTCAGGCCTACATTATTGCCCGAAAAGATGCTGCAAGGCTGCCTCTCATCATTGGATATCTACTTAACTTCCATATGTAGCAAGGCAATTAGAGCTCACCCTGGGAAAAATCTTACATGATGCTGTCAACGAATAAGGATGCACTATATATGCTCAAATTGCGCTTGTGTTAATATGCAGATTCGACTTTTATATCCGAGTTACGATCACAGCGTCAATGTATGGGAGCGGTTCAACAATGGTTATGATCGAACCTTATAAGTTGATCATATTTCACAATGGGACATTGCAGATCATTTTTGAAAGACCAAGGGTGTGGTGACCTCCAGTCATCGTCGCTCAATTGTCAAGAGGATGATACATCGAACGGGCTGTATCAGCCCTTCTCTTACTCCGCCGATATTTGACCACACTGGCCACGGACTTGGAGGTTGAGTCTGAAATGTACAAATTCCAAGGGAATGCATTGGCTCCAAAATCCTAACTATCAGATCTCCTCCCTCTCCACCGCCTGCATCCCAGCACTCCTCAATTTTTCCAAAACCCCTCCACTTCCCTTAACCTCCTCCGTGCAATCAATCTTCCCAGAACTCTGCCCCTCAAACCCTTTCCACCATCAATCGGTTGTTTCAGCAACTTACGGGGCTCGCCTCACCCTCCATCCCACAGCCACATTTGAACCAAAAGCCTTCCGTCTCCTTCCACATTGAAACATTTGATTTGTCCTTCATAGCGATCTGTGCAGATATTGACTTGGCGAAATCCGGGACAGTATCAGAAAGGTTTACCTGCATCACTATTGGAACCTGAGTTCCAGCGAGAAGTGCGAGTGTGGAACAGGAGCCCAATATTCGAATATTCATCAGAATTGAGATCTTTTCTATTGATTCTTTTTCTACTATACCTTTTGTCGCCTTATCTTTTTCTCCTTCTTCGTTTTCGTTTTGCGTGGAAGGCCGGGATCTGTATCTACAAGTTGCAAATCTTCTACTTGCTGCATTCTGATTTGGAGAGCGAAGTCCCCTCACTTTCTAAACGACAAGTCGGGCTCCACACGTTTATGTTTTCACCACTGTCTAAAGATATAGTTACTACCTCTTTATCCAAGTAATTTGTAAACCAGATGTTTGATGAGGACTAAATGTTGATTTTGAGGGTCAATTTACTGCCTCGCCCTCAACTACTTGTCTGAGATCTGTCTATAAATCATGATTATTTCAATCACTGTCCTGTATGTGGAATCCGTCGGTTAATTCCTTTTGGTCACTGCTCGCGGCGCGACGCCCTTCCATGATGTGTGCCAATCAAGGAGAATAGTCACAAGACCCATTCATCGCAACCGCTGAAGGGGGGAATATTGCTAGGCGAGAAAATATTGCGGATATCCTCTGTAGAGGCAGACTCAACAGAGATTCTTCCGGATCCTCACTATCCAATTCTGAAACCCAAATCCGGTGAAAATCGCCCTTCGTTAATCTATCGAGTAATCAGAACATTGAAATACTTGTGTAATTTACTTAAGTTGGATTTACTAAGAATTACTCATGGATAGTAAGATAATATAAATAGAAGAAATTGAGGATTTGATTGAGATTCTACCTCATTGGATATGAAGAGAAGAAGAATTTTCACAGTAACTTGGTGGCAGAAATCGTCGCGCGTTCATTGAAATATGTATGTATCATTAAATCCACACCATATCCAAAACCTTAATTCATCCATCCATCTATCACTCACCATCCATAACCTATCATACAATCCCCTTTCCCCCATTCCCTTTCCCCCACACCCTAAGAACCCACCTGCACCCCCCCATTAGGATGCAAACTCTGCCCACTAATAAAACTACTATCCTTACTCGCCAAAAACACAAAACAAGTCGCTACCTCAACCGGTTGACCGGGTCTACCCATCGGCGACGTAAATTCCTTTTGAGCTTGTTCGTTCATGGTTGCGGGGATGAGAGGCGTCCAGATGGGACCCGGACATACGGCGTTGACGCGGATGCCCTTGCTGATTTGTTGATTGGAGAGGGCGCGTGTGAAGGCTACGATGGCGCCTTTGGTTGCTGTGTAGCTAAGGGGTTGTTAGTGGGGGTTTTGGGACGGGAGGAAAGAGGGAAACTTACTCGAGGAGATCTGGACGTCCGATGTATGGATTTACGGAGGCACAGGTGATGATTGTATCTCCGCAGGACATTTGCGGGAGGATGTATTTGGAAAGGAAGAAGAATGGATGAATATTCACATTGAAAGTGTTAATCCATTGATCCCTATTTAAATATTAGCATCATATCCCTATTTCTTCACAAACAAAGAAAGGAGAACGTGCTCGGTCAAGTCATCAATAGTTTCAACCATCATCTGAGTACCATGATTCAAAACCAAAATATTAATTTTACCCATCGCCTCCTTAGCTTTCTCAGCCACATTCTTACAAGCCTGGTGACTCTTCAAATCAGCTGAGAATAAATGAAGTTTTCCCCCCTTAGCTTCAACCAATTTCTTGGTTTCTTGTGCTTCTTTTTCTTCGTCTGGTGTGTAGATGATGGAACTTTCGGCTCCTTCCATTGCATATAGTATTGCGACGGCACGACCAATTCCACTATCTCCTCCGGTAATTAAGGCTTTCTTGCCCTTGAGCTTGCCGGCGGCGACATAGGGTTGATAACCACCATCGTCGGTGGGAAGTTGGTCGTTGATGGCTTCTTTGGGTAATTCGGTCTGTTTACCTGGGGTTTTGGATTGATGGGAAACAGGGGGCTGGTGACCTGTAAGTTGCTTTGTTAGTATATTGAAGGGTTGTGTTGTTCAGAGGGGTATGAAAGATGTTGCGGAATATATGGAGGGGGATTAGGAATATCTTCATAACGTACCCTCTTCGAAATGACCTTTATCAGCAGACATATTTAATTCGTTTGAGTGAGTTTGATTTAGTTTTTTGGATTGATTGAAGTTGCCGAGGATAAAAGTAATTAAGTAATTAAGACACAATTCTTTATGGAAAGAGGATTCTTAACCAATTCACGCAGAATTTCATCTTTTCTTATACCTACTATTTGCTGTATGATGTAGATACCTTTGCAAGAAAGCTACTTGATCAATACGCATTTCTTAATCAAAAAGGGACCAAATGCTCCGGAACACTCTATATTTAAGAGGACAGTTGGTTAGTAGTATTATGAAACCAATGCTTGATACTTAATGGAGGGGTAGCTCCTATGGATTTTTGTCTATTTTGAGCCGAGACCGATGATGTAAGGAGTTTTCTGTTGGGCTCACGTAGGGATAAAATAAGAGTCCATGTGTAGTAGCCGAGTAAATGAAGTGCATATTAATTTTCAAATTTCAATGGAGGGGTAGAGATTTGTCGTTTTGATGAGAGGATGGTGTAATAGATGAGGTAAGATGTCTGAATGTAGTAACTGAGTAAATAGTTAAAGCCAATAGATTGAAGTTTGTATGGAGCTCAAAAGCTGCTTAACGTCAGAGATCTTCTTAGCTTCTAATCGAGGGGTTAAGTCGGAAAAGTTGCCGAGAATTAAGCCAATAAAATGGCTTGGCTTGTTGATCGGAGCATTGATGAACATGGAGAATTATAAATGCCATCTAAATTCACAAGATGGGTATGGGCTATGTTCATGACCGAAGTATAAGAGATCATAACATCCCCTTTATCATTTTTGTGTTAAAGCACCACCATTTGACAAAAGAGACTACATACTGGTGTGTTGAAAGCAATACGAGTATTTCTATTTCGTACAGAGCTATATACTTTGAGGAAACCAGTATGTTAGACCCCGCTACTATTTGACGGCCAGGTACTTAGAGTACCTCGACTTGAGGTGGGTATCTTATGTAGTCATGAGTCCTTACTTGATTAGCAAAGTCGGGGTCATTGCTGTTCAATATCAGTATAGTACAAGCCTTGGTATTTATTGCCAGCAGCTCTTCAATGGTGCGAAAGATATCGTCCTAATATGGCTTCACAGGTATTCTACTTTTGATTCATTTTCTTCCGAATGGTCGACACGAGCCACACAAATAAGCCAGCACAACCACCAGCCACAACGCCGCTCGTGTAACCCCTCTACGTCAACTCTCAACATCAAGAAATCAAGTTTCCTTTCGATGTTCCACAGAATCTAAAAATTTACCAGCCATCTAAATATCTTGAGCCACAGGACCCTGAAAATTCTTTTTAGTTAAGCCACACAAGTACCGTCAGCCAAGACCATTTTCCCCAGCTTTTTCAACCTCCTTCCCTCTCATTCGCGTGAATTTTACAAACCCCTTTAGAATGACGTTTACTTGACCAGGCCTTTGTACCCGATTCCCTCTTATTCTCTTCATTTGATAACTGCGACAAAAGACATCGTCATATGTACATCACTTCTAAATTACCACCACCCAAATTCACCACAACTATTCCATCATACCTCGATCCTTCCCAGTTTACCAGCAGCAACGCATAGAGCCCACAATTCCCCTGCATTCCACACCTCTCTCTCACTTCATCAATCTCTATAAAGACTCCTAAAATGTCCCCTCAAATCCCCGTTCCAATTCCATTAACATCAACAACCTCATTTCAAAGTCAAAATATCCTCGCATTACCAAAAATAAAAAATAACGATCAATTACCCGATAGAGCTACACTCAAGACCCTCTCGTCTTTTATAAAAAGTTATCGGAATTCGCCTGCGCAATCTACGAATTCATTATCAATTTCCATACCACTACATCATACATCTACACCTACATTCATAACAACTCCAACTCCAAGTTCCCCTCTGAGACAACCTCCTATTACAACTACAACTCCAACCACCACGCAAACACAAACACAACCTCGAATCCCCTCACCCCCAAATTCAAATCCCAACCCCAACACCCACCCCAAAATGGCCCACACAACCACAACCGTCACCACTCGCCCCTCTCTCCTCGCTCGCCTACGCGGCGGAAAAACCTCCCGACGCACCTACGAAAATTCCACTTCTACACATACACGCCACAATAACCGAAATACGCGCGCCCAACCAGTTCATCATCATCATCGGAAACCGAGTGTAGGTGATAAGATTAGTGGTGCTTTGTTGAAGTTGAGGGGAAGTTTGACTAGACGGCCGGGTTTGAAGGTTTGTTTTTACTGATTTCATTTTTTTTTTGTTTTTTTGTTTTTTTGGTGGGGGGAGGCGGAAGGGGAGTTGAGGAAGGAATTTAAGGGAAATAAGCTAATCATAATATGATAAATAGGCAGCGGGAACAAGAAGAATGAGAGGAACGGATGGGAGGGGTAGCCATCATGTTGCTGCTTATTAGATATTTCATACATATCAGCAGCGACGTCTAGACTCAAGATGATTCTTCACGAGTTTAGTCTATTCTGTCTGTCTTCTTGGCTTACCTTACTTTGCATTGTATTATACCTAAATGATGGATGGATGGATGGATGGATGGATGGATGTCAGGATAGATAGGGGGATAAATCACGAGTTACGATTGTATTATATGGATATGGATATGGATGCATATTAATAGATATGGAGGGATAAATCACGATACCCAGGATGGAGTTGAGCAAAGGAGAGCGAAGGAGAATAGAGCAATATAAATAATTTCGTTAATTTTTTTCTTCGTGCAAACTAGTGGGATTTTGTAAGACTATAATATTGTATCATACCTATCTATCACTGGAATATCACATCAATACAATATCATACAACAAAAAGCAATTCCTATTTCAAAAGAATTTCAAAAGAATTTTTAGAAGAATTTCAAAGAAGAAAAGAAGAAAGGAATATAAAACCAAGTAAATATTCAATATATTTAATTTACCTAGTGAGTGAGAGAGTGATAATAATTCGTATTTTATTTAATTCCATACTGAAATCTAAATCGAGTTTGGTATTGATATTGGTATACAAATACTCTACAACTATCTAGATACTTAGGTACCTAGTACATACCCCTGAACTCCAACAGTGATATCTGATATCTCCCATATCTACCTACCTACCTACTCATTATACAGTAAAAACATCGCATGCACATACACATATACATACACATACACATATCACTTCGCTTTGCTTCGCTCCGCTTAAGCGCATAAAACATAAAAGAAATTTGTATACTTCGTACATCCATTCATTCCACTTCCGAAATCCCTATCTTCATAATCCCAAGAAATATATTTATTTATCATCAAACCATCTTCCCCATCCTGATTCCCTTCCCCTCTCAGCTCCTGCACCACCCGCATATTTCTTTTCCTCCTCCTCCCACTTTAACCTCTCGACTCTTGATCTCGCCAAAAATGCCCTCGCAAATTTCCACGCTTCTGTATCGGCTAAATTCCACGCTTCAACCGCTCCCCTAATCTTTAAATCTCCGGGATTTTTACTACCACCAAACATTTTTGCTTTTTCCAATAGAGACTCTTCCTTCTTCTTATCTTCTTCAGTTGGGATTGGTCCATCTTTTGGATCATGAACTGGTTTTGGTCTACGTTCTGGACCTGGAACTGGGGTTTCGGATTTTCCTGTATCAGTTGCGTTACGAGGGATAGTGAAGCCGAAATACCAGTCTAAATCTGAAGGGACTTCCTTTTCGGCTGTGAGCCAGAGGGAATGAGATGTTCCGTGAGGGCTTGCGACTGCTTCTTTGAATTTTATAATACGTGGGGTACCAGAAACGCCTGTACCAAGTAATTCTTTGGTAAGAGTTGAGAGCCAAGGATCACGAAGAGACTTTCGTCTAATCCATGGGACATCGATGCTTTCTTGGAAGCTACTCAGTGTGGACATTGTGTAAGGATGGGGAACAGTTCCGATGGTATAAAGGCCGGAAGTATTGCGATAAAAAGCAGGAGTACTAATTTTCATCGGAGATGAAGCAACACATGGTTTGCATTTTGGTCGGTTTGGTGGACAAGAAGCTGGCATTGCTGACTCAGGACATTGAGCAAGATATTCAGCAAGTCGTAAAGCTGGCTCGACAAGATATGACATATGTTCTGGTTCCGGTTTGACCACGGAAATTCCTTTGGTAAAGATGTTTTGCCATGTTTGATGAAGATGAGATATCATGAGCTTGTTTAGTGATTGCATACCCGCTGCTTTATTCTCTTCATACTCTTTTGCAATTTGTGGATATTTCTCCTCAAGAACCTTCGTCTGATAGAAGGCTAAAGAATCGTGGGAAGGATCAATTTGGAAGGTGTCTTTTGGTACAGCACTAATAAAATCTTTGGCGTCTTTCAAATTGGGATTTGCTAAAGCCGCTTTCACAGCTGCTGTGATGTCCGCTTTTGATCCTGAAAAGATACCACTTCCCATTTCATCATATCTTGTCAATAATGGATATTCTCCTCTTCTCAAATAACTTAAGGTTTGATCTTCGTAAGGACCCATTGGGAGTGTGAGATAATTGCAGAGCAATCCAGTACCCATATTTTCCCAAGCCAACCATCTGGTTAAATCTGTTTTCAGTGAATCTTCGACTTCAATTCGTTGTAATTCAGGGTATAATGGATTGTTCATGGCTTCCGCAGGACTTAGAATTATGGGTTTAAAGCCTTGTGCCCACCATGCCCTTCTCCATGTAACCAAGAGCGCATTCTCGGCATCTTTCAATTTATCTTCCTTTTCAATTGTGTGATCATAGTATGTATAAATGGTTGGACGTTCCCTAAGAGGTGGTAGTAAGGAACGATTTTCATCCAATGTCACCGATGATGAAAATGGACTCAACCAATTCCAATTAGCATGCCATTTTGATTCGCCATATGTGCTATTCTTTTGAACTGGTGGAGCATGTGCTGCTTGTCGGAAAGGATTGAGGATACTGGGTGAAGGTAATTGTTTAGGTAGTTTTGGTAATGACATGCGATGATCTGTGAATCTGCCAAGTGATGGACCGGATGGTATCGAGTTGGGAAGTGTAAACACTAATGTTATAACAGCGAAAACTGCAATGGTACCGAGAAGAACGGCCATGCGACGAGGAGGGACATGAGGTATGGGTGTCCCCAAGAAGGTTCGTTGAACAGGCATTGTGAAAAAAAGAATAGAAACAGTGAAATATTGTATTAAACCACAAGAAGAACACTGTCTAGTATCGCATTGGAAATTCGTATGGTAAGATTGAAGTCTAAAAGATTGATGAAAGTTGTCTCCTAGATGAGCTGACGTATGCCGTATGGATCGAATGCGGTTCTCTTAAAAACCCAAGACTTTCTTGAGTAGAGATGAAAGCCTTAGCTGGGTATAAAATCTGCTTCGATAAAGGAATGAAGTTCGAATATCGATAGATTTAAAGAAGGAAATAAAATGTGGAGAAATGACAGAAATTGAGAATAAAGTATTAAAGTGGTCGAATATTCGAATTCTAGATAGGAGAAAATTAAAGTACGGAGTATCTTGTCTCCTTACCCCAAGCCCAAGTCTATTTTTGAGCCAATATCCAATTATAAAAGTGGATCAAGAAAGCACCCACAATTTCAAGAGTGAATTCAATTTAATTGGTTCTAATGAAAAATCGGAAAGATCGGATAAACATTTCTCCTTTTATCTTTCTATCTTTAGTGATTGAACGAAATTGATTGGCAGGATTGGCAGGATTGGCAGGATTGATTTGATCGGTGACGTGAGGTCCGATGGCGGAATTATAAGGCTGAAAAGGCTGGCTGATTTTCGGCAATTCTTTTCTGTGTTGGAGCGGAGCAGATGCAGAAAATTGATCAGTTGTCAGTTGTGTATGACTCCCAATCTTTTCCATCCCGTCAAATTTTTATTTATAAAGCCCAACAAGATCTCTAGATTTCCTTATTCTTCTTCTTTTTTTTCAAACAACAAAGCATTCAAAGCTATAACCTCCCCCTCTCCCGAACTCATCAATTCGTTCATCCATTTGGAATTTATCAGTGATTCACACTCTAAAAGTATCACTCAGAACCACCAACAATTTGATCCATCTTCCACACGAGTAGGGTGATTGAACCATACAAAAATTGAGCATAGAACATATAAAAGATACTTTGAACTTGGTTTGATTTGAAGTAGGTAGTTGAAATCCTTCTCAAATCACACAGTTCAAACATCTTTAAATTCTTGCTCAATTTTTACCCCTCCAGAATTCAACCCCGCCTTTCAAAAACCTAACAAACCATGGCATCAACAAGTTTCGAGCTACCAGACCCAACATCAGATCTTCATTGGTCTGCTTTCCGTGGCGCTATTCAAGATATCTTCACTGCAAATGCTGAAGCCCATCCTGATAGACTTTGTGTAGTGGAAACTGCCTCAGCCTCTTCGCCAAGGAGAGAATTCACCTACCGACAAATCAATGAAGCTTCCAATATTCTAGCTCATCATTTGGTGGAGCATGGAGTCAAGCGAAATGAAGTTGTCATGTCATATAGTTATCGTGGTGTGGATTTGGTTGTCACAGTCATGGGTATCTTGAAAGCTGGTGCTATTTTCTCAGTCATTGATCCTTCATATCCTCCTGATCGACAAAACATCTATCTTGATGTCGCAAGACCAAGGGCTTTAGTAGTCATCGATAAAGCCACTAAGGAGGCTGGAGAGTTGACGGAGAAAGTACGTAACTTCATTGCCGAGAATTTGGATTTGAAGACCTATATTCCAGGTCTCGAATTGAAGGATGACGGGACTTTAGTTGGTGGTGATGATCAAGGAAAGGATATTTTCCAAGGCCAACAATCATTGAAAGCTAAGAGTCCAGGTGTTATTGTCGGACCAGATTCTACACCAACTTTATCATTTACCTCCGGCTCCGAAGGTCGTCCAAAGGGTGTTCGAGGAAGACATTACTCTCTTGCATACTATTTTGACTGGATGGCAGAGAGATTTGGTTTATCCAAGAATGACAAGTTCACTATGTTGAGTGGTATTGCTCATGATCCTATTCAAAGAGATATCTTTACACCTCTCTTTCTTGGTGCTCAGTTATTGGTTCCATCCAAGGATGATATTCAACATGAAAGATTGGCTGAATGGATGAGGGAGCATGGTGCTACTGTTACTCACTTAACACCTGCAATGGGTCAAATTTTAGTTGGTGGAGCTAGTGCTGAATTCCCGGCTCTTCATCACTCCTTTTTCGTCGGAGATATTTTGATTAAGAGGGATTGTAAGGCTCTTCAAAAGTTGGCTCCAAATGTATTCATTGTAAACATGTATGGAACAACCGAAACGCAGCGTGCAGTCAGTTACTTTGAGATCCCAAGTCGAGCTTCGAATCCACAATATTTGGAGAATATGGGAAATGTGATTCCTGCTGGTAAGGGAATGAAGGACGTGCAATTACTTATTGTCGATCGGGAAAATCGAAATCGCATTTGTGAAGTTGGCGAAATTGGCGAGATTTACGTTCGAGCTGCTGGGCTTGCTGAAGGTTATCTTGGAAGTGACGAACTCAACAAGACCAAGTTCATTGACAGTTGGTTTGTTGATAATTCCAAGTGGGTCGAAGAAGACGCAAAGAACGCAAAATCCTTATCCGAAGAACCATGGAGAGAATTTTATAAGGGTCCAAGAGATCGAATGTATCGATCAGGTGATCTGGGTCGATACACTCAAACTGGAGATGTAGAATGTGTTGGCCGTGCAGATGATCAAGTTAAGATTCGTGGATTCAGAATTGAACTTGGTGAGATCGATAAATACCTCTCAGATCACGTTATGGTTATGGATAATGTCACCTTGGTTAGAAGAAATAAGGATGAAGAACAAACACTTGTCAGCTATATCGTACCTGATATGCAAAAGTGGGCACAATGGTTAGAGCAATTGGGTCTCGAAGATGACGTCTCCGGTGGTGAAGGAATCCAAGGAAGACTTCGAAGATTCTGGCCTCTTGGTGAAGATATTAAGAAATATCTCAAGACCAAGTTACCTACCTACGCAATTCCAGAAGTCATCATTCCATTGGAAAAGTTCCCTCTCAATCCAAATGGAAAGAAGGATAAGCCTGCACTTCCATTTCCAGATGCTGCACAATTGGCAGCAGCAAGACCTGTTGGGGCATATTCTGAACTTTCAGACAGTGAAAAAGAGGTTGCGGCTATTTGGGGATCATTAATTCCTACCATTGACGAAAGGACAATCAACCCTGATGATTCATTCTTCGATATTGGAGGACACAGTATCTTGGCACAACAAATGCTTTTCAAAGTCAATAAGAAATGGACCGGAATTAATATTAACATGAGTGTCATCTTCCGAAACCCAACATTGAAAGGATTCGCCGCAGAGATTGCACGCAGATCATCATCTGATGGTGATGTAAAAGAGGAAGTTGAAGTTGCTGAGGATTATGAAGGAGATGCCCATGCTCTTGCCAAGACTCTTCCAGCAACATTCCCCTCAGCAGATGAGAAGATTACAGCAACCACACCGCTCACCGTCTTCCTTACTGGTGCTACAGGTTTCCTCGGTTCATACCTTATGCGCGATCTTCTCTCCCGCTCTCAACCTATTAAAATCATTGCTCATGTGCGTGCACTCGACTCCAAAGCAGCTCTTGATCGTGTCATCCAAACTTGTCAAGCATATGGAGTTTGGGATCCTTTTTGGACATCACGCATTTCCTGCGTCACCGGTAACCTTGGAGATCCGCAACTTGGTCTCTCTCCCGAGGATTGGAAAACTGTCTCTGAGACTGCAAATGTCATCATCCATAATGGAGCTCAAGTCCATTGGGTCTACCCATATCAAAACCTCAAGCCCGCAAACGTAAGAGGAACCCTGGATATCCTTTCTCTTTGCGCGACTGGTATTCCCAAACGTCTCTCCTTCGTCTCATCCACATCCGTCCTCGACACCGACCATTTCGTCCAACAATCAAAATCCGGCATCTCCGTCTCCGAAGAAGATGATCTCTCCGGTTCAGCAAAGGGTCTCGGGACAGGCTACGGCCAATCAAAATGGGTAGCCGAATACCTCGTCCGACAAGCCGGCGCACGTGGTCTCCGCGGTACAGTCGTCCGACCTGGCTACATCACCGGTGACAAAACCTCCGGAGTAACAAATACCGATGATTTCCTAATCCGCATGGCAAAAGGCTGCATCCAACTCTCATGTCGTCCACGCATCGCAAACACAGTCAACCAAGTCCCCGTTAACCACGTCGCACGCGTTGTCATAGCCTGTGCATTACATCCTGCCAAAACACCCCTTGGCGTCGCACAAGTAACTTCGCACCCTAGACTAACATTCTCCCAATACCTCTCCACGCTCGAAACCTACGGCTACAACGTCCCTGAAGTAGAATACCCCACCTGGAGCCAAAAACTCCAGGCCTACGCCGCAGACAGCACTCCCGAAAAAGAACAACATGCCCTAATGCCCCTCTACCATTTCGCCACCTCGGATCTCCCAGCCGATACCATCGCGCCGGAGATGGACGATAGCAACGCAGCGGCGTCTCTTCAAGCTGATGCGGAATTTACGGGTGAGGATTGGGGTAGGGGGGAATATCTAGATGAGGGGATTATGGGCATTTATTTGGCTTATTTGAAGGGAATTGGATTTTTACCTCTTCCGGAGGAGGGTAGGGGGAAGGTGTTACCGGAAGTGAAGATTAGTGCTGAGCAGAAGATTGCGTTGTTGAGGGTTGGGGGGAGGGGTGCACTTGTTTAGGGAGAGAGTTTGAGTTTGGAATGAGAGGTTTGCTTGCTTGCTTGCTTGCATGTATAGATTGATTGATATAAAATGATGAATAGACAGATATATAGCGAAGACAGCGAATTAGAAAGGGAAGAGCTTACATATTCTATGAACAGAACAGTATTTTTATGTATATATTTTTCTGATAACCTTCTCGATCCATCAATCCCCACCACCTCATTGAAGTCTCAAGTAGAAATCAAATAGCAATCAATATACAAAATGACACGGAGACAAATCATATATCACGTCGCCACACGGTATGTATCTGGTATCTAGTATCTTTATCTCGTTCTCTTGATACCTACTTAGTGGTATATCGTCATCGTCGGCTTTAGGGAGGGTGGGCGATGAAATGTTAGGATGGCGGTGCCGTAGAGAATTATAAGTTGATTTCTCGTTTTCCCTTTCGAAAAGTTGAAGCAATTTGAGATTTACGGAGGGGAAAATTGGTATTACTTGTGGAGAACGGTGAAGTGGGAAGGTGAAGTTGTGATGTGCAGTGACTAGATATTTCACAGCTCAAGTGCATGGTACAATTGATCACAGTGAGTTCAGAGTACTAGTTATGTTTAAGGTATTTATTTTCTATTCAAAGTGTTTCAATGGTGATGGCAATCATTAGAAGTTGAACCAAGCAACAAAAGTATGTCGGCCAAAAGATATGGACCAAAATATCCACTACCCTCGAAAGGATACAAGATACATCGGTGAGTAATCGGACAAAATCAATCTTCTTCCTCCAAAAATAGGCCTATACCACAGGTTGAACCGATCCTCAATGGGAAAGGGGGTAAGGGCCAGAGTGTTTGGGAAGTATTTGTTTCATGAGGTAGGGAGAGGTATACGCGTATACACCATGAGAAGCACATGTGCAGTGAGGAGAATGTCTTGTTGGTAGGTGTTGTATTGTTCGTATGTTCTATATAATTCAATGGCTGCGCCAGTGTTTCCATTAATGTAAAGCCGTGTAAAGTTTCCTGTCTTTGAAGCAATGTTAGCTTTGGTTCGTCAAGTTACTGCAGTAATAAAATGATAGATTGATTGCTTTAATCAGACATCCAAGGAAGATTGACCCTCATCTGTCCTCTATTTAGGTTCTAAGGCGAGGACTCGAGTGAAAACTGCGAATGTGGTATGTGTTTCATCATAGTGAAGCATAGGAAAGTATGAAAAGTGATGAAACTGACCTGTGATGAGAGGAAAAACAGCAACGATATACTATTTGTTAGTTCGTTGAAGTGAGATAGCAAATAATAGCTGGGATCACATTTTTGCAGCAGTGATCAGATTGGATCAAATATGCTTGTAAGTATTACCGTTGAACCATGACAACATAATCCCGGAGACTTGAGCGACATGGTTGTGCAGCAGAAGTGTACCGCGATGATGTTGCATTGGCGCATGTTGATCCGTTATGCGGGAAGAAATTTGCAAGCTAGAAAGAAAAACTCTGCATGGTGGTCAGCAAGAAAATTCAAAAACCACAGCAACTAAATGTAAAAAAGTGAGAAGAATCTTTCAGACAACATGTACTGGCAAGTAACAAGATCAACTCGTAAGTATCTCTCGAACAGCGTAATTTTAATCATGGTCGATTAATTTGGGAAAAGAAGTATCGATTGAAATTGTCATCATTAGATTTGGAGGGGAAATGAAAAAGGAACTCGGAAGAGATTTTGACATACCATTGTGAAGTGAGTGAGAGCTCATCATTGTTGCGACCATTGCAGTGATAGAATCATCTTTAAGATGTATTCCTGCAGCTGTTGTCATTCATGAAAAGAAAGTGGAAAATGATGTATTGAAAAAGAAAATTGAGGCTTTCACGATCGAAAGATAAAATTTTATATTGGAGAGCTCAGAGCTTTTCCTAAGCGAATGTCCGATATAGCGCTAGGATTATTTTAGTATGCATATCACATGACTATCATGAAAGGTACTTATGCTTAATTGGGTTTAGACCCGATTTTCGGATCTTGATTCTTGATTGATTGATATCAGGAAGAAGGGAGGAAAGTTACTGTGTACGATGATTTGTTTCGCTCATATATTTGACGAACGACCTGGAATGACATGATCATGTTTTATGCGATCAAAGAACGAGCAAAAGAACCTTAGCAGCACAGCAATAAAAACGTCACCATACAAAACAGACCACATAACAATAGACATTGTTCAACAGGTAGCAGCTTTCATGGCTCCATTGCTCTATTTTAACTACGGAGAACAACACCGGTAACATCACCACATCACTTCAAAATCCCATCAACTTTACCATATAACATTTCTTATATTTCAATTCTCACTCAAATCAATTAAAGTTAAAAGAATCTTATTTAACATTTTCTTTTCTTCTCCCATTCGTTTGATAGATATACTTATTACTACCTACATATACTTATCTATACCTAGATACTTTCTACCGTAAAATGTAATTACGGTCACCTTTTTACAGTCATCATTATCCCTCATCATCTCACCATAAATATTACGGTCACCTTTTCATAACTACTCATCTACCCTATCATATTACTGTATTTAATTATGATTACTGCATTTACTCTCCAATATATATTACGGTGACCTTTTATACACTACACCAATACATTACTGGTATCTTTATCACACCCTACTCTATACTTAGTACCTTCACTCACCCACACAACTCACACACACATTGCAGTAATTAATCGGAGTTTGTTGCGCCAATTCTCTCGCATCCCATCGTTGACAGGGTCCTCTTTCTCGACCAGACCACAGAACAATTCACCACCCGCAAGGATTCCCAAAGCAGGCCCAGAAGTATATCACCTTACGGTTATTTATCCCCGGATTCTCCTTTGATATTACATTTCGCGCAATTTACTACTAGGTATACTTTATTCAAACTCATAATCGAAAAACACATTGTGAATATTTGGGGGAAGTTTCTTTTAATTGTTGTTCACTACCTAGGTTATTCTATTACCGTCTTCCGCGGATTACATATCGGCGAGGTTAAAGGAAGGACGGGGCAACACGGCTTTTTCACCATTAACATTTTGCTTTGGAGGCGGCTCTTTTTCAGACGATATTGATCGTCGCACTTTCGCTGCGGTACTCATCTGCCGATCAACCTTCTAATAATTATTGCTCAAATTCCCTCGATTCGTTGATACGTTATTGTTTTCGAAAATCCCGACACCATTCGCGGTTCAAAAAGAGTACCCACTTTAGAGGAAGCATCGTGCGCGATCGGGGTCCAGTTTGTATAATCCTCGCGACGACATTGTATTCATCACCCCACGACAACGGCATATAGTTGAGGAGACAATTGGCGGAGTCATAGTAGAACGTAGATTGAACAGAGAACGAGATCGTGGCAGAGATATCTCGATTGAATAACGGCGGAGGTGGAAATTGTGGCTCGAGGCGCATGTTACTTGCTTAATCAATATTGTTCGATATCCACATTCCGTGGATAATCGACCTTAAGCAAGATGATGACGAGTTTACAACAAGCACATTCACCATATCCAGGACTTCAACATCAAGGTGTCCCTCAGGGTCATATGGCTGGAATGCCTCACGCTCAAGGTCAGCAAGGCCAACCAGGTCCAGGTATGCCTCAGCAGATGCATATGGGAGTCTCTGGACCAGGTGGACCTCAAGTCACTCAAGCTGGTGCTATGATGGCTGGTATGCCACCTGGAGCTGGCGGACCAAATGCACATGCTTTACAACATTTGAATCCAAATCAACAGGCGCAAGCAGCAATGTTCCAACAGCAACAACAACAGATGAGTAAGTCATACCTCCTATCGCTTTTTCTCTTTCTTATGCTGTACTTCACATGAATGCTACATAGTTACATTCTATACATTCACCATTCGCACATGACACTAACAATGAATCTTCCCAGTGAACGCGCATCCCCAGTTAATGCAACAGCAAATGTTGGCACAACAACAAGCAGCTAGACAACGTCAGGTCCTAATGCAACAGCAATACAGTGGTGGGATGCCAAATGGAATGCCAATGAATATGCATGGGATGAATCCAAACCAAATGAACGCTCAATTTGCAATGCGACATGGTACACCCGGATTGGCACGCCCAGTAAATCTACCACAACATCTTGCGCAGCAACAACAAATGGCTCAAGATAACGTTAATCAACAGCAAGCACATCAACAGGTAAGCTCTTATCTACAATTCCACAATTTGTGTACTAATACGTATTCGTGCTAGAATCATCAGATGATGCTGGCAATGCAACAACAAAATGCCCAAAATCATGGACCAAATGGCCAAGCAGGACATCCACAAATGACCCCCCAGCAAATACAACAATTCCAACAACAGCATCTCGCCCAACAGCAGCAGCAGCAGCATCAACAGCAACAGCAACAGCAGCAACAGCAGCAAGCTCATGCTCAGGCTCAAGCTCAGGCACAAGCACAAGCACAGGCTCAAGCTCAGGCTCAGGCCCAGGCTCAAGCCGCCGCTGTTTCTCAACAACAGAACCAAAATCAATCACAAGCTCAGAGTCAACCGCCTCAGTCAGCATCAACGCCTCAGTCTCAACCACCACAACCACCAGCAATACAAGCTCAGCAACCGCCGGGAGGACTTCAGCAGCAACAACAGCAGCAGCAGCAGCAACAGCAACAGCAGCAACAGCAACAGCAGCAGCAGCAGCAACAACAGCAGCAGCAACAGCATGCTGCCGTGATGTTACAACAGCAACAAGCGGCAAGACAAGGAGATAAATTAAAGGGGCAATGTCTAATGCGATTAGCGCAATTTAGTGATCATCTTAGTGGCTTTTGCAAGGTTACCAAGCCATTATCTGTTTATATGGCGAATGGTACTTCGCGGCTGACTGCTGAGACCATGAAACAAAAAGATGATTTAGGATATTGGGGAAGCTTTGTGGATCGATTCTTCTCTCGAGCAGGAGTTTTACGTCATTCCGTATTCGTTACCGACGAACTTTCCAACAAGCAGTACGAGATAACATCTCCCGCACTTCCGAGATATTTCCATACCCATTTCGAAAGTGGCATTAGAAACATGCAGATGATATTGGAGAAAGGAACTGAAAAGGAGTTGCCGCTCAATAGTCATTATATTGAAAGTCAAACCTCAAGCTTCGTCTACTGGTTTGACAATGGCTCTCACGTAAGTCATAAACCAAACCCTTAGCTGTGAATTTCCTGTGCTAATGAGATTCAGTTGGTTGCAAATGGCACACTGCGTGCTCATTTTGATGGAGAGCAAAAGCTCGAGCTACTGGAATTCGTGACCAGTAATCACGAAGAGTATGTTCCGCGTAGCATGGCTTTAGATGCTGCAAGGCCACTTCATAATTGGGGAAAAGAGTGGAAAGCCATTAATACTGGGCCAGATGGCAAACCATCGCCTGAAATGAACAAGAAGAAGCAAAAGATGATGAAGTCCCCACCAAGTGCCCCTCCCGATTTCGATCTACCGGAAACGAAACTGAAAGTTAATTTTGGAATCACTCCTGCAGTGTTTCGGTATCTTGAGGTATGTCTTGCCTCTCACTTCTTAAGCGTACCACTTTTTAACAGTTCTAGCTTGTCGAGGTTTTGGGTCAAATGAATCCTCTATTCCACTTCTCACATTCTAATCCAGGACTTTCGCCCTATGACGCCCTGGATTCGTATGTTGCGCAAGTAAGTTCTAATGGAGCCAACGGTGTTCAGCAAAATCCATCGGGTCCACGAACACCGGGAATAAATAACTTTCCAATTGGTGCCTCTCCCGCAGCTACACACTTACAGCTACCGGAAGGATCACCACACATGGGTGGAAGTCCTGCTCAAGCTCCAGGAATGCAGCTCCAACCGAGTCAGCATGGAACTGCGTCAAGTGGCCCAAGCGCAAACACAAGCCCTAATGCGAGTAACAAACGAAGAAGACCAAGTACCGTAAAGACCGAAGAAGATGGACAAGTGAATGGGACAGGCAAAAACAACGTCAAGCCTAGTCCACGAATAACGAAGAGACAAAAAGGGAACCCTGCTTGATCGTCTTGCTAACGCTAGACGAGTTGCCCCTTAATATTATCTCACCTATAATGCCCAAAGATAAGAGGAGATGAGTCAACAAGATGTTGGCAAATCTCGAGTTAGACTTAACTTTCATCCGACAACACATATCAACCATCTAAGATACACACTCTCTTTTTGGTTAGTCATCAGCTTCATGATGAAGCTGTCAGTCCTTGTCACATTATTATCTATTTAGTTTCATGCGTTTTTTCACAGGTGGGGAAATGCACAAAGTCTATATTTACAAGCGTTGGCGTACAGATCAGTTTCTACATAACTCTCTTACATACCTACAGTGGCGTTTTGTCAAACTTTTTGCTTCTTTTTGCTAAAGGGAGAATGGCGAATTGGGACGGGGTAAGGGGCAATTTTGGGGCGATATGGGGGAGGAGAAATGGAGGGAAAGGGGGATTTCATAAGTGTGGTGGTAATATTCCTTGTATACTATTCTCATTGTTAGTATCAGGGCTGGGGGTCTTTTTTTGCAATGGGTGGTGGGCAAGGTCGGGGTGCATTTTTGTCTTTTTGCTATACCCGTGATTTGGGGCTTTGGGGGTAGTTGGTTGAGCAGTTGGAAATGACGCGGTTTTGGGGAGAAGGAATAGTGGAAAGAGATTAAGAATGAGATGATAGATTGGGTGGTATATGGATGGAGAAGACTGGTGGTGCGGGAGGATGTGGGGAGGTGGGGGGAGGTGGGTTTGTAAGGTGATTGAACTGTACTGATGTTCAGATGGTATAAAATGGTGCAGTGGAAAGACAAGATAGTAGTGCGGGGTGACAGACGGCAGGTGCATAGTGTGATGATAAGACACTCCAGAGATGAATGAATAAGTAATCAAAAAGTTTCCAAAGTTAATATGAATTGACTTCGGTCATGATGCGTGATTGTCTATTATTTATATAATTGTATTGAAATGAAGATTTCCTTCCTGAACATCAGTTATCTGAAATCTAATATCTGGATATTGATTGGTGTTGCTTGATTAGGAAGGAGTGTGTTTACCTACCTAGGTAGATATTGTAAGATCATAAGTACCCTGTTTAAATAATATATCACTCCAGAGCTTAACATGAATTCAAGTAACGGTTATGTGAGTAATTATGAATTCCTTGTATGATTCATATACGAATTTTTTCATGTATTCATTCATTCTATATATTTACTCCTTCTCAGTAGATCCTATCATCCCATCACACCCAGCTCATCCCCCAGCTCAAGCCTCCCTCCACTCAAAATGTCTCCCACCCGTCTCCGGTTTCTCCACCCCCTCATCCATCCTCTTACTCTCAAACATATGCCTCCCAAAATAAACCAACTCCGCCTCGTAAAATTGCGTCGGTAACTCCATGTTGCCGCTATACTTTAGATATTCGAGCGTGGCGGACATGCTGGGCGTTATCGCGTTATAGTGTACGCTGAGTGATGTGATGCGTTTGAGGGGTAGGAAACCGGTTGTGGGGGGGGGGTGATGATGGGGGGCGTGGAGAGGAGATCGGGGTTTGAGGAGGTGAGGTTGGAGGAAGGGGGATGGGGATGGGGAGGGTAGATTTGGGAAAGGAGGGTGGAGATATGGGAGCTTTGGATTATGCAGCCTGCGCGCCAGATTTGGACAATGTGGCTAAAATTTATGTTCCATTTATTTTGATGGTTGGCTCTGGTGATTATATTCATGCCTTGAATGTGAGATGCGGGACAGGTGGTATAAACCGCTTGTCGTAGATCTTCTATGATATTTTCTTTTTCCTGCGCGTCTTGGATGGTGATGCGGTAGGGTTTGAAGGAATCGTGGAAGGCTTCGTGCACGTGTTGTCTGTGTCCTCGATAGGCGGAGACGATGCGGAGGTAGTGGGCTGTGGAGAGGGTGGGAGCGGGAACGTGGAGAGATGTCGCTTGGGTGTTGAACCAGATTCCTGTGCCTTCGGAATAATCGGTGTCTTGTACTACTTTGTCTTGTACATCGGCTAGAACGTGGTTTCCGGATTTATCTTTTTGTTCGCAGATGTCGGCGCCGATTTGGATGAGGAAGGTGTTTTTCTACTTCGGTTAGTATTAGCATTCATTCATTCATTGTCTGCATTCAATAAAACATCGAAGTAGTAAGTGGAAACATACCAATTCTCCCTCAGCAGATCATTTCTCAAATACCTTACCAATCTCATCATATTTCATGCCCAAATGTTTATTCATAAAAGTCCAAGCTCCACTAATGGCGCTCATCATTCCATGTTCAATACCATTATGAATCATCTTGACATAATGTCCCGCACCACCATCTCCAATCCTCGCCACACATGGTGTTCCATCACTTGCTTTCGCAGCTATTTTTTCTAATAATGGCATGACGATATCCAAAGCTTGTTCTTGACCTCCAGGACACATACTAGGTCCTCGTCGTGCAGCTTGATAACCTCCGGATACACCACAGCTTATATAGTACACACCCTGTGCAATCAATTTTCCCTGTCTTCGTTGTGTATTAAGCCAATTCTCATTCGAGCAATCAATTATTATATCACCTTTCTCGAGATAAGGATGAAGTCCCTCAACAACGGTATCACCTACATTTCCATGCGGTAAGGAAAAGCAGATGATTCTTGGAGAGGAGAGAGAATCGATGAGAGATTTATATTCAGTGTGTTTGGACAGGGTTCCAGAAGTGATATTTTGGTCTTTAGCAGATTGAATGAGGGAATCGACTGTGGAGGTAGAGGGGTCTTGGATGGAGACTGAAATTCCATTTTCGACGAGGAGGAGACTCATTCCTCCTCCCATGGAACCGGCTCCTATCATTCCTACCTGTGGATTGTTAGAGGAGTTTGGAATGTTGAAATGAAGGATCGTGATAACTTGCACTTGTGATTTCCATGGTTGCTCTGCTTGAATCTGCACTGGAGTAGCTAGTTATTGATATTGAAGATTTATGAATGAAGGGATCAGGAGATTGAGAGAAGTTTGGTAGAGAGAAAGTAGGAAGGAAGCTCCAACTTATCTTTTAAATGCCTTATTCAAATATGAACGACTTACATTGGATACCTACCTAGATAATGTATGACAGCTATAAACTTTTGCTATGCATCAACAGGAGCTCTTTTCCGAAATACAATAACGACACTGAATATGACGTAGACTCATTAAGCAATGGGTGTTGATTAGTTCGGTCCTTCCATCCCATGCTCCAGGTACCAAGTTCATATTTCAATATCATCCCATAGTCGATGAGTGGTGTGTTATTCTTCCCTTGAATGCAAGCAACCGAAACTTTGAAAGACGTACCCAAAGAACGCCAAGATTAAGAAGATGATAAAAGGTGCTTACATAATACATCTTGTATCATTTGGGGAACGATGAACTATGATTTGTACCCCGCTTCTGCACAGAAAGACATGCAGCTATAAAGATAAATATATAAATATATCCTCAACACCCCCCTTCTTTTCCTTTCCTTTCGTTTCCTTACCACCTCTCCTAAAGCAGAACTCAAAAAGCCTTAATTAGTAAACCACAAAATCCATGCAACCAACGTGACTGACCCACCATGATGATGAATTCTTCCTCTCCACCTCCACCTCCCATCCCATCTCTCAATACCTCGGCATACATCTCTCGACTCGGCTTTGCAAATGCAGTATGTACTCTGTGCCTTACATGATGCGTCGTGATCCGCGTAGGGCTTTTACAATCTTGATTCAGATGAGGTAATGGAATTGGATTTTTCATGCTCTGTGGTTTCTACTGGCCATGGATGATACGCATGGATGATAGATCTAACGTTTAGAAATGCTTGGTGGGATATGTGTCATTTATATTTATATTTGCAAAGAGGAAAAGATCCTTCTGGCCGATGAATTCTCGGAGGGGGGGATAAGCTAGTGGTAGCTAAGTAGGTACGGGACGAAGGCTTGGTTTTGAGGTAATGAATGTGTTTGGCATGTGTGTTAAGATAATAAGATTTTCTTTCTCTCCTTTATCTACTAGGTATCTACACGTATTCTTTCTTTCTTCCTTTCTACTTGACACAACAAATCCAACGCAAGAGATTGTCAAGACAAATTATCAGGAAGCAATTTTAAGATATACATTCCACAATTTCCCAATTCCGGCAACAAACCCCTCCAACAAAATATCCCCCCCCCAAAAAAAAGCCAGACACAACTCAAAAATGGCACCCATCAAACCCTTCTGGACTCAACCCTCTCACCCACACATCCAAGAAGTAATCATTGGCGAGGAAAAAAACGGGTATACCACGAAATCGCTCTCCAAGATTTCTCTTCCCCCCTTTGCCGTCTTTGCAAAAATGGTAGTTTTGTCCTCCCCCCCCCCCCCCCAAAAAAATACAAATACTTTTCTGCATGAAAAAAATATATATAATAATGCGTAATAACTAACCAAGCATATCTCCAATCCAGGAATTTCCCCCTTGTACTGCCGCCCCGGAAGCTACTTATGCAACTGTACAGACAGATACCAATACGCATTTAAATCTCAATTCCGATTTATTATACATAAACCATTCCTGTGAACCCTCTCTCGTACGTAAAAATACATCATCGCCCCCTCTTCCACTAATCCTCCCCCGCCCAAACCCCACTCCCCCTCCTCTCTAACAACCCCACAGATCTTCGACGTCCAAAACCACACCATCCTCACTTCCCACACGGGCCTCAAAATAGGCCAAGAACTAACATTTTTCTACCCCTCAACCGAATGGCGCATGTCCCAATCTTTTTCCTGTAACTGTGGTACGCCCTCTTGTGTAGGAGAGATAAGTGGAGCGGGCCAGATGAGTTCTCGTGCTTTGGAGGGGAAGTGGTTGAGTGGACATATTCGACGGGCGTTGGAGGAGAGGAATGCTGGATTTTTGGAAGAGGCGGAATGTGGGAGTTGGAATCGGAATGGTAACGTGATGAAAAATGGAGGGAAAGGTGTTAATGATGGGAAAGTGAATGGGCTTAATGGAGAGAAAGTAAATGGAGGAATTGATGGACAGGGAGAAATAAATGGACGTAGAGGTGTGACGAGTAGGGAGATGAGCGGGGAGATGGGTGGAGATACTTTGTAGATTTTTGAAGGGACGATTGGGAGGTGGTTTCCTTGTGTCTAGTTTTGTGATTTTTTGATTTCAGTGTTTTGTCCTTCAACAGGATATGCGAATTTGGTATGTTGAGATTCAACATCTCGTAGGTGTCACATTACACTATATATCTCAATTCATAAACTGTGTTGTCTAGCAAATCAGATGTTTGAATTCTTTCTGCCTATATATGTACAGTGATACAACCCGAGTAGGTTTCCCTCATGGAGATACCAGCCGTAGTTTCACATTATGCCATGCAGTAACCATATAAGATTAGTGAACCTATCGAAAATCAAAAACAACATAACGCAAATAGTGTTGAAGTAAACCCTTCCTGTTTGTAAGCATATTCATCATCTTTCGTAAGTGAGTTTTGGTCCAATGATCGGCAAATAGCCATCCATCATGTTCCCAAACCCTATGTTGTTTCTTGCATGAATGGTCAACGAAAGTCTCAAACGAGAAACTTTGTCGGCCAAAGAGGACTAGATCCTATGCAATCAATATCCTCCCGTCACATCATGATTCCATTTATCGTAATATCCTCCCACGCTCTTACAACTCTTTGGTATATCCTCCCATTTTCCTTTCGAACCGATTATCCATCTACAACATTATTCCTATTTCCGTCCGAACAAACAAGATGTGAAATTCAAATTGCTCATTCATCCACACCATTAATCCACACTCTCGTCCCGCCACGCTGTATATAATCATACAAAGCACCAAAGAAATCCATCAAAAAGTAGAAACAAGTTCGTAGATATCATCCCAGGTCATTCGTTCGCCGTACCGTATCGAAACAATTCATTATTATCGTCCAAACATATGAGCAAAGTACCACAACACAGTAAAAGCAGGGCTGTAATAAGGCGATAGCTCTTGGAAACACAAATGCTACCAATGTTGAGCTGATCAATCCTTCGAGCAAAAGTGCTGCTACACAGCTCGAGAGAAAAAGAAACAAAGGCATAAGAAATTCATAACACGAAGGATGAACCAGGTTATAAAAACGCCTGTTCGAATTCAGATAAAACTCCCAAGAAACTATAGGGTATCGCAACAATTTGTGGTCTGGATCATATAAAGGTATATGAAATCTTAGGTCGATTGGGTACTAGTAATGCTTCATGCCGACATCATACATAGTTTCGTCCCATCTGATATCCATTCGTTAGTAAGTAAAAGATTTATATCTTAGAAAGCGATAAGATCGTCACAGCTCTCATTGCTATGAAAGGATTGGGTTGGAGGTGGTGGTGGAACTAACTGTAATTCATCCAGATCCATTATCGAATCGTCCTGATCCATGATGTTTCTAGGTTGAACAGAAGCTCTTACCTCCAAACCTTCAACACCAAGGGTTGGTGATGACTGGCTTGCAGATATTGGTCTAGACGATAAATTGATAAGTGGCAAAGATGTGGAAGCTCTTGTTAACATAATAGCCTTCCGAGGAAAACTCTGCTCTATATCCTCACTCTCCTCGCTGTCTTGACTCTCCTCATCTGAAGTGAGCAGTCCTTCTAAGAGCTCCTTGTTTTCCTGATCATTAGTCTTACGCTTTTCCCGCAAAGCAAAAGTTGCCTTGTGAATGTCATTACTATCTTTGTGCTTGTGGACACGATAGAGAATAGGCTCTGGCTCAGGGAAATATGGAAGATTTCTGCTCAATTCTTCTAGTCGTGCCTTACTTGGGGAAGGATTCTTCTTCCACTTCCGATTGAGAGGGGCAAAACCTGAATCACTCGTGGATCCAGATAAGGTTTGGACGGCGGCGACAAAATTGTTAACAGTCTTCTCTCTTAGCATTCCGACCTGCTGTACTAAGTTTCGAAGATGCTCAGGTTGATTTTGGTCTTTGAGTTTGACTGGACTACCAGCGAGCATACCTTGATAAACCTGGCTGTTTTCAATAAAAGCATTGTGATCGAGTACAGATGGAGATCCTGCGTCCACCTTCTGCATTCTTCTACTTCTGTCCGGATCGGTATGGTTGCACTCCAGTCGCAGTCTCGGAGTGGATTGGGCCAAGGGACTCGAGGTAAGTAAAGAATCCAGATCGTCGAAGCCTTTTTTATTTTGGTGAGATGAAACCTTCTTGTTTGCACGAGGAGGACTTGAAAATTCTGGCAAGGATCCAATCCCAAGCATCTGACTATTGAAAGTGGAAGGAGGCATAGTTTGATCACTCGAACTTGGCGGCTCCGTAAACGGGTCTGTCAATGCTGACTGCTGGCTATGAAAGGATCTCCGATCAGTGTTAAGTGGTTTTCTATGAATTCTTGGAATTCCTGTTAAATTTTGAAGTTTTGCACTGTCCTTCAGATTTTGCACTATTGGAAAAGTTAGCACTGCCAACGCTAATTAGAAGAGAGATTTGGATTTAATTTACCTTCATTCAGTCTTAGATCGGTATTGCTAAAAGATTCCGAGCGTCTAAGAGCGTGCTCTTGAATCTGTGGCGTGACGACGAGAGGGGGGTTAACCAAGGAATCTTCTTGGCTGATATCGTTCTTTCGCCGACGAAAACTTCCTTGCAAAACGTTCTTAACCTTCAAAAAGGCTCCAGCCTTTAAGCGTCGCTTTTTTTCGACGACCAATGTGTTCGTTGATCCGGGCTTGAGCTCTTCCATTGCCTTTAATGTCTGCGCAACTGAAGCATTTATAGCATTAGGATCTGATGGACTAACAGCTGGATGGGATTGCTCGTTGAAACCGTTCAATACTCGACTGATTGGTTCCTTGGGAAATCTTCGAGTTTGAGAGTCCTTTGTTGGGCTCCTACGGCGAGCTGTCTTACTTAACGCCGTCTGTCTTTTGGATGACTTTCTCGGAATAGGAGGTGCAGAGTTCTTTCTTGTGTGGGATGAAGTCTTTCCTGTATGGCAATCAACTTTGGAGTTATTGGCTTCCGTAGCAGTGCCCTTTCCCGCAATCCACATCTCCTTTTCACTAAAATTGAGGCTAGGCAATTGTGGTAGGGTATTCTCAATGGTTGTAGTCATATCGTGTGGTTGATTGATGACAGGCTCCTCTGCCAACCCATTTTCCTCCTCATTCGGGCCTTCTTCGACGGAATCCTGTTTTTCAATGCCGGCTGTTGGGTGAAAAGCTGATAATTGGCGTGTGCTGGACTCTGTTGATAATCTCATATTAGCGTAATTTCCAAGTTGAGGCAAGCCACGATTGAGGCGAGTAAATGATATGGCATTCAAACCATCTCCAAGAAACTTGGAGTTGTATTTGTTTTGCCAGACTGTTTGCTAGATGCCCGAGCATGGTTGGAAGTGTGGGGATAGTTGAAGTGACAAAAGCTGAGTAGAATTGTTTGGATTGACCTTTTGGATGAGAGAAAAGATCTTTAAATGGATAAACTAACCTCTCCTGTTGGCTCTATTCTTCTTTGATTTGTTGTATTGTGAGTTCCTGAGTGAAGCAAACGAGCCCATCAGAGTCTTCTTCTTCTTGCCATAAGTCTCCATGATGGAGGATTTGGGACCGTGGTTTGTAAGAGAGAAGATGATGGTGTACGAAATATAGTGAATTTAAAAGCTGGGAATTGTATAGAGAGGCGGTGGTGGCTAGATACAGTGGATAGTATTAGCCAAGGCAAGATCGATGATGTGTAAGATGGAAGGAAATGAGGGAAGGAGTGAATTGGATTAAGGGGTATCTTGTAGGTTATTTTCAATTCAGTGAATAGTGTGCTAGACATGAATTGATTGCATAAACATAGCTCAGTAATTCTGTACTCTAAACTGATTTTTGGTTAAATCATGGAGAGGAGAGCAAGATATAGGCTGTAGCAGGGTAGAATGTTAAGAGATTCAAGTTCGAAGGGCATAGTCAACAATGATTGATTATATGACCTCAATTCAAGACTCTCATGCTCTTGATTCCAAGAATTGCATGATAGCAGCAGGTTTGTTGAAGTGACAATGGAGAAGGAAAGGGAAATGAGATTGGGGTACGACCTTACCTCAAAAGAGCAGAGCGATTGTCTGTATATCAAGCCTTAATAGCAGCACTTTCATCTTATCAATTGAGTAGAGAGCTTGATAAATTAGAAGTTTTGCGCATTTGATGATGGACTTATAATAAAGAATTAGAATGGTAGTGGTGGTAGTGGTGGTAGTGGTGGTAGTGGTGGTAGTGGTGGTAGTGGTGGTAGTGGTAGGAGGTAGAAATTGAGAAAGAGAATACTGTAACAGCTCGCAATAAATAAATTTCAGTAATTTGAATCAAGGTACCTCACCAAGTATGTGGTGACAGGGGATGTGTAAGGACAAAACTTACCTGGGTTTAACAACAGTAAGGTCCGGATAAGGAAGTAGTAAACTACGAAGGGTGACTGAGTTTAAAATCTGATTCGAGATCTTGTCTGAAGAAAATAACCCCAAATCATTTTATTAATGAGTAAAATGAGTAAGATAGGCTTAATCCAAATGAAAACTTCATTATTTGTCAAAGAAGGACACCAAAAGTCATACAGAAAGTTTTCTCTAACACATTTGTAATCGAAACAGCTCCAGCAACTTTTACAATCTTGAACATCTCTCAACCGAGCTCTAAAAGGGCCAAAAAGCTTCTTGCTTTTCCTAGAACTGAAAATCTTCTCCAGGATAAGGATATACTTCTTAAGCCAGCGGCACACAGCAACCACCAACTTTTGAGGTTGTTGTATGCCACTTTATCCACATCAATCAAGAACATGAACCTACCCAAGCATCATACCGGAGAGGGAACCACAACAACCACAGATGCATCCCCGTCATATTGCAGTAACAGGAGCAGCAGTATACCCAGGGATACAGACGAAGAAGCAACGTAACAGCAGCCACATTCCCATAGAATCCTTCGACATCAAGCTCATCAGAGACAATTTAATTTTCAAGTCTTTACGTTCAACTCTTCGACCCACTCCCGACCCAGCATCATAATTTTGGACACTTATTAATTGGATTATGTGGATAGTTCAAAATGAAATGGCCACCAACCCTTTGTCCGTTATTAAATATTCTATCACATCATTATTTGCCTGTCATTGCGCAACATTGAGAGGTAGAGGGCGTAGGCAGTTCACATTGAGAACTTGTGATACTCTACTCTGGCTACCCATCAGCATTAGACAAGTAGCTAACAGTACCTCAGACTAGACTTCATATGATAGTTTACAGTAGACTAGGCTACCTGATGCTTTCCAACCTTGAAAAACCACCCCGAGCTTGTGTTTCACAAGGCATACACAAATGGATCTTGACACTACACAGTGCATAATCGCACAAGATATGACACAATAAGGAAAATGCCTTACCAACTCCAGCAATTGCTATTCGTACTTTGCCAGTAAAGACGACAAACAATTATCAACACCACACACTCAAGCACGACACACTTGAGCATAACTACACACTGACTTTGGAAGCTCTAACTTGTATCAAACAACAATACCATTGTTAGGAGTGAACATCAACTACTCTCCCATTATTCTCCTTTGGGACTTGGTTTTGGAGCATGAGATATCTCTATTGGTGTTGCTTACAAAGGCTTCCACGTCCTCCGACACAGCAGGCATTGCGTAGGCTCAGCTGGGCATCGGGGCCAATTCACCAGATTTTATGATGAAGAAAACACCTCTATCTCCCAGCTTACAAATTTCTTGTACTGGTAGTCTCATGTTTGAGATTTACTTACCATTTCCGATGAGTCAAGGATCAACAGATTTACAGATTTACACCCTGGTACAGGCAAAAAGAAACAACTCAACAGCTTGATCTTCGGAAAGGCTTCCAAAAAGGAAGGACCAGGCATCATATTTGTAAGTGTCAGCTATTCTACTGTTGACTATTGCTCTCTAATGAATCCAATCATATTCTGTTCTCAACCATTGTCCCATTGGCACATCTATCAATTAAAAACATATACCAACAGCACATCTATTAATAATATTTAAAGATTTGGATATTGTTGATAAGTACAGTATCATATCAAGTACCTTCCTTCGAGGACCAAAAAGATGTCATTATTGTTGGTGTTGATCATATCCTAACTTTATTTTTGTTATCCGACCCCTGATTACCCGAATTCTTGAACTCTGCTCTTTGGTTCAGCAGAGGGTGAATACCTGGACCAAGATTTTCAACCTTTCATCTCAGCTAGCCTTGCCACTCACATAAAAGCTGATTTTACATGTTCTTGGCAAAAAAAAAGACATGCAGCCATTTACTGAATGATGGATAAACTGATTTGTGTACTATTACTTGTGGACTATTTCTATTTATTATGCTAGTAGGGCATTGGCTGGGTACTGAACTATCAGTTTTTGTCTCAACTTCAGACTAATTTGTACACATGCTCCAAGCTCAGCCAGATACTCAACTATGAAAGCTCTCTGTTTGTTCAATCTATGATCGAGTGGTCAACAAAGAAGGGTGATGCTATGGCAAGTAGCTGGTCTGTGGTTTAATTTCTGAGATTGGATTTTCGAAATAATCCATATGTTCCGACACTTTTCTACTGAACACTTTTCTACTGTATGAGTATGTTTTCCAGAACATCACAAGTACATCACACTGGGATTTGATTGAGAGTATGCTGCCTTTTGCATGGGAAGCACGCTAGTGCCATCTTTATTCAAGTACTACCAAACACATTCAACAATGTCATTGTTGGACTCCTTGTAGCACTTCATCTCATACCCAAAACTATTTTCAAGACAAGACACTAAGCCACATTGCAGAAATGGCAGATGTTCATAATAAGAGAAACGGAATAATTTGAATCAAGATGTCGGAATGAAAGGGAATTTCAATTTGCTACTATCCCAATGCTGCCATCTAACACAATACTGTTCCCGTAAGTGGGGAGTACTTACTCCGCCAATCCTGCTCCGGTGATGCTACTCCGGGAACGATTTTCCACGGAGACTTTCCCAACGTAGGAACAGAAGCACATGTTAAGTGCTGACATGCGCACAAGCCTCTTGTGCGGCACATATTTGAATTGTACTGTGTGGGTTGTCACTGGGCTGAGATATGAAAGATTCGAAGGATTGGACCTAGACTACTGAATTGTATGGAAGAGCTCCCTTTTATATTGATGACGATCGACATGGCTTAGGAAAGCATAAATGCAACCGGAGCTCTCGGAATGATTACTTGTGGATTGTTTTCACAAATGTGGTAATTTTGTTATCATCATTACGGTGAACTACAGGGCAAACTATTCTCAACGTCTTCAGATTTCAATGACTTATTTTATGTGCATTTATCATATTAGACCTTTATATGCACCCCTTTGTGAACTTCATGTGTTAGTGAGGAAGGAACTACAAACCTAGTCCTTCCCCTTTACAAACAAAATGGGCAGTCAGCCTTTGAAAGAGGTTTTTTTTAAAAAGTCTTTCTAAGTTTGGAAGAATCCACTGGGTACTTGGCTGACGTAGCTATCAGCTGAATTAACTTATCGGTTATTGGATAAGATGATCAACATGGATGATATTATACCCAATGAGAGATATTCGAAACACGGAGAAATCATATTAGGAATCTGTGTAACTTGAAAATTATTTACCACAGGCTGCATCTTTATAAGATCTTAAGAAACTTCTTTTTCTTTTTCTGTCCATTGTTCTTATTGACCTTTTTCTGTACTTTGTCTTTGATAAAAGTTTTATCCAATCAAAGCTATTGCATTCATAACTCACACGATTTTATCCGACTCCATAATTTTCTAAACTTCCGCCTCGTTTCTGCGCCACGTTTATATCAACTTGATCGGCACTTTTTAACATCTTCCAATTCTTATTACATTCAATTTTTCCATCAAAACCTTCACTACATACCCAACATGTCTTTCTCTAGCCTCGTACAAGATCTATCATTCAGAGATGCTGCCAGTGAGCGACGACCACCAATTCGAGGTTCAGGATCCGTTTCGACTTACGATGATCGTGCATCTTATGTTTCCAGAGCCGACTCGCACGTCTCAAGAGCCAGATCATACGCAAGCACGGCTGCGACGAGCGTGAGCATATCTGGAGATATTGGTAGTCAGTTGCATGGTGGCTACTGTCATCCTTTGGCAAGGTCATGGCAGGCTGAGAGACAATTGACAAAGGTAAGATTTACATCGCTCCGTACATTACTTTTCAGCTTCTGACAGCGCCCACAGTCAATGCTTATCTACCCATTGTTTATTTCCGACATTGATGACGAAGAAACCCTTATTCCCTCTCTTCCGGATCAACACCGCCGAGGCATTAACAAAGTTGTTCCATTCTTGGAGCCTCTTATTCGCAAGGGTTTGAGATCAGTCATATTGTTCGGTGTACCAATTGCGCCAAATGCCAAAGACGCTCTCGGAACGGCGGCAGATGATCCACAAGGTCCAGTCATTGCTACAATTCGACTTCTCCGTCAGCGATTTCCACAACTCTTTATCGTGGCAGATGTCTGCCTTTGCGAATACACTTCCCACGGACATTGCGGTATTTTGAGGGATGATGGTAGTCTTAACAACCAGTTGTCAGTCGATCGTGTCTCAGACGTTGCGATCGCATATGCTCAAGCTGGTGCGCATTGTGTTGCTCCTTCAGATATGAATGACGGACGCATTCGTGCTATTAAGCTTAAGTTGATCGAGGAGGGTATTGCACACAAAGTCGTATTGATGTCATACGCTGCGAAGTTCTCTGGTTGCTTGTATGGACCATTCCGTGATGCAGCAGGTTCTGTTCCTTCATTCGGCGACCGAAAATGCTATCAATTACCACCAGGAGGTCGTGGTCTTGCTCGCAGAGCCATTGAAAGAGACATCGGTGAAGGTGCAGACATTATCATGGTCAAGCCAGCAAGTCAATATCTCGATATTATTAGCGATGCAAAGGAGATTGGGAAAAATATGCCCATTGCAGCATATCAAGTTAGTGGAGAATTTGCGATGATTCATGCTGGCGCAAAAGCTGGTGTTTTTGACTTGAAGACAATGGCTCTTGAGTCTTCTGAGGGTATTCTTAGAGCTGGTGCGACCATTATTGTCAGTTATTTCACACCACAATTACTTGACTGGTTAGAGTCATAGACAATGATTAATTATGGAGTATGGGATCGTTTAGAGCTTTTGTCTGGGTTTATTAACGGCGTTTCTGGGACAATATTAATGAAGGGACTGGGGAAAGGAGTTAAACAAAATTACTGTCAGATTACCATGAATTTTACGCTACTATTAAGGACTCTGCTTCATTTACTCCTCATTTGCATTCATATTCTGAACCAGTCTAAACCAATCTCCTTGCTCCTTATTCATGTCGTGGTGACATTTATTTTATATACCATCAACCTTGTCTTGTCCGTGTCAATCACTTCGAAGTTCGTGAAGTCTCATTAATTCTCGGCCGACTGCGGGGTTCATTGGTCGGCTAATTTGCTCCGGAGGGATGCGCTGCGCAGCTTTGTACCGAATACAGCCTCGTGAAACCTTCATTAATCTTCAAAGCTATGAGTCAATCGAACATTTAAACGCTTCTATTCATTTTCTACAAGATCTTCCGCGTCTTAAATTTATTATCGATCCATTCGTTGAGTGAAAAATCCGAAAACACAATCATGAAGTGCTTTGCGCCCAGGCGTATCTCAATTCGTCCGGCCTCCTTTCTCGAAGATTGCGCATTGAATACGAACAGAACAGCCTGTCCCGCTACTACATATCGATTACGGGTTTCGAGGGAGAGACGAGAGAGACGATATACTTCATCTAATAAATCTTCGAGACCGAAAACTGCGCTGTTCTTTCCGGGTATGATTGCATGACTTGCATGTTTACTGTTGTGCTACTTTGTCTGTATTTACTAACAATTGACAGGTCAAGGAGTCCAAAGAGTTGGCATGTTAACGCCATGGCTTGAAGCTTTTCCCTCTACCGCTGGCCCTATAGTTGAAGAAATCGATGATCTGCTAGGTTACAAACTTTCGTCGATAATAGCAAATGGACCAAATAGTACGCTTACAGCCACGGGGAACGCACAACCTGCCATTATGGCATCTTCCATCTTGATTTTACGAGTATTAGAACGCGAGTTCGGCTTCAAAACACATGAACGAGTCGATTTCACACTGGGACATTCATTAGGAGAATTTGCTTCATTGGTCGTTGGGGGATATGTGGAGTTTGAAGATAGTTTATACCTAGTGCGTAAACGGGCGGAAGTCATGGCTGAATGTTCACGGCGAGCAAGCGAAGAACATGGAGGTGAATATGGAATGGTGGCTCTAGTCACCGAACCCAATCATCTCTCTCCTCTCATCGAAGCTATATACGAATTTCTCGGACATAATTCCGCGGGCTCGAAATCCGAAAGCGCGGAAGTTCCTCCTATACAACAGGTTTTGATTGCGAATATTAATAGTAAGAATCAGATTGTTTTGAGTGGAAACATCGGGAGGATAAAAGAATTGTTGACGCATTTGAGACAATTTGGAGGTCATGATCCTAGAGCTGTGAGGTTGAAGAGTGATAGTCCTTTTCATAGTCCGTTGATGAGACCGGCGGCGAAGATTATGAGTAGGTTGTTGGAGGGAAAGAGTAGGGTGAAGGGAAAGGAAGATAGGGATTTATTGATATTTCCTGGGACGATGGATTGCATAAGTAACGTTAGTGCGAGGCCGTTTCGAAGTAAAGATGAATTGAAGGACCTTTGGGCGAGAAGTTGTGTTGAGACGGTCAGATGGTGGGATTCGATAAAGTATCTAGATCAGGAAAAGAAAGTGAGGAGATGGATTGGTATAGGGCCAGGGAAGGTTGGGAGGAATTTGGTAGGAAAAGAAGTCGGGATGAGGGGAATGGATACTCTAAAGGGAGGTGGGGTTTGGGGTATTAGTGATCCAAAGGAAATAGAAGAGGCTTTGAAAGCTTTGGATGAGACGGAATCCCTTGGTGTAGAGGATGAAACTGCTTAGGTTCTCGCAGTTTATGCCATTTCTCTGTGGAGGATGCAACAGAGAATAGCCGAAGAGAACTACCTGAACAACATCTAGGTTGTGGAAGAGTTGGTGTGGAAGAATTTCTGGTTTCAATGACTGCTTTTGCATGTATTCGAGAGGGGTGTGTTGTGAACGAGCGAGGCTACGAGGCTGGACTGATCATACAATACCCAATGAGCAATGTGTTGAATGTCTATACTATATTTAAATTCCTATAAAACTGCTCTCGTGAACGCAAAACCCAATTTTTAACATATCCAATATTTTAACTATTAAAATCTGGGGAAGTTCCCAATTGTAAATGTTTCCCAGTTCGCCATTGTGCTGATCGTAGCCTTGCGAGTTCCCGGTAACTATCAATGCTTTAGTCGCATTACATCACATAATAACCTCACTCTCTAGAACCTAACAAATCGTCCACAAGCTTCGTACAATTGGAAAAGAAGTCGAAAGTCACCTATCCTTAATTATGACAACCATTCCTTCAATAGCCTGTCTAGGCGTAATAGGCAAAAATGTACGTTCCCCAGTTTCTCTTCCATCCTCACTCCCTTCCTGTCCATCCCCATCTCAAAACCCCATTGCCCATTCCATCTACAGACAAACTAACACTCCCCAGAATAACCCCCTCCACATCTCCATCTTCCCACCCCACTCCTCCCCGTACCCAACATCCTCCTCCTCGCCCTCCAAATCCACACCCCCCATCCACGAATCCCTCCGCACACCCCTCCAATATTCCCTCCTCCTCAGTTCCACTCTCGACATCTTCGAAGCGAGGAATAGGACGAGTACTGGAAATCAAAACTTGACGGGCGATTTGGGTTTATTGTATGCGGTGGATGAGAGGTTGGCGGCTTATGGGTTTGAGACGAATACTGGGGTGCGCTTTGTGGTTTTTGTGGATGGGAGGGGGAGAGTTGTTAAAGGGGGAGTGGGTGTGGGTGGCGGGAGTAATGGGGGAGGGGAGGGGGGTGTTGGGGGTGGAGGGGTGAGGGACGCGGATGTTAGGAGTGTGAGTTTTGTTTTTTTGGTTGTTGGGAGGGGGGAGAGCGGGAGGGAAAAAAAGGAAGGCAGAGGAAATAATGCTAATGGTGCAAATAGATATTCAAAGCCATGCAAACGGCATATATCCGTCTCCTACAAAATCCCTTCTACGACCCAGATGAACATTGTCCGGTTAATGGCAAGGGCGGGAAGAAAATTAACAGTAGGAGGTTTGTGGAGGATATGAGGAGGATTGGGGAGGCTTGGGTACCGGGAGGTATCTGATGGGTTGATCGGAGACTTGGAGGAGGTTTGCCGGTATGGGGAGGTGCTGAGGATAATTCGATTCGAGACTCAAGTCTTGGTTTCTGATCTTCTAGGGAGATTGAGATTGATAATACGTGTATACGTATGCGTATAGAGAGAGGCACTGGGACATAAAGATGATTACGTGAAAAGAAATGGGAGTTGGGAGTTCATGCTTCGAGGCGAATCGCATGGATGGAGTTTCGGGTATTGCGAGCATTGCTATGCACTGGCTGGTATGATATAGATATCCAGTTAACACCAGGAGATTCTTTGGCTTCTGAGTTCATGAGTAAACGTTCCACTTCGTTGTGGGGATGCCCATCTTCCTCTATCTGGAGCAAGTGTTTGGTCTTTTTCTGTATATCTTTTTGAGTAGGTTTCGTAGGTATGTTAGGTATGTTAAGATCCCACCCCAAATAATTCCAACAGTAGAAAGCAAACTGTTGTGCAGACATTCATGTATGGTATCAGAAAATAGTACATAAACTGCGATCTATATTTCATCTGCATGTAATCTTATATCATATATTAGGCTATCATCTATCATCTAGTCCCGTATCCAGTAACTAGAAAACTTGTATTGCGTTCATCTGTGATATTTGAAAGGGTTAGATGAGGTCATACATCCATCATATGTTTGATATCAGAACCCGGATTTGAACTCTTCACAATTTCGTTCCTCGACTCCTCGGAATTAGCGATTCTCGAGCACACAGTGTGCGGGCTCTGGTCTTACAGTATAGTGATATAATGGCTTGTTGTTTGCGAGGAAGGAGATGGTAGGACCGCGGATGGACCCCATGATATGAGCTGGGTGCTGTTTGAAGATATGGTATCTGCAGAAGCAGGTATGTATTCGAAAGGTTGGAATGAGGTCAGGGTTTGTAGAAGTGGGATGATGTACTCCTGTTGTTTCGAGGGTATCATGTACAGGATAGGGGCGGAACACTTGCAGTTTAGACGTACTGGCGTAAAGAAACCATTTGCAACTCAAGACTTGATACTATAGCAGACCTCATTTGATTTGACTTGTAAACATTGTAATGTATTGCCATCCTAAACTCAAGTCCGAACCTTGAGCCATAGCTCATAAGAGCAACCATCATCGCCAACACACCAAACGCCTTCATAAACCCAAAGCAAAGAAATGGTCATTCAATGAGCTTTCAACCATGCCAAGATTTGGTCGTATGCCTCAGCTTGTGCCTGCTTAATGTTCAATTGCTCGTACTCACCCACTATCGCAAATCCGTGAGGTACACCAGAGTATGTCTTGAATTCATGTTCGATGTTGTTCTCATTCAAGTATGTCTTACCGACCTCTTGGACTTCATGAGAGAACAATTGGTCGTCTTCGACACAAACAAATGTCAATGGAACTTTGGTTCCCTCCCAATCTTCCTTTCCGACTAATGTTGCGTGGGCGATTGCACCAACTTTGATGTATGGACCTTTCTTTTCAACGGCCGCTTCCTCGTCCTTTACTTGCTGTTGACCCCAATGAACAGCATCTGATTTCTCGCCTGCTAGTAATAGAGTCATTTTCCCACCTAAGCAGTAACCAACAGAATAGATCCCTCCCCCATTGGCTACAGCATCTGCGAACTCGTCCTTTGCGGCGTCTATAACTTTATGGATAATCGGTAGGATCTTTTCCGGCGTCTGCCTTGCGAGCCACATGTCTGCTAAAAAGCTTTTTGCTGCCTCTGCGGCATGCAGCTTCAATTTTTCAATCAAAGAAGGATCCCCGTCCCCCACATAGGTCACGGATCCAGGTAATGGGTCGTTGTGGAACATATCGGGCATGATAACAAGGAAGCCTTCGCCAGCGAATTTATCGGCTTGAATTTGGTTATTGACTGAATGCATGCCTGTCGCTCCGGTAAGGAGTAGTAAAAGTTTCGATGGCGCATGAGGATATTCGCTTGGTTTTGAAATATAAACATCGATTCCTCCAAGTTGTGTAATTTCTCCAGATGAACCATGACCGGAAGCTATTTCCGTCAGCAATTGATGTCTTCATTATCGAGAATATGCAGACTCGATGCGCAAGAGTACTAACGTGTTGGTCTATCCTTTACACAATGCTCCTTTTAAAAGTTAGTAATGCTCTTCCCATTCATGTCTCAAAGACGTACACCCAAACTCGCACCGCTTTGCGCTGGAGTATCTCCTGGAATTGGGCTTGATTCGACTTGAGGAACCTCTTTCGATTCCTCCATAGCATCACTTTCTGGAGCTCTGGTAGCAGTTTCGTCGGTCATTGTATGTATTTTTTTTCTCTTAGGTATTCGTAGGTAGGTTAATGTTGTTTTGTTAACAGGGGAATGAATTGATGTATAACCTGGACTTAAGCTTGGCGGCGGGAGGTCACGTGAAGAGGGGTGGTGCATGGGGCGGGGAAGCTTCGTGTTAACGTGACATAATCAGGCTGCTAGCGCGGGCTCAGCACGTTCTAAGACGCGTAAAATAAATCAATTTACACGAACCGCGACTCATTATCATTTACGAAAGTTGACAAGTCAATAAATCAACCATATACATTTTCAGTATTTTACTACAAGAGTGGATATAGTTGTTGATAACTATGGAGGTCGCAAAAGCTCAAATTACTCAAGGTGCCTTGAAGTAAGTATATTTAACTTTTCAAATTATCCTTCCATTACTAACTGTTCGTAGTGCAATCTTCAATGATACTGATCGTGTAGTAAAGGACTTTCCAGTACCAGTATGCCAAGTCGTACAAGTCAAACCAATGGGTGCGGGAGTAGATGGACAGGCCGAAAGATTCAGACTGGTTGTGAGCGACATTCAGAACTTTGTACAGTGCATGCTTGCCACTCGTAAGTAGAATCCATGTTTTTCTATCTAGACTTTTTGCGAGAATGATTTGACTAATGGCATTTTAGAGGAAAATCATGTAATACACGATGGAAAATTGACAAAAGGTTGCTTCATTCGTCTGAAGAACTATCAGGCAAATGAAGTTAAAGGCAAAAGGTTAGTATCCTCAGATGTCTACTGGTGGGATGTTGCCTAACTTTTTTTTTTAGAATTTTGATTATTCTCGATATCGATGTCATCGAAAGTTTGGGAACGATGGAAAAGATCGGAGAACCAACTGCGGTCAAGGTTGAAGAAGATGTCAAACCAACTAATACTACAATTGGCGGAGGTGGCTTTTACGGAAACAAACCTCAACCCCAACAACCTGCAGCCCAAGATCGTACACTTCCATCCCGCAACGGACCCTCCAACTCCTCATCTCACGCAACCATATATCCTATCGAGTCACTATCACCATACGCTCACAAATGGACAATCAAAGCAAGAGTTACAAGTAAGTCGGATATCAGAACATGGCACAAACAAAACAGTGACGGCAGGCTCTTCAGCGTCAATCTTTTGGATGAGAGTGGCGAGATTAAGGCCACGGGCTTCAATGAGCAGTGCGATGCTTTATATGAGCTTTTCCAGGAAGGCCACGTCTATTATATAACGAGTCCCTGTCGAGTTCAAATTGCGAAGAAGCAATTTTCCAACATTAATAATGACTACGAGCTTATGTTCGAACGAGATACCCTGGTAGAGAAAGCCGAAGACCAAGATAATGTCCCTCAAGTACGATATAACTTTTCCAACATTGGAGATTTACAAACAATCGAAAAAGACAGCACAGTTGATCTTATCGCTGTGCTCAAGGAAGTTGGAGAAACCTCAGAAATTACATCGAAGACGACGAATAAACCATACAGCAAGAGAGAATTGACATTAGTTGATGATACCGGATATTCTGTTCGATTAACTATATGGGGCAAGACTGCAACCTCTTTTGATGCTAGCCCGGCGTCGGTCGTAGCTTTTAAGGGCGTCAAAGTTTCCGATTTTGGAGGTAGAAGTCTAAGTTTGTTGTCTTCTGGCTCCATGTCCTTCGACCCAGATATCCAAGAAGCCCACAAGCTTAAGGGATGGTACGATTCCCAAGGTCGCACAGAAAACTTTGCCTCACATAGCAACATGGCCAGTGCCGGAGCAGCAGGTGGCCGTCAAGATCCCCTCAAGACCGTTGCCCAAATCAAAGACGAAGGTCTTGGAATGTCCGAAGAGAACACAGATTATTTCTCCACCAGAGCCACCATCGTCTACATCAAACAAGACACTTTCTGCTACCCCTCCTGCATCAACGAAAATTGCAGTAAGAAAGTCGTCGACCAAAATGATGGCACATGGCGCTGCGAAAAATGTAATCAAACCCATCCTAAACCCGAATATCGCTATCTTCTCTCCCTAAACGTCAATGACCACACCGGCCAATTATGGTTAACGGCATTTGATGAAGTGGGAAAACTCATAATGGGAATGAGTGCAGATGAAATGATGGAGTTGAAGGAAAATGATCAGTCGGCCTTGGAAAAGGTATTTGATGATGCAAATTGCAAGATGATGACATTCAAATGCAGAGCCAAAACTGATAATTTCCAAGAGCAAGCGAGGTATGTGAAATTTAACTTTATATTCTCACGAGTTCATCTTGTGAACGTGTGACTAACCACCAATTGCAGGGTCCGATATCAAGTCAATTCCGCTTTGGCCGTAAACTATGGTGCTGATGCATTGAAGTTGGCGGAGTTGATCAAGGCGTACAATATTGATTAGATTTATATGTAGCATGTTGCGATTATAATCTAAGAATGGGATAATGAGGCTGGCGGTGGCTGATGCAGGGGAATTTTATCAGTGAGCATGATACGTTTGATGAATGTATTTCGTACTATTTGGCGTTGCGTGGTTACTCTCATGTCATGTCCAATATAACGATAAAGTTTTGCACGAAAATTATGAAAAATATGACCATAAATATTGCATGCTTATCTGCTTGCTTACTTGCTCGTTTCTTCATTCATATCTTCGTTTTCTCTAGGTTCATAGAATCATTCCTATCATATCTTCATAAGAAGACGCCCCATACGCCACTGCTTTCGATTTCTTCGAAAAGCTTAACTGTGTATTACAACCATGCACTGCGTAAAGCAAATAACGCTTTTCACGACTTATTATCCATATCGTGTCTTCCCGAAAAAGCAAAAACCCTTCCGTCTTTGACGGCTGACTTCATCCTCTCCCACCATAACTAAGCTCAATACATCTCCGTCATTATATCCTCATCCTCGATTACGGTATTCCAATCCATGGCATCCACTGTCACACCACCAACCTTCTTCGCCTTGCTCTTAGCTCTCTGAGCACTGTCGAGATATCGCTTATCATGTGTCAATACTCTATCCGTGACTTTGATTTGTTTGGCTAGAGATTGGATACGTCGAGTCGACGCCACTAAATCATTTTGAACCTGGGTTTCCGAAAGGACAGGTCCAGTTGGTGCGAACGCGAGAACTGCATGTCCAGATTGATCCCGAATCATAGTTGCAGGTAAGGTGCCGTCAGCAATCATGCTTTGAATAAGATCTTCAATTTGTTTAATTGAAGTCAACTTTGCACCAGTTTCTGCACTCGTCGTGAGGCTCATAATGTCCGCAGCTCCAATTTTCGAATAAACATTAGCGAGGTTACGGATTTGAAATTTTTGATAGGCGCACAGAACACAGTACATTAGACCATAATTACCATCGTCAGTCCATACTTGTCGACCAAACTCAGCTTCGCTCTTTAGTCGCGCAGCTGATCCAGTTTCAAAAATGCTGGCGACAGCTTCATATGGTTTTGCAATAATATGGTATGCTTTGGCGGCAGGAGCAGAAGTGGTTTTTGGAAGCTGGAGAACCGTTCCGTATTGGAGAATTCCAACAAGTAACCATTTTTTATATGCTTCAACCATAACGAGACTCACACCACCTTCGTTTACCGGGTATGTTATAGCATTCTCCAACATCTCTAATGCAGCATCCCATTTATGTAAACCAATGTAGACTGATCCGCTGTAATAGAAATACTCTAGAACTTCAAGAGGTTTTAGTTTGGAGGTGAAGCCCGACTTGATCGTGATATAGGATTGTGCTGGTAAGTCGACTTCGCAGAGAAATTTTGTGTATGATACTGGCTCTTTGGCAGGTATGTAAAGGACAGGTTTGTCAATAAGTTCTGTGATGGCAGTGAAATATCGTGTTTCGAGAGCCAAACGAACAAGAAATAAATGATTCGAGGTCAGGACCGATCCCGAGGGGTCGATTCGAAGTAGAGCTTCTCGAATTGGTGGGATGGCAGCGCCTGGCTTTATGAACTTTAGTATTTCTTTATGTAACACCAAATGCATTCATTTTACGCACCTGATGTTGCTGCGAAGCAACTTGCGTTACAAAACTCATGATATCTTGCAGTTCTTCACCAAGATATCGAATTTGCCTTCGATCGAAACTGTGTAGGAAACTTGTCGCTTTATCCCATAAGTCGTCGATGTTGATTCCCTTCTCATTTTTGTAAGCTGCAGCGATGTGGGCATTTAGAAGGTAGATGTATGGAACCGTATTTAACGAGGGGTTGATAACCTATTACAAACATATTAGCTTATGGCCGATGATAATATCTATATCTCTGCTCACATCTAAAGGACTTTCACCACCCGCAGTGCTCTGTAGCAAAGTCTTCTCTGATGTTTTCTTCAAAGTCTCGATTTGTGACGTGATACCAGCATCGTATTGCGGATCCGAGAGAGGTACCAAAGGCGCGGGATGAGGGGGAAATAGAAGCATCCGGGACAGGAAATTATCCATCTTGAAAGTAGGGTATGCGACCAGATAATGAGCGTTTGTTTTCTGTAATCGATTGATTAATTGCACAGCTCTCGCGGGTTCGTACCGGTCTCAGATAGCTTTCCGTACAAAATCAACAGGGCAATCTCAAATTTGACTCCAGAAACACTAAAGATAGCTTCGAGATATTGTGTTGGAGTTTCAACACTAACACGGCCAGGTCGAATGAGGGGACGAAGATGCTCCAGCCAGTTCTGGGGTCGATTTATGCTAGCGGCCGCCTGCTCCGGCTCCAATCACGTGGTATCAGAAATCAGTCATCGCATTAGGGTGGAACAAAGGCATTCATTACTTTATACCAATATTTTTTCGAGTGAATCCATAACACGCTCTTGAGCTTTTACTATAGGTTTTAGTGGTGATAAATTCTTACTCGCTCTAAAATCGTTATCGAGTCTTTCACTCGAGATTCTTCCAATTCCCATGTCCCTCACAAACGCAACCCCAGCAGAAGCTGCAAGCGGGGCTAAGACTGCGTCTCACATACTTGCTACACTTCCAACGTCCTCGAGAAATGCAGCTTTGACTGCTATTCATGATGCGCTTCTACAAAATAAAGAAGACATACTGGCCGCTAATGCCCAAGATCTCGAATTGGCTAGAAAGGAAGTCGAAGGTGGTCGTTTGAGCTTAACTATAGTATCGAGATTGGATTTGGGAAAGAAGGGAAAATATGAAGATATGTTGAAGGGCATTTTGGATGTCAGAGATCTTGACGACCCTGGTATTGTACTTTGTTCCTTATGAAATAAACATCTGCTGATCGCTCGATACAGTTGGAAAAGTCACGTTGCGAACACGACTTGACGATGGTCTGGACCTTGAGAGAGTGTCGTGTCCCATTGGAGTACTTCTGATTATCTTTGAAGCACGTCCTGAAGTAATTGCCAACATTGCGTCGTTAGCAATCAAGTCCGGAAATGCTGCCATCTTAAAAGGCAAGACATAATATTTTTTAATTATTCACATGAGAGCTAATACTTTGCAGGCGGCAAAGATTCTACTGAATCTTTCATTGCTATTTCCACGGTGATCTCAGCAGCTTTGCAGTCAACAGAAGTTCCAGCAGCTGCTATACAATTAGTCACAACCAGGGATGTAATCCCTCAATTATTGGCATTGGACCAATATATTGATCTCGTAATCCCAAGAGGTTCAAATGAATTGGTCAGATACATCAAGGAAAATACTAAAATTCCAGTCATGGGCCACGCAGATGGCCTCTGCTCGATATATCTTGAGAATACTGCTGACCCGGCAATGGCAACAAGAGTCATCGTTGATTCAAAAACTTCATATCCAGCAGCATGCAACAGCGTGGAGACTTTGTTAGTCGAGCAGGCTGCTCTAGAGACAGTTCTCCCACAAGTTGCGGAAGCACTTCTAGAGAAGGGTGTCTCGTTAAGATGCGATGCTTCTAGCAAAGCAACTCTCACATCAAAACTTCCTTCTCATCAAGGAGTTTTCCTCCAAGATGCAGTGGATAGTGATTTTGATACAGAACATCTATCACTTACTCTTGCCATCAAAACCGTTTCTAATCTCAACGAGGCCGTCTCACATATCAATATCCATGGTTCCCACCACACTGATGTAATTCTCACATCTTCATCTGAACTTGCTGAGCGATTTATGGCTAGTGTGGACTCAGCAGGTGTTTTCTGGAATACTTCCAGTCGTATGGCTGATGGAATGCGCTTTGGATTCGGTACCGAAGTAGGAATATCAACAAACAAGATCCATGCACGAGGACCAGTTGGTTTGGAAGGTCTCATGATTTACAAATATAAGATTCGCGGTAATGGCCAAATGTCTGTGGAATATGGCGAGGGAGAGGGGCAAAAAAGATTTAAGCATGAAAATATCTCGATATAAATTACTTATCGCGTTATCAAAACCACTCATGTCGTCGATAGCAGGCGTACCTCTTAGCCTATTCGCGTCGTGTTCAATTTCTTGTTATTGATACTTGAGACGTTTGAGGAACTCGAGACGACGCCGCATGTAGGTATGATCCGTTAAATGCGTGATAGCGTGCGTCTGTTCTCTTCGCCTCTTTAAACCTCCAAGAAATTGGCCCAAACATCGTTTCTCCACTTATCCTGTCACGGTATCAACCCTCTCTCTCATCTCTTGGCATGCCTATCGGTACTTCCTCCCCAAACCTGCCAACTCTTGGTTTCCTTCTTAATAAATCGTTACTATCCACAAGATCTCCTTTTAAGCTTATGCAAGTTTAGTTCAAATTTTCCAAGTGGATTAGCACGATTTCCTATGGATAAATTCTCGCTTCGCATATGCATGCTCGATAACTAAAAACCAACGACCCCTGAAGCCCCTTGACACAAACCATGTAACAAACTCATGTACCCAATAACACTAATCTTGTGATGACGTTTTGATACTATTTTCTTGCGGTTGTTTTGTCCATCTACTCAATTGAGCTATGTGAGTCTGAAAGATATGGGGATAGCGCTCTGCTTGGCACTTGTAAAGCATCGAGCTTTACAGCTCCTCGCTTGGCGTTTAAGCTGGAAGATTCCTACAAATTTTCGATTCTATTGAGGTGTAATATTTTTTAAAATAAAAAAATTTGAAATTTAAGAGATCTTATTTCAAAAGGAAAAATATCCAAAGTAAAATGTTTGTTTCTAATTTATTGCTGACGGTGGCATTGGGCGCGGTTGTGTCTGCGAGGGCTGTTGAGAAGAGTGATCGTGAGTAATTCTAGGTTTCTTATTCATTCCAACTTTTCTGCAATTGATATTTCGAGGAGACTTCTTCCCATTTAGATCACCTCGAAAATATGACTAAAAGCTAACAATTTCTTGCAGGCTCATTTCAGCGACCTATAACTGACCCCTCTTTGTCTCGTCCAAATCCCTCGCCTCAATCTTGCACTTTTACGCCATCGCTTCCAATGCCACCCGTTTCCTTCACATCCACTATTCCCTCATCTCTCCACTATCATCTCCCGAACGTCCTCCTCTCCCACTCGTTCTTCAACTCCAATCTTCCAGCTTCAGGGTCCACAGTTCCCATAATCTCAACTCTTTCCCTCTCCGAAGAAACCGGTGATGCTTCTCTCCAAGGAATCTTTCTCGGTCTCGTCTACACATCCAGTAGCAAATCCTCCTCCCCACCCCCTTCAACCTCTCTCCCAAAACCGCAAGAATCAAAACCGAAATCAAAACCTCATCGCTGTTCTCGACCTTCTAAATCCAAAGTGGATGAACAAGACGATTTCGATAAATCGTGGGGTCATATCAGTAATCATGAGATTCGCTCCCCCATTTTGTCGGTACCGCAGTCAAGTCCCTCTGTGGAGATGAGAAGGTGTTTTACAGAAGCGGTGGAGGGGCTTAGGGGAAGTGGGTTGGTGGAGGGAACGTTGAATTTTCCTAAGGAGGGAGGACGGATGCGATTTTTGATTTGGAGGGTTGATTGAGGGAAGTGAATGAAATACATATAATTTCACGAATTGTCTGGTTATGACTTGAAGGATATGGAAATGGAAGGGCGAATGTGGAAAATTTCTGAAAGGGCTGGCGTCAGGACATGAATTTCATCACCTTTAATTTGGCGTATATGACATTGTTGGAGCCGGACGTGACATAGGATGGAGTGTGTATACAATGATCAAGCATACATCTATTTTAGTACTAAAATGCTAGTATCATTACAGAATATTGCCCCTCAACCGTCTCCCAACATCTTTGCGATAGATTGAAATGACAATACATTTCTATCTAATATGCCCTTGGATCTTGTCGAATAAAGATGTTGCACGAAAAACTTGTAACCGTTGATATTGTCGCCAGTGCCTGACAATGCTAAGCTGCAGCAATGTTCTCATCTTGTTTTTCATTTTCTCTTCTATTTTGGTCCTGCGTATTCTCTCTAGGAGAAGTTGTATCTTGCTTGACAAGATCTTGTCTGGCAGGGTCTTGCATAGGGACCCACTTGATAGCCAGAGCGCCAGCAACAGATACACAACTTAGCGCCAGCGACACATAAAATGTCCGGATTATGGAATCACTAATGGCGCTCTTCCCTGTTGCTTGGGTCTCTGGCGGCATCGATGACAGTATCGTGGGTAAGGCAGACAGCAAGAGAGACGACGAGTTGGAAGATTGCGGCAGAAGCGGTTCGAGACGCTTGTGCATCTCCCCTTGGAAAATGCTTTGTGCTACTGCCACAAAAACCGAGGCGCTGAGATTTTGGACAAGAGTTATAAATGTCACGTCGATGGGAACGTCTTCTGCTGGTAACATTGTTTGCACGATATAACTTGGCTGACCAAATCCAAATCCAACGCCAAAACCGTACACAAGTTGATAACCGACGACTCTTGCCGTAGAAGAACGTAGGTTGATAGTAGTGAGTAAAGCAGCCCCAGCAATTTAGAGTGCAGTCCCAATGACCATGGCCGGGTTGTAATACTTGAAGTCGCTGGTAATACCTCCAGCCAAGATTGAAGCCACAACGTAACCGGCAATCAATGGAGTCAACAATTCACCTGAAGAAAGAGGTGAGCGGCCACGAATATCTTGGAACTATACAGGTAGAAATAAAATGACAACATAGATACTTCCAGTTATGCACATAGCATAGCTGTCGGCTAGCCAGATATCACGACTGTGTGCTAAGCTGCTTGAAATTTTGCGAGCCTTTCCGGCAATTTCGGTCGTTTGGGTAGCTATAAAAGTGATAGCGGGAATACCGGATATGATAAAGAGAGCGATAATCCGACCGTTACTTCAAGGATAGGTAGCGCCACTCCATTGTAAAGCCATGAGGAGACATATCAAAGATCCAACCATAGAAACCGTTCCAGGAATGTCGAGCTGCAGAGCTTTTTGCACGAGACTAAGAGATTGTGCGCTTGGGTCTGATGGTGTGTGTACAAGGATGCCACACGAAATTACCGTTACTGCTCCTAACGGCAGATTAATGCCGAAACACCATCTCCATATAGTTGATTGCAGTATAGCGGCTCCTAGGAACGGTCCAAAAATAGCTGCCAATCCAAGTGCAGCGGACATGACACCCAAGTAAGCGGCACGCTGGGCCAGCGGGATTACTTTCGTAGTAATCAACACACTTCCTGAAAAAACGCCAGCAGCACCCAGTCCAGCGATCGCTCGGCCAACGATCAGGGCTATTGAAGTGTGTGCTGTTGTACAGATAAGAGATCCAATCTCGAAGATGACAATCGCAATAAAGTAAACATTTTTGATGGGAAAATGACTGTAAAGCTTACCGTAGAGCAGTTGAAAGGCGCTCAAAGTAAGAAGATAGGCATTTGTCTTGTGATGTGTCAAACTCGACGCTGATGACAGGGATTGCCGTAGCTAAGATGGTTTGATCCTGTATTAAAAGCGAAGAGTTAACTCCCAAACTTCAACTGTGCAAGAGGCTGCTTGAAATTTCTTTTGTTACCATGCTTGTGAGAAAAACTGCCAGACAAATGCCGACTATAATAAGCGTTAGACGAGTAGTATTTGGCTTGGTAATAGCATTATCAGACGACTCCATGGTCAAGCTTTATTTCCCGTTTGGAATGATGTAAGCAGAGTATTGAAATTCTAGGGAAGATCAGGAATATCTATGTTAGAAATATAAATCCTGTCACATCCAAGAAACAAGTTCTCCAAGGGCCATCGTCTTTGCCGAGAGCGAAATGGTTGGCTCGGGTGCGTAGTGAAGAATATACAGGAAGTAACAATCTCTACAGCGGCGCAGCAAGCCAGGCCGAATGAAGGACAACAATGAAATCAATAAAAGTACGTTGTGTATGCAAGCATCCATGGATAAGTGCGGTGTGGTCCTCCCTTGCAATAACTGTTGCTGCACGCACCAACAAGTTGGTGCACGGATTCATGAAACACTTTCCCAACTTCCACAATTTGTAGTTAATTCAAGGTCCAATTGATTATTTCCCAAATCTATTGTCTAATTATTCAAACTACAATGAATTATTCCATCAAGAAAAATAGAATTTAGATTTTTTCAAATTTTATTTTAAATAAAATATTTATAATCGTTTTGTATTAAACAAATGATTTCTTTCGAAATAAACTTTTTCTCTTTAAAAAGATTTCAAATTCCTTTTGTTCTTTTTCTATATTACTATTTAAAATATAGTTTTTCTATTTAATAGTTTTCTTAAAAAGTTATTCTTTGAATATCATTTTTATCACGGGATAGTATGATTACAGAGCACTTTCAGGGATCAGGAAATAGATGGTATATGTGATTGATAAAGTGAATAGAATTAAATGATTTGCTTTTGATTATATAGATCGAAGGCTGTATATATAGAATAAATAAATGATTATTTAATCGATAAATATCTTGATTAAATTAAATCTTTGTTTATTAGTATATTAGTGTCGGAATATGAATCACGTGCATGGTAAGGATGGTAAGGATGGTAAGGATGGTAAGGATGGTAAGGATCACGTGAGCATTAGTGCTCGCACTAGTACCTCGACATGTATCATTATATAGATCTTTACCCTTTATAGATTCTAACTCTCTAAGCAAATCAAAACGTATTAACAAAGAGTTCTATACATTCGTTAATAAGCTTCACTTCCCCGTATACAGTTGTCCCGACAGAAGGATCTTCTAGCCCTTACCAATCTACCGATTGATAAGGTGATCCTGATATACTAATAAACAAAGATCTAGCCTAATTAAGGTACATATCGGCTAGATAACCACTCATTTGTTCTATATATACAGCTCTTGATTCATATAATCAAGGGCAAGTCATTCAATTCTTTTACTCTATCAATCACGTGTACCACCTATTCCCCGATCCCTGAAAGTGCTCTGTAGTCATACTATCCCGTGATAAATATATATATAATACTATAATCAAATATATATATAATTATTATATCTACAAATGCAATTCTATTTTATATAATTGTATCCCTGATTTATTATATCCATTTCTAATTTTTATTCGAATATAGTAATATATTATTATAAATTATTATAATTTTAATAAAGATAAATATAGATATAATAATATCTTAATCATTATTAATTAATTGATAAAGTAAACTATCTCTATATTTTATTATAAATTAATTAATACTCGAATTCAAATACAATTATATCTCTATTATATATATCAATATTATAATTCCTTTGAAATTATAATATCGGATTGTAACCTTCAATTCATATCATAATTCTGAAAAGAATTCAATTAAATCCTAGAAACCGATTTCAAAATATTTATTGTTTATTATTTTCAAATTGATAATCAAATTAAAATCTATAATCAATATCTTCAATAATAATTGAAATTGTTTGTTAATTATTATTAAAACAATTAATCAGAATTCTTATTTATAATAGATTATATACAATTTATCCTTCTATATAACTCTTTAGGAGGGTTTATACTTTATAAAATCTTATATAGATATATATCGAAATATATATAAGAATGAAAGAAAGATATTAATAAGCTAATAGATGATATGAATATATATGATATATATATATATATAGAATATAATAGATTAATTTTTATATAAACAAAAGAAAACCTATTGTATATTTAAATCAAGATATCGAAATTTATAAATGTTTATTAATATAAAGTTGATTTCGATATCGGAGATTATATATGATTTAATATAAAGAGTTATTTTATTTAAAGATTATTAAAGAAACTGGATTTTCTGATTCAAAGAAGATTCAAGATTATTGATCGTTTTGAAAGTTTTTTTAAGTTTAAATTTCTGATTATAATGAAAATTCATTCTATTTCTTTTTTAGATTGATTATATAAGATATACAACGATCCTTTTTTTGGTCAAATATTCGAATTATTTTTATTTATTAATATAATTAATGATTTGGAATGGAAAATAGAGAAGATTCTAATAATAATAAAAATACGAAAAACCTTATTATATAGAGTTTTGTAGTCTAATAACGATATCGATCTTATTTGATATTCTACTTTCGATTTTAAAATATTTCTATATTTTTTGTATGATTTTCATTTGATCAATTTAATATTGTTTGGTCTTTTTAATCGATTATTTGATTGGATAAAATTTTACAAAAATGAAAAGAATAATTATAATTATATAAATAACAATTCATTCATGAAATCAAGGAAAAGAAAAATGTTTTTTAATTTAATAGATTAAATGTTATGATTTTATAGTGGTATATATATATATACGATCATAAAAGGATCGAAAATCTATACAAATTCGAAGAAATTTGATCGTATATATATAGGGCCCGTATTTTATATAATAGATAAATTATTATTATCTAAATAATATAAAGGTAATATATTTAAAAAAATTTATATCTATTATTGTCGGGACAACTGTACACAGGGAAGTGAAGCTTATCAACGAACGTATAGAACTCTTTGTTAATACGTTTTGATTTGCCTAGAGAGCTAGAATCTATAAAGGGTAAAGATCTATATAATGGTGTATACCGAAGCACTAGTGCTCACGTGATCCTTACCATCCTTACCATGCACGTGATTCATATTCCGACAATTATTATTTCAGAAATCATATAAAAGGGAAGCTTGAATATAATAAAAACGAAATATGATATCATTTCTATCAATTTCGTTCAAATTGATCAAATTGATCGATTAATCTGATCGATTTCGGAATTGATTATATTAATCATCTATTATTATTATATTATAATTCAATCCCTTCCCTTTTTCTATTGAAACTTTTTCCTTTTAAAAGTTCCTCAAATCAAAAAGAATATAAATCAATATTGATTTATTCAATTGATAAACGATTTAATCAATTTGATCAATTCATTCGTTATTTTGATCAATTTGATTAATTAATTTGGTCAATTTGATCAATTTCTAATATAGTAACCGTGCACTTATATTACCCCAAAACCTTAAAAACGCGTAAATTTCGTGAATTGAATTTCAACTCTCTTTATTATTTATTCATCAATAGTATTATAATATATCTCCAGAATCTCAAATATTGAAAAAAAATTAGTTTTTAAATATCTTACTTTATATTTATATAGCAAAATTATTAATAAGATTTTTAATAATTCTAATTCTTATTGTATCGCAATTGATCTCAATTTCGAAACGCGAATTATTCGTTATACTTTATAGCAAGATATATTATACAATGAAAGAATGAATCTATCTTATACTTTTCGAATTAGATCTTATACAGAAAGAAAAAAATATATATTAATTCGATATATTCGATTATATTCAAAATCAATTTATATATAAACAAAAGCAATTGTAGATCTTAAATATAGTATCTTTATTATTAAGAAGATTTTGAAGGTTTATAGAATCATTAATTGGAAATATAAAAAGCGATCGGAACTTATCCAGGTATATATTGTGAGAAAGTCGGGATATCAAGGCCTAACACGTAGCTAGTTCGTAGTCATATAGTCATATGACTCTTCGTAGTTAGATATAAAAGAGGGCTCTGCTCCCTTTTCCTTAAAAGAAATCAATCGTTTTCCATTAGTCTTTTTGTACCCCTTTTATATACAATCCAAACCATTGTTTAAACCTATTAGTTTTATTATTTGAAGTCTTTACAATGTAATCTGATCAGTTCCAATTCCTATTTCCCCTTGCAGCGTGCTATCGGGACGCACGTATCTCGACCTACCTCTTTCACAATATACTTAAATGATTTGTATAATATTTAGTATATAAAGGATTGATAATAAAGGAATAAGGATTAATTATATAAAGCAATAAATACTTTATAAAATGAAGGCGGGGTAAAAGAAGAGAATGGTATTTTTGTATTTCTGTTCAAAAATGGGAATCTAGAATGATTCAAATATATAGTACAAATAAGAATATAAAGATTATAATTTAGAGAGATTTTTGGGATCTTAAAAAGAATAATCTATATATAATAAATAAAGATTTTGAAAATAAGAAATATAGATATAATATTAATTCATATCTCGAAATCTTCGATATTAAAATAGACCTTGTTTTTGAAAGATTAAATCCAAAGTATAAATTTATACAGAATAATACTTCTATTTATCATATCTACAAAATACAGAATTGGTTTCAAAAGAAGGAGATCCCAGTATTGAAAGATTAGCCTCCTTATTCTTCTGATTTCAATTTTATTGAATATATTTGGTGAATTTTAAAAGTGAAATTATATAAAATGTTTTTTGATATTATAATCGATAAAAGCGAATTGGAATATACTAAATAAAGATTAAAGAACTATTTACAAATAGTTTGGGATATATTAAATCAAGAATTATTCGATAAATTAGAGGCGAGTATATCTAACAAAATCGAAGCTTATATTATAGAAAAGGGCTGATATACAAAATATTAATTAATTATAAAACAATAAAGATTTTTTTGGGGGGGGGGGAATAGTATAAATATAGAACTTCAATATATTCAAATTTTGTATTATAATAATTAATGGTTAATTTTATAATTAAATTGAAAGGTAGATATTGAATATATAAAAAGACTGAAATTAGGTTATGGGGTAATATAAGTTGACTAGTACTGTAAATTGATCAAATCAATCAAAATGATTAATTTAATTGATTTAGAATTTATAAATCTTTACAAAATTTGATTTCTAATAAAATAACGATAAAATAAAGGAGTAAAATATTTGAAAGCGAGTTTTTTTGAAAGGGAGAATAGTATTATAAATTATGATTTATAAAAGGTTAATTATATAATATCTTTTTTCTTTTATATTAATCAATAAATTGATCGTTTATATATATATATTATAATTTATATGATTTAGTATAATAAAATGATGATCTTAATAATATATATATATAGTCCTATAGTTTATAAATGAATATTTGTATATATATATTTAGTCGCTCTTTACGAACTATAGTTCTTCAGTTATAAATTTTAAGGAACATAATTGACCCTGTTTATTCAACTCTACTACGGCTTTTGTACGTCACAATTTTGATATTATAAGAAAGTTGGGATATCAAGGTCTAATACATAACTAGTTCATAATCATATAGTCATATAACTCTTTATAATTAGATATAAGAGAGAACTCTGCTTCCCTCTCCTTGAAAAAATCAATCGTCTTTTCATTAATCTTTTTGTACTCTATTTATATATAACCCAAATCATTATCTAAATCTATTAGTTTTACTATTTGAAACCTTTACAATATAATCTGATCAATTCCAATTCCCATTTCCCCTTATAGCGTGCTATCGCGACGCATGTATCTCGACCTACCTTTTTCACAATATATACTTGTATAAAGTTTTATAGAGTATAAATTTTCTTAAAGAATTATATAGAAGAATAAATTATATATAATTCATTATAAATAGAAACTCTAATTAATTGTTTTGATAATAATTAATAAACAATCTTAATTGTTGTTAAAGATATTGATTATAGATCTCAATTTGATTATCGATTTGAGAATAATAAATAATAGATATTTTGAGATCGGTTTTTTAGGATTTAATTGAATTCTTTTCAAAATTGTGATATAAATTAAAGATTGCGATCCGATATTATGGTTTTAGAGGGATTATAATATCGATATATATAATAGAAATATAATTGTATTTGAGTTTAAGTATTGATTGATTTATAATAAGGTATAAAGGTAATTTACTTTGTTAATCGATCAATAATGATTAAAATATTATTGTATTTATATTTATTCTTATTAAAATTATAATAATTTATAATAATATATTCTTATATTCAAATAGGAATCAGAAAAAGATATAATAGATTAGGGATATGATTATATAAAACAGAATTATATTTGCAAATATAACAATTATATATATATCTAATTATAATATTATATATTTTAAATTAATAGTATTGTTAAAATAATAAAAGGTAGATTTTGCTTATATCAGAATAAGTAATAAAAACAGAATTGTAGATTTTATAAATCAAATAAATTCGAAGATTATTGATATTGGATATTATTAAATGATTATTGTAGAATAAGAAATCATTTTGGAATAATATATATTTGTAATTTTTAATAGTTTGTATTTTGAGTATTAGTAAGTTATCTATAGTTTTATTTGTTTTGATAATATGATTAATTAAATCGAATCGAGAAGTGTCACGAATCGTGAACCACAGGAGGCTAATCACGTGATACCTCTTATCTCCCATGTCAATTGATGAGCTGACCGTCTGTATATATGCATTATAATTTATATGATTTAGTATAGTAAAATAATGATCCTAATAATATATATACAGTCTTATAATTCACAAATAGATATTTGTATATATATATAATCGCTTTTTATGAGTTATAATTCTTCAATTGTAGATTTTAAGGAACATAATTGACTTTGTATCACGGGATAGTATGATTACAGAGCACTTTCAGGGATCGGGGAATAGGTGGTATACATGATTGGTAGAGTAAAAGAATTGAATGATTTGCTCTTGATTATATGAATCAAGAGTTGTATATATAGAACAAATGAATGGTTATTTAACTGATATGTATCTTAATTAGGCTAGATCTTTGTTTATTAATATATCAGGATCATTTTATCAATTGGTAGATTTGTAAGGGTTAATAGATTCTTTATTTCAATTGGAAAGTATATATTTTAATCTTTTATAAGATATAATAGATTATAGGGTTTTCTGTGATATATCCTTTAGATTGAAAAACGATCTGAAATAAATGGAAAGGTATAGAAAGTAGCAATTCATATGATTCGTGAATGAATATGTGAGATAATTATAGGCAGATGTTAATAAAGGAGTGGTGTAATGTATAAACCTAAAATGATCCTGGTATTCTTGGAATAGAGAAGAATTTGATTGTATATAAATCACAAATTTCTTTTGGTTTTTGGTTTGTTATTTGTAATATTCTTCGAAATCAAGATTTTGAATAATAAAAAGAAAGTTTTTTGTTGGAAGAATATAAATGAATGATTGATTTTGTAGTGTAGTAATTAAGAATGTATATAATTGTTAAATTATAATGTATTGATTGTAATAGTGAAGTAAAATGAATGAATTTTTAAAGATATATAGATCCTTTTTTTATATTTTTGTTTTTGTTTTAATTAAGTTTTTATTGATCATTATTATGTTTAAGATTTTGGGGTCTAAGAAGGTTAAGTAAGTGAATTTCAATTGTGTTAGGCAAATAGTGGTTGAGAAGAAAGTTTTGAAAAAATCGAATGTGAGAGAAGATTTTAGTATTTTTTTGAGAAATCAATAAGTCGAGTAGAGAGAATTAATGAATTCAGTGTAGATAATGAATCAAGATATCGATTTTTGGGAGTATGGTTTAATTAAATTTGTTTTTAGAATAATGTGTAATTATTTATTTCAGAAATTGTTTTTCTTTGTTGAATGAATTGTTATTTGTTGTGGTTAATTATCTGTTATAGGTTTATGTCACGAGATACACGTGATCGCGTCCGATCGGGCTAATACGATACTAAGCTTCGAACCGATTATATATATAGCTTTGTAGCACATTTTCTTTAACTCTATAACTTTTAATTCTAAGATTGATCTTTAAACACTTATTGAATTCGTTATATTATTAAAAGCTCTTTCAGATAAAAAATAGAATAACATTTATATATATTTATATATACTCCGCTTACTTCTGTCTAAGTATATCGCTCCTATTCTTTCGCTTGTACATAGATCTTTTTGATATTATTTGAAAATGTTATCTTTTTTCTTACCTTTAATTTCTAAGTTATAGATTACAATTCGATAAACCTTACAATTACAAAACTTTGTGGCAAAGTGATTCGTCAATAGAATGAAATTTCGTTTCTATATTCTTTAATTCTCGAATATACTTCTATTGCTTATATTTCTTCTCGTTCGAAACCCTCTTTCCCTGATCCTGAAAAATTCAATAGTAGCTCTCAAAAATTCAATACCTGGCTTCCTTCGATTCAAGCGAAATTACAAATAAACGATATTACGATTGGCGATTCTACAATTCAATTTTATTATATTTATCTCAATCTCGAATTTCATATACAAATTATAATACTACCTCAACTTTCTTTTTTAGATCAAAACGTTCCCTTAAATTATATAACGATCCTGAATCAACTTATATACGTTTACAATAATCCGAATAAAGTTTAAGAAGCCGAAAACAAGTTATTCACTTTTAAACAAAGAATTGATTTTTTATATACTTATATTACAAAATTCAAAAAGACCTTTTACAAAGCCAAAAATCAGAATTGATTCAATTCAAATAAAATTTCAATCTTTCGCAATAAATTTAATATTACTCTTAGAAATCATTTTTCTTAACAACTTTCTCTTCTTCATTCCTATCCCGATTTTATTCAAATCATACAACAATTAATTATTTATACAATAAATAGATTCCCTATATCATCCCATTCTAATAAACCTAAAACCCCATATATATTACAGAATCCATCCTACTCTCGGAATTACGATTCAATAAACATTAACAATCTTAATATTATTAATACCCTTAACCCTTTTAATACCTAATCGAATAAACTCAATCATACCTTGATTCTATTTTATATACAAACACCCGAGTTTTCCCCTTTTAAAAGAACTCTTTTATACAAACAAAATAAATATATATAATATAAAAATATTTCTCATTAAATACAAGTCTATTTATTAGATCCATATTAAAAAGTCTAAAATCGATAAAAACCTATTCCGGCTATTACATTAATTACTGAACCCAAAAACAACAATAATGAAGACCTAGGAAAAATAATCAATAATCAATATTTTGAAAATCATTTGAAAAAGATATATAATATAATGGATACATATTTGTTAATTATAATACAATCCATATATCAAATATTTTTATTAAAAGAAAATTAATAATCATTTTATACTTAAATTATTCATTTTAAATAAATTCGAAACAAACTTTTCAAAAAGGGGGGGTAATATCACAAGATATATATAATCACATTCGATCGGACTAATATAGTACTAAACTTTGAGCCGATCATATATATAGCTTCGTAGCACATTCTCTTTAGCTCTGTAACTTTTAATTCTAAGGTTGATCTCTAAACACTCGTTGGGTTCGTCACAATTTAGATAGTAATTTAAAGGTAGGTTTTATTCTTGAATTCTTTTGTATGATTGAAAGGTTTTATTAATCTTATATTTGTAATTATCGAGGTAAGGGTTGTTTGATAAAGGAGAGAAAAGAGAGAGGGTTTCTTTATTTGATAATAATAATCTATTCGATTCTTTGATATTGAGTTTTTTGGATAATGAATTAGATGAAGAAGAGAGAGAAAAAAGGTTATCGAAAGTTGTTAGTTCTTTAGTAAAAATAAAAGATAAAGGGAATTATAGAGAAAGAAATGATCATTTATGTGTTTGATATATGAAATCGTTGATTGTTAGGAGATATAATTTTTATAACGAATGTTTTGTTGATTCTTTTAAGTCGAATAATTGTTGGTATTGGAATTGTAGTATTTATTTGTATGCTTTTTTATTGATTTTTTTTTATTCTTTGATAGATTATTATATTATTATTTATTAGTAAAATTCGAAAATAAATTTTGTATTTATTTTTTATTTTTATAATATACTAATTATTGGTTGTATAGTTCAAACAGGGATACAGAATTGCGATGAAAATGATGCTGAAGATCGAGGAGAAAAAAAAAGTTGTTTTTTTGTTTTTGTATCATTGTTTTCCTTTTTTTTGTTATATTATTTATTGGAGTTTTCGAAAGGCTGAATGGAAGAAGTATGTTGTGATTTCGGAGAGCGATAGTGAGAATGAGAAAGAAAGAGTGATAGAGAAGAAAAGGAGAAAGAAATGGATGGTGTATTCAAAGAAAAAGGAAAGGAGGGATAATTCTTTAACTTTTGTAATATTGATAATATCAATAATTTTGGTTGTTTTAATTGTTCTTTGTTTTTTGATTGTTGTAGATAATCCAAAAGCTCTTTTATTTGAATTTCAAGTTATTGAATTTAAAAAAAAACTTATCCTTTTTTGAGGATAGGAAAATGAAAAGCGGAGAAATGATCGGTCTTGATTATTCTTTATTTCCTGATGGATATAGAATATATAAATTGGAATGCATTATGGAAAAATATAATGGTCTAGAATACCAAATAGAATTCATTTCATTTACATTAAAGGGAAAAATTACAAACTCCAAATTGTCGTTATTCAAACTTTATATTATCGTTATTCAAATTTTATAATCCTATTGTTTATATCTTATAGATTAAGAAAGGATTGGAAGTGTTCGAATTTTTGTTTTGTAAGGTTCTTAATGAATCCATTAATAATTATATTAATGGTTGATAGATAGATTATATAAAAGTTCCTTTTTGAATATTCTTGATATAATTATATATTTTGAATATCAATATAATATAGTTTCGTAATGATCCGTTTGTTCTCATCAATTATCAATCTGATCGCTTACTGATTATTGTAGAAGATCGTTACAAACTTTTTTATTGTTAAATCAATTTCTTTTAAGAAATATAGGGTTATTATAGTTTCTTTTGATATATATTTAACTTTGAGAAGCTTTGTTTTAATAGTCGAGGTGATCATAATGTTTTGTTTGGATATTTTCTATACAATTAAATTACCGAAAAGGGATAAAATGTATCCCTAGGATGATCGATGAATATTTGGATTATTTGCAAAAGAAATATTTGAAAAAACAAGAAATTGTAGTATTTGATTATCGTTATATTGAATTATAAGATATTTTATATTCTATAAATATTATAAATAATGATTGATAGCTTTTATATGATCGTTTGATGGATTGATCAAATAGTGGTTTAATTGTGAAGTAGCGAATAATATATTTGCTTTTATAATAATTGTAATATATAATATTGAATTTATTTTCTTTTAATATATTTTTATAATATATATAAGAGTTTGATCCTGATTTTTCTGAAATATCATTATCGAGAATGGTATATTTACTATCCTATTTGTTATTTTGAATTTCTTAATAATCTTTTCAATATATATATTATAGATTAATTATAACTTTTTTTTGGATCGATTATAGAGTATATATACTTAGAAATCATTTAGTATTTCCTAAATCTTATAGTTTATATATAGTTTTGATTCCTTCGATGATTTTTGTAGCAATTGATTCATTTTTTTTATAATAAATGATCTGAATGTTATTTACAAAGAAAAGAATTATAATAATATATTTTGGATTAATATATAAATATAGTTTCTTTTTATATTATACCAATCTTAGTTTTTCGAGTATCCGAATAAAATCCCTAAACTATATAATTAGGGAATCTTGTAGATTATATAAAGCTCGATCGATTATAATATTTTTATTTGAAATTTTATATTCATCAAATAGATAGTATATAATTGAAGTATTAAAAGGATTACATAAAGTATTAACAAAAATATTGATTATATTATATTACTTTGTTTCGAGATTGTATTTAACAATAATTATTATTATAATTCAGAATGATCGATCTATTAATATAATAATATAAATAGTTTTAATAGTACTTTTAGTCTAAAGATCTCCTTATACTACTAAATATAAATGACAACGAATGATTAAATCTTGATCATTGTATTTATATATAAACATTTATTGAAGAAGGATCGGTTTTGTAGATTCTGATCCAGAATCGATTTTATATTAGGTTTTCCTAGTTTTAAGGTTATTAATCTCAAAATTACAATCCTATTTAAACTAATATCCTATTTGATGATTTTTTAATTGATAATAAAAACAAGGTAACTTTGGAACTGTAAATATATGAATTCGAAGAAATGGTATTGTTTGTAATCTATTAATCGTAGACCAAATGAAAGATAATAATGATTTTACTTTAATTCTAATAATAATTATATTATAAATTATTACAAATTGAGAATATTCCTTTATATCGTTTATTCCTTATTAATCAAATTAGAATATAAAATGAAAATTGTTTAAATAGAATAATTCTATTAAATTTATCCTTTGAGATATAATAATTTTTATATAGAATTCAATATTGGAATTGCTCCCTTAATGGTATTATTGTATATACAATTACTTTTATATACATACTAGTTATTTTGGGATACAAAAACCAAATGATTCCTGGAAAAAAGATAACTCCGAATAATAATTGTATAATTGAAATTCAGATAGATTGATTTAAACCCTAGATATTTTAATCTTTATAATATAAATTCTTTTAGGTATCTATTCAAGATTATAAATTTGTGAATCCTTTATAAATCGATTAAATGAATATATAGAGCACAATAATCTTTATAATAATTGGATTTCCTTTACAGAATATTTTAATTAATCATTTTAGTATATATACTTCCTTTTGGAATATTGAAATTGATCGATTGGAATAATCTCTAGATTATTTTTGTATATACCATAAAGAACTTTAATAGTATAATTAATAGATTTATATTCGATAAGATTGGGATCTGTATTATTGTTATAGATATTTTTTTGAACAATATTAATATCTTTATTTATGAAATATAATTATTCCTTAATGAAAAAATCGGTTTTTCCAGTTTCTTTAATAAAAAGATCGATCAATGCTTATATATTTTCATTATATACTTTATCCTTATTATCTAAAGGATTAAATGGATTGGATAATCCTAAATCGATTTTTTTATTTCCATTATTATCTTTCAGATCTATATTTATCTTTGAAACTAATTTATTTGTAAACAACAAATCTAGAATACACTTAATAGATGAGTTAAAGGCTTTTTGATCCATGAAAATAAATAAATGAATGAAGTTTTCATAATTATCCTTATTTTGAATAATCGTTTTATTTATTTCGATATAATCTTATAGATTAAAAACTTTAGCAAATTGTTTAAGTTCTTTTGTAGTATAAATATCGATCATTCGATTAATAGAATCTATATAATAAATAAATTCCTTATTGAATATTATATTTCGAATAATAATAACTTTATCGAATTTGAGTATTCATATACAGTAAATCAATATATCTGAAATATAATCTATTAAATACCCAATATATATTCGAGGATTGATTTTGTACTATTTCCTATTAATTCCAATTTCTCTATTTTTATTCAAAAGATAAACTTGATATCTATATTTATAAATTCCATTCCAATTGGGATAAAAATCATTAGATATTTTCTTTACGAATAAAGGATTATCTTTACGAAAATAATCATAGAACTATATATCGAATACCTTATTAAACGATTTGAAGGATTTAATCTTTAAAGGATTTATATTATATAAATAAATAACAATTTACATTATTTCTATTTACAATTTATCCGGTAAATCTACTATGATCTATATTTTTATCTATTTTGTAATTATTTTTTATCCTATACATTCTAATCCTTTATTGGATTTATATATATAAAATAAAGATAACTCAAATTCGATATCTTTTTGCTTAATCTATTTCTCAAATAACATTGCTTCTATAATTCCAATAATAAATATATCATTATTCTATTTGATTATTATAATTGCTAAATTATATTTACAATAAATCCAGACTATAAAACTTTAAATAATTACAAATACTTTATTATATATTTTGTAATAGATTAAATATAAAAATTTTTTATTATAATATATTTCTTTGATCAATAAAAACTATAATATATTGTTATACCTTTTATCGAAATCAAAAAGATCCTATTTGTCACGAATCGTGAACCACAGGAGGCTAACCACGTGATACCTCTTATCTCTCATATCAATTTATGAGCTGATCATCTGTGCGCATGCGTTACGAATCATACGATTTAGTATGGTAAAATGGTAACCCTAATAACGCTTACGCACAACCCTGCAGCCCACAAATGGGTATTTATGTATATATATCTAATCGCTCCTTACGAGCCATAGTTCTTCAGTTGTAGATTCTAAAGAACATAATTGACCCTGTTTATTCAGCTCTACTACGGCTCTTGTGCGTCACACTATTAGATTTTATAAAAGAACCAAAATGGTTAACGATCATTTGAAACACAAAAAATGATTTGTTTTATATAAATACAAATATAATCGATATAATTGGAATAAATGATACCTTTTATTTTGATGTTTTGTATTACAAATATTAAATATTCAAAAGCTTCTTTCCCCAAATGCCCGAAGTGTTTATATTATATTTCATTTGTATCTTCTCTTAAAAAAGATAAATTACAAAAATGATAGAATACTTTATTTATTTTCTGTTTATTATTAAATATATTATAAAAGGATTATTTATAAGAATAAATAAAAAAGTACTCGAATAAATAGAAAGTAATTTGTATTCTAAGAATATAAGATTTTCAGTATAAATATATTAAACAATTATTATATTATTTATATAATCTCCTTTACGAAAAGTACAATTATATTCTGAGAACTATAAACCGGCTTTCTTCAATCGAATCTTCGAAACGATATTGATATAAAAGCCAAAAATGAATATTACATCATTCAAGACTAAATCATTATTAAGATAACCTTCTCTTTTGATAATCCCTTTGATAATATAAATTCTGTATTTTAAGATTTGGAAATTGAAAGTGCTTGCTTTTATAAGATCATTGGGATCGGATGATTAATATCGATAATCATTTAATAAAGATATATTATTTATAATATATATAATATTACAATTATCGAATAAAGTACTATTGAACAAATAATATACTTTTATTATTGTAAAGTATACCTGTGACGAACCCAACAAGCGTTTAGAGATCAACCTTAGAATTAAAAGCTACAGAATTAAAGAAAGAGTACTACAAAGCTATATATATAATCAGCTCAAAGCTTAATATTGTACTAACCCGATCGGACGCGATCATATATATCTCATAATACTACCCCCTCTTTCTGAAGAATTCGCTTCGAATTCATTTAAAATGAATGATTTAAATACAAAATGATTATTAATCTTCTTTTGATAAAAATACCTGATATATAGATTACATTATAGTCAACGAATATATATCCACTATACCATATATCTCTTCCAAGCGATCTTCAAAATATCGGCCATTGATCATTTCTTCTAGGTCCTTATCATCATCACTTTCGAGTTCAATAATCAATATAATAACCAAAACAGGCTTTTATTGATCTCGAACTCCTTAATATAGATTTAATGGATAGATTTGTATTTAATAGGAGATACTTTTATATTATATATATTTATTTTGTTTATACAAAAGAATTCTTTCAAAAAAAAAAAACTCAGACATTTATATATAGGGTAGAATCAAAGTATGATCGGGTTTGTCCGATTGGGTATCAAAAGGACTAAAAACATTAATGATATTAAGATTACTAATATCCATTGGATTATAATTCTGAAAGTAGAATGGATTCTGCAATATATATAGGGCTTTAGGCTTATTAGAATGAAATAATACAGGGAATCCATTCGCTGTACAAGCAATTAATTATTGTATGACTTGAACAAAGTCAAAATAGGAACAGGGAAAAGAAAACTATTGAGAAAAACGATTTCTAAGAGTAGTATTAAATCCATTGCGAAAAGTTGAAATCTTATTCGAATCGGATCAATTCTGACCTTTGACTTCGTAAAGAATCCTTTCGAATTTTGCAATATAGGTATATAAAGAATCGGTTCCTTATTTGAAAATGAATAATTTGTCTTCGGCTTCTTGAACTTTATTCGGATTGTTGTAAACATATATGAATTGATTTAAGATTGTCATATAATCTAAAGGAATATTTTGATCAAAAGAAAAAAGCTGAAATAATACCATAACTTATATATAAGATTCGAGATTAAAATAAACATAATAAAATTAAACTGTAAAATCACCGATCGCAATGTCGTCTATTTATAGTTTCGCTCGAATCAAGGAAAACCAGATATCGAACTTTTGAGAACTACTATTGAACTTTTCAGGATCAGGAAGAGAAGATTTCGGACAAAAAAAAGTATAAACAACAGAAATACATTCGAGAATCAAAAAACATAAAAACGAGATTTCATTCCACTAACAAATCACTTCATCACAAAGTTCTGCAATCACAAGATTTATCGAATCGTAATCCATAACTTAGAAATTAAAAGTAAGAAAAAAGACAACACCTTCAAATAATATCAAAAAGATTCATATACAAACGAAAAAACAAAAACAATATACCTAAACAAAAACAAACAAAGTATACATAAATATATACAGATATTATTCTATTTCTTATCTAAAAGAACTTTTAATAATATAACGAACTCAATGAACATTTAAAAATCAATTTTAGAATTAAAAACTACAGAGTTAAAAAGAAAGTGCTACAAAGCTATATATATGATCGGCTCGAAGCTTAGTACTGTACTAGCCCGATCGGACGCGATCACGTGTATCTCGTGACAATACCCTTAATTAATTATATCGAATATTTAAGATAATAATATTGATTGAAAATCTTGAAAAATCAATAGAACTTTTCATTTATTTCCTTTTGATCCAATTAGAATAAAACTGCTTTTATAAATACAATTTTGCTCGATCCTTAATTATTTGTAACTCATTTTCGTTGAATACTCTTTTGAATAATGGATTGATCCTTCCGATAAACATTAATTTTATGGCTTTGCAATTGTAAACAATATAGTTATAATCAATTCCATTGTTCTATTTAAATTCGATTCTACAAGGATATTCCCAGATTTTCTTGATCCTTTGATTACTTTCAGAATTGATATTCTTTTTATTCTTCTTAGACTTTTTATCATTTTGAAAAAAAAATAAATATAAAATATACTCCTCTTTTAGCTTTTAAAAAAATAGAATTCTAAAAAATTAATCCTTCAAAAACATCTCCGAATTGTTTGAATAAGAAATTAGATAATCCAAACTAATTATTTATCTCGATCTGCATAATTATAATATTTGCCCAGATTAGGAACATCCTAATATCAATAATTTATAGAAAAGTATTGATAACAATTTCATTTTGTATTTTAATGATTTTGTATATAAAAGCTTTGATATAAATTATAATCCAATCTTTATGCTATTTGATAAAATCGGTTCTGCCAAGCAAAGCTTGCACTAAAATAGATCGATATTCTTATAATATTACAAGCTTAACAATAATTATCATAAATGCGAACTTCCTTTTGAATACATTGATGATCATTTTGAATAAAAGAATTATAATACCCTAATTAAAAATAAATAACTCTATAAAATATACTTAATCAATTAACAATTCGATCCACTTATAAAAATTACAGAAGGCTTTATGATTCTATATATATTCTTATTATCAATATCGATATTCCAATTGAAGAAAGACAAACTCGAAGAAGATTTCTTGAAAGATAATTGGGAATAGAGCAATAAATCTACTAAAAATAGATTCCAATATATTACTATCAGAATCTTTCATCTTTGTATCTTCATTAATATCTTCTTTGAATTGAATCATTATAAGATATTCCAAGAATTCCTTTTGATATTGAATTTGTTTCTTTTGATTATATTTGATTTAAAGATCGATAACAGAAAATAAAACAAATAATTTGATTAAAAATCAATCGATTTGATTATAAATAAATTTACTCATCAAATCAGAATTTGAAGTGAATATCGCTGATATAGAAACAAACGGATTATTCTTTGAATTGATTAAATCCCAGATTCCTTGAATTTGATATTTATTTTTCAAATATAAATACTACTTCAATTATTGAATACAAATTATAAAAAGAAAATCATTTTGATTTTTTACTATATTAAATAAAGATAACTAAATTGATATAAATATTGAATTATAAATGAAATAGAAATAATATTTTAAAAATGATCTCTTAAATATTTAATAATTATTAGATAGAAAATTGTATAGATTTAAAAACTACCAAATTTATAATTATCGCAGGATAATATAATTACAATGTACTTTTAGAGATCAAAAAATAGATAATATATATAATTAATAAAGTAAAAGAATTAAATAACTTATTCTTGATTATATAAATCAAGAACTGTATATATAAAACAAATAAATAATTATCTAACCGATATATATTTTAATTAAACTAGATCTTTGTTTATTAGTATATCAGGATTACCTTATCAATTAATAGATTTGTAAGGACTAATAGATCCTTTATTCTGATTGGAAAGTATATACTTTGATCCTTTATAAGATACAGCGGATTACAGGGCTTTCTGTGACACTCTGTTTATTCAGCTCTATTATGGCTTTTGTGTGTTACAATAATATATTAATTATAATAATGAAATAAAATGAATAAATTTTTAAAAATATATAAATAGTTTTTTTATACTTTTGTTTTTTATTTTAACCAAATTCTTATTGTTTATTATTATATTTAAGATTTTGGAGATTAAAAAGATTAAATAAACGAATTTCAATTATATTAGACAAATGATGATTCAAAAGAAAGCTTTAAGAAAATCAAATATAAAAAAGGATCTTAATATTCTTTCGAAGGATTAATAAATCTAATATAAATATTGGATCAAGATATCGATCTTTGAGAATTTGGTTTAATTAATTCTATATTTAGAATAATATACAATTAGTTATTTCAGAGATTATTTTTCTTTGTAGAAAGAATTGTTATCAATTGTTTATTATAAATCTGAATAGTAATTTAGAAATAGATTTTGTTTTTAAATCTTGTTGTATAATTGAAAGGTTTTAATCAATCCTATATTTGCAATTTCTATATTAATGTTATTATATTTATAAATCCATTTTATATTATATATCAAAAATTGTAAAGAAAAGATGAATCTAATTATTATAGATTTTCTTAGAAGGTTTTAAAAGTATATAATAAAATAGAAGTTTATATTTCGGAATCTTTTATTATTTTTGATTATAAAAAATATAATGATTTGTTTAATCTTTTTATTAATGATATTTATTCTGAATCTGAATTTAATATACTTCTTGAAAAATTTTAATTTGAAAATAATTTGTTGAATTATCAAAATGAATTATATAAATAATATATTCGTTTAATATAATCAGAATATATTATTAATGTTATTTTTATTCTATAATTAAAATGGAATTATTTTTTTGATAATAATCAATAAAATAATAATAGAATTATAAAAATTAAAAAAACAATTAAAACTTTACAAAAGGAAATTATATTTATATAAATATTAATATTCCTAATATAAAAAATTCTTAAAATATTGTAATAAAAGAAATAATAAAAAAGAAACCAAAATTTTCTATACTTTTAGAAAGGAAAAAAAAGTATATGCATTTTATCGAAAATGAATATAAATAATATTTAGTTTTGAATATTTAAAAGTATTTTTATAAAAAGGGGTTTTTAATAATATAGAAAAAAATAAAATAAAAATTCCTAAGATTAATTAAAATAATTTGAAATATTTTTTCTATTCCGGGTATATTAATTAAAATAGAAAAATTATTTTCCGATATCAAATTTTAATTATTTTTTTAAAAAATTAAAATATTAAAGGATTCTATAAAAACAATAAAGTATTTGAATAATTGATAGAAATCTAATTTCTTTCTTTATAAGTTTGAAATAGAGAAATTTAAATTAGATTAAAATAATTAAAGTTATTCCCAAAAATTTTATCATTAATTATAAATATTTATAGGTTTTAATAATTATTTTTTCAATTTATTAATGAATAATTATTAGATTATGATTTCATCAATTTATTATTTACGGTTTGGATTGAGTTTTCCAAAAAGAGTACGGTTAACCACCCATCGACTACACTGGAGGAGGAACTTTTTTGGGGGTTGGGTTGGGTTGGGTTGGTGAGATTTTGAATTTTGAAGTGGTGTGAGGGGTGAGGGGGATATTTGGTATGTGGATTTCGTGTTTGGTATGTTTGTATTTGGAGTATGACGAGAAACCATAAAGTGAAGAATGCAGAACAAAACTTAGCTACAAGAGATGCAAAGCTATATATAGCAAATAACCTACCCTTCTTCAAATTTCCACTCCAAAAACTTGGAAAACTCTAGACCCCTCCCGTTTTCCTGTATATCGTATCTTTACTTCCCGACTTACGAGTAGGCCAATATGCTAGTATACCATCGCGATATCTAGCTCTGATCTGAAATTCAAGAGAAGATGGGAGAATATTTCTTAGATAGAAGAAGGCGAGAAGAAGAAGAATCATGGATATATATTTCTTCGCATCGGTTATATGGGAAATATGGGGAATATGATGTTATGCTCGAATATTGAGGATTGTGAGTTAGTGTAGTTGTTTTTTCTTTTCTTTGATCTTGGTTCTTGAGAGATATAGGGGTGAGATATAATGAGGCAGGTAGAAGCGGCTAGATTTCCAACTTTTGCGTCTAGGAGGAAGAATTTGATAATTTGTATGTTATGGTTTCGGCTTTGGTATATAGGAACCGCATGGTTTCTGTATATGCACTGAATACACTAGAAAGCTAGAATATCGACTGAGGAGGAAAGATAGAGAGGAGGACGGAGAACGGAGGACGGAGGATAGTTTGAGAGATGTAGAAGAATTCATGGGGTTGAAAGTGATAGATAGATAGTATTATTGTATGTATCTCCTTAAAATGCGGAGGGGTAAATTGTTGAAATAATTACAGCGAGAGCAGAGTTTCAGGGATATTTCCAAACGACCTGTCTCGCAACTAAGAAACCAGGGTTCATTCTCCGCTCTCCTTTAAGGTGAATAGATTGCCTTATTTCAGCGGGTCAGAATTCTTATTTACATGTCTCAAAATTATTAGTACAAAGTAAACCGATGATTCTAGCAGAGAAAAGTGACTTCATACTCAGCATAATGTTTCTGCACAATTACACTCGCCTCAGAATCCATCATACTATGCCACTTATGACTTTCAATATCCCACGGCATGCTTTCGAGCCCGTGATGCATGTTGCGGAATTGCTATGTAGAAGTCGAGTCTTGGATTGTTCCCAGGTTCCGTTGGGAATTTCAGGTCGTTGCCATGTTTCCTTTGCTCGTTGATCTAGCTCCTTGAGATCTTCGAGGCATTGTTTGTGAGGTGTTGGTTCAGGTATCAGTTCGCTGGCGATGAATCCACAAAGTGTGATGATAGTCCCTGCGAGAAAGATTAATATGGGTTGAAGGTTCATCATGGTTGTCAAAAGTGGAGGGTACGGAAAATGATTGTGCGGTGGTCGGAAAAGTGTAAATGATGGCCGTGACGAGGATAAGATAATGTAATAGGTGATTAGGCAAAAGTGAATGGTATGAGATCAGATTGTAGTGGTTGAAGATTCGCAAGGATTCGTCAAAAAAGACAGAGATGGAGTGTTTGGTGAATACCATGGGTTTCGTAGATGGAAAGTTATGTATATAGTAAGTCCCAAGTCCCAAGGTTCACTTCTACAATGTGCCTCGAACATGTCGAAGTCGAATGTGCCAGTGAAGCTTGGGGAAAGATAATTCACTGAGTCCTAGCTTCTCGTAGAATATGGCGGTATAATCGATGCCTGGCTTAGAATCTTCTCTTGATTTCGCGATTTGAAATGAAAGAAAGAATAGAAAGACTACAAATATCTACTCCTTCCAAATGTTGAAATACAAGAACGGAATGGAAGCCTTAATTTGATCTACTCAAAAGACAGACCTGCTAGATGTCACGATACTTTCTTACTTGAGCCATCTAAACTTCGACATATTCTAGAAAGAGACATCCTTTGTTTTTGACTCGAATAATATACCAGATCTTCTGAGTACTTCGATTCTCATTAAACTAAATACTATAACTCATATATGATTGTTCATTATTTATAAACCACTTGGTTTCTACAATATTCAAAGGGTTTGATGTCAAAATACCTATGGATGATGATACAATTTCACACAGGCCGGGTAGAAACGGGATGAGATCACTCATGAAAAGATTTATTGTGCTTTGCTTCCAATTTTCCCCAGCTTTATCATTTTCAGGGAAAATTTGCGTACAGGGATTGCTATGACATTGATTCAGAAATAGAAAAGATTGATCAAGGCCATTTGGGTTACGGGTTACATTGTTCGTTAAATGATCAAAGCAAAATTATGCCAGCGCTATCGATTAGCAAAAGATAACATTGGATCGAATCGTCTAAACAGAGAAAAAAAATCATTCCATGGAAATTTACTCCGGAAGTCAGAGAAATTTAATGTTAAAGTGCGGCGCAGTCCGTTCGATTCTTCCGAACATCTACGAAAGGTCAAGAAGGGTCCGCCAAGTGAGTTGGTCCAGACTGCCGCCAAACGAATAAGTAGTCAAGTGCAGTAGTAGTACTTGTAGTACAGGAGACTAATAAGCTTGCATGGAGTTGAGAATTCCAATTACCAATATGACTATGTAAAGGAAGAGAAGCCTATCATATGTTACCTAGCCTAGGTACTGTAGATATCAATCAGAAAATTTGGAATACGACAGAATGGCTGATGCGTTCTACGGAGGAGAAGATGGAGAGAGATGGACTAGATACCTCTTTACAAACTCTAGATGGTATCAATAATTGAATTATGAGTTATTATCAAAAAGATGAATCAAATGAAACCTACTATTTATCAATATCAACGTCTATTTCCCTTGAAGATCACCGCGCGAAACAAAGAGATGAATAACTAACTAGGTAGACAACTAACTCATAATACCTACCTAGGTGGAAAGATGATTAATAAAAAAGGAATCTATTGTAACCCCCTACCTACCAAGACCACAGTAGATATTTTTGAAAATAAGCAAGAAACAATCAATCAATCACTTCGAGACCATTCTATTCTTGTTATTCACAAATCACAAAAAGCAAGCATTGCACACATCAAATCATTCATTAATTCAATTATCCATCCTTTCTGTCCCCACTCTGCTGTTTATAGATAAATAAGCGAATCACTTTTAGCGTTCTTTGCTCTCATCAATCCAGGAAGGGGCGTCATTTTTAGTAGCATCAGTTTCTCTTTCCCTCCCAAAAACTGCACGCGATCTGCAAAGATAATTCTCCCAATCTCTCCGTTCACCTCCAAAAGGTTCTCCGACTCGAAAGATATCATCTTGCCGATAGTATTCACCTATCTACAATCTCTTCGGCCTTTCTTTCCAAGGAAATTACGACCCCGCATCCTACCCATACATCTTTGCAATCTCTGTCAAGGAACACCAAGAAGCCAGGATACCTACAAATCTTGTTGAGAGAAGGATCTGAATTGTTTGTTGGATTTTTGTAGAGAGGACTAGATCTATTCTCAAGATGGGTCAGACTCTTTCGGAGCCGGTCGTGGAGAAGGTATGTTTGCTTTTCCTTGTTTGTTTACTGTGTCATTGTCGGCGCTGCTATCTCTTACCATGGTATCGCATATCTGGTATTGCCCCGCGCCCGCAGTGATACAAGGATTTTTATGCTGTTCGGGAAATGAGGACAGCTTTCCCAGAAAATATTCAATGAAGACTCGGTGTACAGCCGCAATCTTACTATCGAGATGTATCTACCACTTTCCATGATTACTAACATTGTTCTCTCTTTTAGAACTCAGCTGTCGGAGGCGATGAGAGATTAGTCTATGGTGTCTCTTCTATGCAAGGATGGAGAATTAGCATGGAGGATGCGCACGCGACTATTCTTGATTTACAGAATACAAAGGGACAGGAATTCAAGCCAGCTCCAATCGAAAGCAGACTTTCCTTCTTCGGTGTTTATGATGGACATGGAGGAGACAGGGTAGCACTCTTTGCAGGCGAAAATATACACCAGATCATTGCGAAACAAGAAGCATTTCAAAAGGGTGATATTGAACAAGCTTTGAAGGATGGCTTCCTTGCAACAGATAGAGCAATTTTGATGGGTTAGAAGAGCTTTTATATTTTATGAGAAAAGTTTACTGATTCAAGTCGTAGATCCAAGATACGAGGAGGAGGTTTCTGGCTGTACCGCATCGGTTGGTATCATTTCGCATAAGAAGATTTACGTGGTATGTTATATGGTATCAAAGGAAACCGGAATATACTTACTGTTCTCAAGGGAAATGCCGGAGATTCAAGAAGCGTTTTGGGAGTCAAGGGTCGGGCTAAGCCTCTGTCATTCGACCACAAGCCGCAGAACGAAGGTAGCTCATTATCTTGGTAATATCCTGCACAAAATACTAATATACATCTGTGCAGGCGAAAAGGCTAGAATCAATGCGGCTGGGGGTTTCGTCGATTTTGGTCGTGTCAATGGCAATCTTGCATTGTCAAGAGCTATTGGTGATTTCGAGTTCAAGAAGAGCGCAGGGCTTTCACCCGAACAACAAATCGTGACTGCATTCCCAGACGTTACCGTACACGACATTACAGACGACGACGAGTTCTTAGTGGTTGCTTGCGATGGTCAGTAGCTTGTGACGAATCTTTAAGAAATACCGGCTAACATAATTTTATAGGTATCTGGGATTGCCAATCCTCTCAAGCTGTCATTGAATTTGTTCGACGAGGGATCGTTGCCAAGCAAGACCTATCTAAAATCTGTGAGAACATGATGGATAACTGCTTAGCATCCAATTCGGAAACTGGTGGTGTTGGTTGTGATAACATGACTATGATTGTCATTGGTCTCTTGAACGGCAAAACTAAGGAAGAGTGGTACGATGAGATCGCAAAGCGTGTCGCGACTGGAGATGGTCCATGTGCCCCTCCGGAGTATGGCAAGTACTCCGCTAGTTCCTAGGATCGGAATATCTCCTAATATGTTTACTAGCTGAATTCCGAGGACCTGGTGTTCATCATAACTTTGATGATAGTGATAGTGGTTATGATGTTGATATGGACCAGAAGCTTAAATCTTTCGGTGGGAACCAACGTGGACGGATCATTCTTCTTGGAGATGGTACAGAAGTCCTCACTGATTCCGATGATACAGAGATGTTCGATCACGGCGAGGAAGACAAAGACCTCGTCAGCCAAGTCCCAAAAGGACAACCCCAATCCGAAGTCCCCGAATCCAATGCCTTGCCCGAAAAGATCGACCCGAAAGATCCTAAATACCAGGCTGTAGTCGACGAGGTTTTACCAAAAACGACCGACTCGAAGGAATAGACGTATGAGTACTTTGAGTATTCTTGATACTTCAAAGATTCTTGAAGTGGTGGATGGCCAGAGGGGGGAGGCGAAGATATTAATGACTCGAGAAATTATGCAGACCAGATTCATCTTGATGAATGATTATTTTTGCGATTATGTCTGGAATAGAAAGAAACGGTTGCAAGTTGTTTGCGTCTTTCCTGGCAAAACGTGAGATAAATTCACGTGCTGCGAGTTCTTCTGGGAGTCTTCGTGAATGTTAGGAGGGGTTAGGGAGCATAGGATGAAGGAAGGCATAAAGGTTATGAATACTTTATATCTGGTAAACATTTTGGAGATCCCCTTGGTGGTGGCTTCTCCTTCTACATGAAATTTCCCGAACTTACGATCTTCACACGCAGCGAGTTATATTATCATTGGTCACGAGTCCATTATCTCTTCTATTTTACATTACAGATCTCTATAGGAAAGGGTCCCTAGACTAGTAAGGCCAAGTTACATTGCATTGTACTTTTGAAAAATACCAGTTGATTGATATCCTGGTTAAATGGTTCATCTCATGTCTCTTTTCCGGTTTGCATGTTTGTATGCTTGTATGTTTGTAATTTTTCCCCGTGATTAGTAGGTGATCTATGGAGTAAGCCCTTCCCCTATGCCGAGTGCTGAATGCTGAATGAAGTGAGGTGGATAGCGATAATCACTACCTACTACCTAAGTAGCTAATGGTCACAGCTTGAAGTGGAGATAGGTGGGTAGGTTCGGAGAAAGGATTAGAAACTAAGAGATTGATCAGTTACCCCGCGAACCGCGAACCACAGAGTGGGAAATTATTGTTTGTTTTTAGGGAGGGGATGAGGAGGAGAAAGGGGAGGAGGAGTTTAGCAGTCTCTGTTTCTTTTATTCCAAAGAACTCAATCTTATACTCTGTAGAAATATGAGATTGATAAATAACTGTTTTTTAGTCTTTATAAAAAAAAAATTAAAAATATATATATATAAAGTTTTGAAATCTTATTTTATTATGATGAATTTTAATTTATATATTATCTTCATAATAATAAATGATTGATTTGGGAATGATCACTGATTTCCAACTTCCCTAGGGCAAGGAGTTGGTGGGGGAGTTCTAGTCTTATTCGTGGATCTTGAATTAACCAATCAACGGTCACAGAAACAGCTCATTATTTATTAGCGTTCCACGTGCTCTTACTCAACAGTTAGCAATGACGATATTTTGAAATTTGAACGCCCCAAAAGAAACCTGGTTTGGGGTTTTTAATGTTTTTTAATAAGATAGCTTGAAACTAGTTTTATGTGAGGACAACAACACAACTTAAATCATTACCACTTACTTCCATTCTACCAATTATTGATGCAGTAAACCTTACATAAAGCTTTGATTAATTTTTTTTAAGAACATACTCTCATCAAAAGTATTATTGTTTTATTGAGATATTTACATTCTCAAGCTTCAAAAGCTTTACTTTTGATATCTATCAACTTCTCTAATCCGCGCGATACTAGGTACTTAAACACCAACTTTTGAACCCCTGGTCAAAATTATTCAAGTTTCGGGAAGCTCATCCTAGTATCAAAAACTACGATCAAGACACGAAAACAAGAAAGCTATAATCGATCATCTCAACTCCCCTCTATCAATAGGATCCATTTTCAGATTGAAATTCAAAAATCCAAAATGTCTTCTCCATCATCTGGCGGAAGTGTAGGAAAGCGAAAGCGTACTGCTACTGGTTCATCATCTAAGAAGTCCTCAACACTCGATCAAATACAAAATTCATCAAGAGATGCATCTGGTGAAGATGGCGAATCTACAGCTCCGGAAACTCGAGAAACACGTAGCTCAAGTCACAAAAAGGCTCTTTCCGTCGATTCTCAGAACCCACCAGCGAAGCGTCTCCGATCATCTACACATGATAAAGTAGCAGTTAATGGATCTGACAATGCGCGAGATCCGGGTGAACCATCAGATACAACTGAGGGTAGTACAGATATAGCAAACAGAGTTGGAAAGAAGGGAAGAAAAAGTACATCCAAGGGAGAGGAGGAAGAGCAAGAGGTAGGAAAAGAGAAAGAGGAAAATGCACAATCGATGGCCCCACCACCAATTGGAAAATTGATGGATCCTGTTGGATACAAGACCAACCCACCACCTACTGGTAGACCAGTTCGTGTTTATGCGGATGGTGTGTTTGATTTATTTCATCTTGGGTATGTAATTCAAACACTACGACCTTGGCAGTAGTAACTAATTCATGGCAGACACATGCGACAGCTTGAACAAGCTAAAAAAGCATTCCCAGACGTTTATTTATTGGTCGGAGTTACGGGAGACGCGGAAACACATAAGAGAAAAGGACTTACAGTTTTATCCGGGCAGGAGCGAGCTGAAACTGTAAGACACTGCAAGTGGGTTGATGAGGTCGTTGAGAATTGTCCATGGATTGTTACTCCGGAATTTTTAGCAGAGAAAAGGATCGATTACGTTGCGCATGACGATCTTCCATATGGAGCAGATGAAGGAGATGATATTTACAAGCCAATCAAGGAACAAGGCAAGTTCTTGGTTACGCAGAGAACCGAGGGTGTTAGCACAACTGGTATCATTACAAAGTATGTTTTTGAACTTCTACTTTCTTAATCACTGCTAACAGTCATCCAGAATCGTTCGTGATTACGAGAAATATATTGCTCGTCAATTCAAGCGGGGTACCACAAGACAAGAGCTTAACGTATCATGGCTTAAGAAGAATGAACTTGACTTAAAACGTCATGTTGCAGAGATGAGAGAAGCTATCCGAACAAATTGGAGTACCACTGGTCAAGAATTGGGAAAAGAATTGAAACAATTCTGGCAATCTAGTCGTCCCGGCAGTCCTGCACGTATGCATAGCTTCGATGGAAATAGTACTGGAAGTCTTACAAATCCATCTGCTCTACAACACCTTACACGCCGTCTGGAAATTCCAAGAAATGATAGTCCAGGTCCAGGTAGTGATTTTGCGACAGGGTATAGTTTAGGTCTTATTGGTGGTGTACGATCATGGGTATGTTTTTACGTTCTCAAAACTTACTTAAGCTGACTTTATGTTCCAGATGACTCGAAGTCGATATAACAATCGTGATAGTTTACAAGGAAGTGAAAGTAGTGAAGAAGAAAGTGAGGAAAGGTTATCGCCGAGAAGTAAAAGCGGAAAGGAAAATTTCAAACCTGATGAAAATGAGGTTGATGAGGAACAAGTCGATGCACAAATTGATGCTGCTATGGCGGAAAATGCTAAGAAATCTGGACAATAAATGAGGGGTACTCTATTGCGTTCTTAATTTATGATGGGTTCATTTTGGGTGGCAGGGGTTACGGGACTTCAATATCAAAGTCTGTTTTTCCTTGTTTTGCGTTGGATCTTTTACTTCGTAGTATATACTATTGCGTTGTTGTACTACATACATATCTACTTGAGCTTTAGCTATCCTGTATTATTTCTAGAGTCAATGGAAAAGGGACGAAGGGGAAAATGGAAATTGTAATGAACTGGATTTTGGATAGACAAAAAACTCAATATGATAACTAGCAGGCTAGCATAGAATTTATTTAAAATGGAACGATCTTCAATTGTTTGGGACTTGTGTTGATGATATTCGCGTAAGTGGTGGCGGCAAGCATGAATAAATCACGTGAACTTGACCAATCATCGGATTCAAATTAATCAACCGAAATCAATAATTTGAACCTTGAGATCTTTAGTGACATCGATGACTTTGCGAGTTGCCGATAGATAGATAACCTCGAGACGCCACGGAACTTTGGACTATTTTTACTTACCTGGTCCTTTTTTGTTCTGTTGTCAATTGATATATTGATTGATTGACTGATTGACTGATTGATTGGTTGGTTGACTGGTCGATTTAGTTACAGAGAGGTATCAGGAATACGGATAGGATAGGACAGACAGTCGGACAGTCAGACGGACGAAAAAGCGAACTCAAGATGTTTAAAACTACTCGATCTGCGGGCGCGCTGGTATTGAGAGGTTTGTTTTCTTTTCTTTCCTATCATCTCCCTACGTCTACGAACCCATTCTTCAGTCCTCCTCAATCCGTGGCAACCCCATCCCACCTCCATCCCAACCAAACCATACCATTTCACTCCCTGAAGCAAAACCAAAACTAACAAAATCCACCCACAGCCAAACCCACCACACAGCTCTCCTTCCTCCCCCACCGCTTCCAAGCGGGAATCTCGTCAAGCGCGGTGAAAACGGCGAAAGCTCAGGTTCAGGCTCTGGAAACTAGTCATCCGGATAATAGGGCCGAGTTGAAATTGAGTGTTACGGGGAAGGAGAGGAGGGAGGTGTTGCTTCCGAGTCAGGAGGGGAAGAAGGGGGTTATGCAGTATGCTTTGTATGTGTCGGATTTTTCTTTTTTTGGTCGGGGGGGGGGGGGGGGGGGGGGGGGTTGTTTGGGGGAGTGATGAGGGGAAAGAGGGAGGAGAGGTGAGGGGAGATGGGGGATAGAGGGATGGGGGATACCGTGGCGGGCATGGGAGACGGGATGAGAGGAATAAGAGAAGGGGCGAGGCTGCTTCAAGCCTACGCTTTGTTCTAGACTCACGCTTTGCTCGCTGCACTTTGGGTGGCAGTCTGGAATGAACATTGAAACAAAAGCTAATAATATTCAAACAGAACCACACTCGATCAAATTGCCAACTGGGCACGTCAAGGATCCCTGTGGCCTATGACCTTCGGACTCGCCTGCTGCGCCGTCGAAATGATGCATCTCTCCACCCCACGATACGATCAAGATCGTCTTGGTATAATTTTCCGTGCCTCACCTCGTCAATCCGATGTTATGATTGTCGCCGGTACTCTCACCAATAAGATGGCTCCTGCTCTTCGACAAGTTTATGATCAAATGCCTGATCCAAGATGGGTTGTTAGTATGGGATCATGTGCGAATGGTGGTGGCTATTATCATTATAGTTATAGTGTTACTAGGGGTTGTGATCGCATTGTTCCGGTCGATATTTATGTGCCTGGTTGTCCGCCCACGAGTGAGGCACTTATGTATGGTATCTTTCAATTGCAGAAGAAGATGAGACATACGAAGATTACGAGAATGTGGTATAGGAAGTAGATTGTTGGAAGCGGCGGAGAGATGTTATTGGGAGGATTTGGGTGGCTTCAAGGGAGAGCCTCGCTTTTGGAACAGATTGCGAATGCATGGATGGATGGATAGGCGGATGTTGATGAAGTAGGTGGGTTCAAGAGTCTGTCTGTACAAAATGTACATAGTCTACTGGGAGTTTTCATCATAGTCATTTTTGAGAATTGAGGACGGGAAATACAATACAATGAAATGGAACGGAATGAAGATTTCTTTGAATGTTTATGATATGATGTTTTTTCTTGAATATTGTGTTTGGAGCTGTTGGATTTCTCTCTTCATTCTTGTCCTTGTGTAGATTTTATGTTGCAAGTGCTAACTAAGGATGAAGTCATCTTGCATCCTAATAGTTAGTAGCTACCTAGTACCTGTCAACTGCACAGCTATCGTGGATCTTATCTTTTCTATTTTGCATATTATGTTAAATCTATGATTAAGAAATTAAATCTTTTCTTATTAATGTTGATTAAGATTAATGGTGGTGGTGATATGGTGATGGTGTGTGATGGTGGTAGAAGTCATCGGGGAATTGAAGGAGTCAGAGGAGGTATTTATGAATTGAAATTTAGGGGTGGAAAGGAGGTTTTATGTTTAATGTTTGATGTTTGATGTATGCGGGTGGAGGAAGGGTGGGGGGAGGGGTGGGGGGAAGGTTAGAGGGGGTTAGAGGGGGGATTTAGAGGCTTTAGGGCTGCTTGGGGAAATGGGATGAGAGATAAGATGTGGGAAGTAGGAAGTAGGAAGTGGGATGTAAGATGTGGGATGTGGGATGTAAGAAAGAAGGTTTATTCGTTGTTTAGATTGATGGGTAAGGAGGTTTGGTTTTGGGGGGAGGGGAAGGGGGTGGGAGGAGGTGGAAGTAGAAGTGGAAGTAGAAGTGGAAGTAGAAGTGGAAGTAGAAGTGGAAGTAGAAGTGGAAGTGGAAGTAAAAATGGAAGTGGAAGTGGAAGTAGAAATGGAAATGGAAATGGAAATATTTTCTTTTCTTGTGGGGATAATATATAATTAAATGATGAAGGTGTAATGAAGGTGTGATCAAGGTGTGGTAGTTTGTTAGATATCTAGGGTATTGAAAATTTTGGAAATTGATAGATGAATGGATAGATTGGGATGGGGATGAGGATGGGTATTAGGATAAAGATCGAGATGGGGATAGGTATTGGGATAGGAATATAAATGGGGATTTAGATGTGGATATGGATGGATTAGATGTATGTTGAATTGGGAAGAGACGAAGAGACGAAGAGACGAAGAGACGAAGAGACGAAGAGACGAAGAGACGAAGAGACGAAGAGACGAAGAGACGAAGAGACGAAGAGACGAAGAGACGAAGAGACGAAGAGACGAAGAGACGAAGAGACGAAGAGAGGAGAAGAAGAAGAGAGGAGAGGATCGGCACCTCCAAGCTTATGTGTGATATTAATGTGAGGTGTAGACAATAACGGGGATGATGAGTAGACTATACATCGGGTTTAGTTGGCGCTTATCTATGAGAAATTACAGGATGGGTAGACACTGGGTATAAGCCATTAACTTACATGCATTAAATGGGCGGATACATATGAGATATTTGACGAACAATCACGTTTATTACAACCCGTCGGGAACTGCGGCTTGAAATGCTTTCGAATCGCGCGGTGCGGAATCATGTAATCGAAATCCTGCTGAGCTCCAAGTTCTTCTGGCCTTGGATCTCTAGAAATTTTCTGGCATTTACTTTGATGTTTTTCTTGTTAAGGCGCTATTTCTATAGTTAAGCTCTATCTTGTTACTTAGGGGTTGAGTTGGAGGTCTATCACGCGGAATTGGAGATTACCCGCTTGTATTATTTTAATGAGGAAGGAATTTCCACTATCTCTTTGTGTGAGATTTTGAATGTGCTGTGAGAGGCTGAGAGCGGCGTGGGCCTGTGAACGTCAAGAGAAGCGAGAAGCCGTTGGTTTTAAAGCCGGGGACTGCCATTTGCGCTGTTGTTGTGGTTATGGTTGTGGTGGTTGGTAAAATTGTGTTCTATAATTGGATTGATAGTTTACATACATAAAATCATAAAACGCATTACCCAAAATTATATACTATATTTAGAATTTTGTGGAAGTTATTGATAGATAGATAGTTCTTAGGTGATACGGTAGTAAGGGGGGCCGAATGCAATGTAGCTAGACTTAATCGGTACTAGCTGAATCTTCCCCCGCATATTCTAAGATCTTATTCATTTTAACCTTAATGTAACTCGATTCTGCGAATCACCTTTCTTCTCCTCTCCAGCCCTATACATCAATCCAATCTATCCGTAACATTATTATCATCCTTTGTCATTATCAACATCGTTAATTATTAACCGCGATATCTACCCACCAGAAAACTCCCCGTACTAAACCCTACTAATTTAACCTTAATATTAACCCAATCTCTTATTCCTGATGGAAGGTTACAGAATGATCTCATTCATAGCACTATATTCCCCTTTTGAGTCGACCTGTGACGGAACTTCCGAATTCCCTCCGGCTCGGTCTGCGGTTAACCGCTAATTAGCGGTTATAAGTGCCCAGACTTGATCCTGGCGGCAGTGCAGATACAATGGAAGGATGCCGATTATCCATGAGTGGTTAGAACAGACTTGCTGGGGATTTACCTTTAATTTTTATGGGTTTAGATTTCTTTGGGTGAGCGGTATGCAATTATCGATATATGAATGGAGGTCTCGGTTGAGATTGAGATCAGTGATTTTAACACGGTTCTCGCTTATCAACCCTTTTCAATGGGATTCACAGGGAACGTTCGATCTTCTCAAGGAAATAGGAATAAGAACGTAGTGCGTAGTAAGCTGGAATAATACTACTGAAAATCAAAGGCAAAGAAGTTCTTTACCCGTCTCGTACATAGCTTGGCGGGCCGGGTCGCGCAACGGCGTTTGTTTATTCAGTAAGCGCCAAGCTCAGCAGCTCGGCTTAGATCTTTCTAGATGCATAATCTTTACTTCAGGATCAATCATCAGGATTGATAAGATTATAGAGGGATCAGATTAGAAGGGGTGATTACCGTTATAGACCTTTTATAGGGTGTGTACGTCAAGGCCAAGAAGATGTAGATTGTTTACGAGATGGATTTCTTGGTCTTGGGATATGCTGAGCTGTGCTGAACTGTGCAGAGCTGTGTGGAATGAAGATCTTGAGGGACAATGGCTTTTGATGAGGGACATGTATGGTTGATTCGGATAATACTGTACGTAGATGTGAGTTTCATGATCCTAATGGAATGACCGCCGAGGCTTTGTTACGAAATGAATGATGGAAAGGAGGGGATGAGATGTGTTTGTAGGGGATAATTCAAATATATAAACTGTCGAGATAAGGCCTCGTGAATTAGTTTCTACATCATCAACATTCACACAATTACAACAAACTCCAAACAATCCAACAACCAACCACCAATCCACAACTTCCCCCCAAAAAATCAATCAAAATGCAATTCTTCACCCTCCCCATCATCACCCTCCTCTTCACCAGCGTCCTCGCCATCCCCACCGATCTCGAATCCCGTGATCTCGAATCCCGCGCTAATTGCAAGAATATTCTTCCGGCCTGTCAAGGAGGAAAGGTTTCTGGTCAAACGGATTGTCGCTGCAAAGGACAGGCTGGAACTTGTGATGTGATGGTTTGCCCTGGTAGTGGTGCTAATACTGTTGTAAGTTTTTTCAGTTTTCTTCTTTTTTTTTTCTTTTTTTTTCATATATATATATTGAGATGGGGATTTGGGGGGTGGGGATTTTGAAGAGGATGTTCATGGGAAATTGAGGTGGATGACGTGGATGAATATTTGCTAATGAATTGATTTTTATAGATGGTCTGTGGTCAGAAGGGTACTGGATGTGTTTGGATTTAAGCTGGGTGCTTCTCTGGGGGGACTCTTGGTTCTCGAGGCTTAACTGGAGGTCTCAGGTTGGCTTTTACTACCTACATATGTGAGGTCTTTCCGACTACTTTTCTCTCAGAGCTATGAGATCCGAGAGTTGAAGCTGCTTGAATGAATCTAGGGGGAAACGACAAGTATATGCCTTTGGAGGACTTGTTAGAGGAGCATGGATAAAGTAAACGAAGTGGATCGATGAACTGTATCGTTATTTTCATTTTTTGTTTCATGTTTGGATTGGGTTGGATTGGACTTTTATGTACTGGATATACATAGCCGCTCTTTTTAGAAAAATATAAGATTGCCCGGGCCCGGGCATTTCTTTGAAACTTTTTACTGCTTTTGTTGTTTTGTTCTTGCCATTTTTTCGTGCTTGTGGGAGTGATTTGCATTTGGATTGATTGTGATTTGCGTATTAGGTTGGAGAGTGGGTTGGTGTTGATTTGGGGGTTTTATGATGGATTTGGAGTAAGTATTGGAATTAGTTGATGGAGGAGGAACGGTACTTGTAGACTTGTGTTAATGGTGGAATGATTGTTGGGAATGGAGGTGTTAGTAATAGGACGGACGAATGGCACCATGATGAATCGCATGAGTTATGGGATGGAAGTTTGAAATCATGATAGGAAATCATACAACGGGGGAATGAAGTAATTCTGTCAGAGAAAGGACAGGAAATAACTTCAAAAATTAGCGGAGCCTAGGATATGCAAATGTTGTTTCGAAAAACCTAGATAACAACTTTGAGATAAAGGAATGAGAGGGAGATCGAAATGTGAGTGTTAGAGTATTGGACCGTGAAACGAAAGTAGAATGTATTGTTTGGAGAGAAGAATAAAAGATTTGAATAGAGATTGTTCTGATACGAAGTCATGGATTTATTGAGGAATTGAAACATCTGGTGCTGATGGAAACAAAAAGAACGAGTTATAATAATGGCTTTTCATTTATTCGCTACACAACATAGCAGATAACAGAAAAGCAACGCTCACCCAAATAAATTTACTCTCAAGCTCTTCTTCATCTCATCGCAAGCTAACTCAAATCGCTCACATTCGCCCGCTGCCCTCCATCTCCTCCACGTCTCCTACTCGAGCTGTTTCAAAAATCTTCCAGATCCTCCTTCGGTTGCGCAGTCCCAGTGGTATATCCAAACTTTCTGCTTCCCTTCCCAAATCTTCTTTTCCTTCTCCCTCGGTTTCCGTCACATCCGGTCCACTTTTCATGTCCGAGGGCGAAGATGAACGTGGAATGTATATATCATTATCATAAGCCAATACATTGCAGACATTAGGGAATCTTGCATTTGCATTAGATTTGGATGCGATGATGGATGACATATTTATGTCCCACAACCAGGGAATTGAAGGGAAGTCTGATGGAGAAGGGATGGGATTAGAGGAGGTAGGTGAAGAAGAAGTGGATACATGCTGTTGTATTATGCTTTCAAAGTGGGAATTGGAAAGTGGATTTGCTTCGAGCAGCTATTTTCAATGCATTTTAATTAGATTACTTTTTACTTCTTTTGAGGAGAGATAAGGCGGGAAGAATGGGGGAACACACCGGACCAAAAACTTCATCATCGTCGGGTTCCCAGTATGCATTCCTAGCCTCGCCTAATAAGCGTCGATAGAGAACTTCCCAGGGGGAATAAATGCCTGTGGTTTTGCCATTTGTCGGGGATGTTTCTTGTTCAGAGGTACTGGGATTGGATGTAGTAGTGAAATAATTTTCAGCAATTTCCATGCAAGCTTCATGAATGGGAATAAAGAGATCGCCTCCTCCATTTCGAATGGGAGATGGTGTGGACTTTTGAGTTTTAACGTCAAATGCTGTGACAGTTTGTCCGAATGCCGTTTGTTTCATCCTTCTGTATTATCAAGGCACATCATTCTATAATTTCCTTCATTTCAATGCATTGGTCCCCAAGACCACGGGCTCAGCTCTATCTTATCTCACTGGGCAAGGATGATAGATATAGCCACAATGACTGTGCCGAAACCAGTCAGATGCAGTGAGAGAAGCGAGGCTTAGTTCGCCGAATGAAGTCAATGGTTATGGTGTGGCTATCGCTGGACGTTGCTTGGGGTCGTGAAGATAAATCCATTTTTCAACAAATGGGCCACGACGAGGGGCAGGGCGATAGCGATACTGACCCTATCGATCCAAGACGAACCCGTTAACTTTGATTTGGTTCAAACAAGTGATTCTGAGATCAAAATGTCAATTATTTATATCTATAAAGCTGAATATCACTCTCCTTCATTCCCTCCTGATCCTACAGATCGTATGACTTAAATGTTTTCTGGGCTCTGGCTACACTTGACACAAAATAAAAAGCCCTAAGAAATGGAAATACTATATACAGCCTCGACTATCATAATAGAAAATCTTGGAAAAAGGTCAAAACCAAGTAGTATATCGACAATAATCGCACAAAAATTGTACAAGAGTAGAGATGAAATCTCCTACCAAGTATCCCAATATGCTTCTCTACATTCTTCTTTTCTCTTTGTTAGTATACGCTCAGTCTGGGAGTAGGCTGTTTATTAATCCATGTTTCGAAGAGCTTGTTCTGACACATCCATAACAAGGAGTACATCAGGATTTTGAACGAATTCTGCCAATAGCACCTTGACAGCTTTATCAAAATCCAAGTCTTTCTGGTCAATTGTTTTGTCCACAAGTACATCATCAAAATCTAGTTCTAGCTCTACAATAATTTCTGTCTCTAAAAATACCACCAGTTTGAGTTCAGCATCATCATCAAAGCCCAAAACCATAACTGAACCGAGTGGAATAAATTCATCCTCCAGCAGATCTACCTTGACCGGGACTGGTACCTCTAAAATTTCGACTATCTCTCGATCAATAACAACTAGGACAGATACAATCAGCTCGAAAACAACCTCTAAGATAACCACAATTAACAAGTCTGGGACTAGCAGTTCAGAAATCAAATCGAAAAACACCTCAACCAGCAATTCTGGAACTGAAGGTATAACCACAAATCCCACAACCACAAGCGATACTGTCACAGGCGCAATTACCTCTGCTCCAACAGGATTTAATGCTCTAACACTTTTGGGGACCAAGTCTTATACAGAAAATGATTGGATTACTACTGCAGGATCAGACAGCTGAACAACATTGCTACCTCTTATTATCGTAGGAGGAGGAAATTTGGCGGCTAGTTTCAAGTCCATATCCAGATATGATCGGGCTACCAATATCGACTGTGTCTTTACTACGACGAGATTAGATATAGCAGCCTTCACTAATGCTCCTGCTTTTACGGACTATTCTAGAAAGGTATACAAGAATAACAATGATGGTAGTCTTAATCATGCTTGTAAGTACATGTCTCAGCAGATGAGATGCGCATGACAAATAAGTACTGACAAAAATTGGAGTTAGACGAGAAAGACTGGCTAAAACAATTCTTCAATACTACTTTCAAAAATCAAGTTGGTACTGGCAAAATCACTTATCCCCAAATTAATTAATTTTTCTTCCCTTCTGACTATACAAAACTATTACAACCCGTCTTCAATGGACTTGAAAGTAATACTAACCTTGACTTCATCATCATAACCCAGTATATTAATAGATGGAAATCCATATTCTTTCCTGAAGCTGGAAAGGCATTTCCCCAACAATATTTAACCTCGGACTTGTTGATTCCAGCGACTGGCAGTGATGCTAGTTGGAAATGGCTTGGTGGAGATACCAATACTCAATTTTCGGCAAAAGATGCTCTGGCCGTTATGTTGAGTTATTTTGAGAAAGTACTGGTACGCTAGAGATGAAGGCGGACAATATGTTTGATTTGATTGATAAAACGAATAATCAAATTTATGATCAACTATAAGTAATTCAATTGATATACCTCCTATCTCTAGTTTACTGATAATCCGCTCATAGATTAAACGCCCACGACGAAATTGTCAAACAAACCAACATAGCAGCTTATAAATCCGCATTTCCCGGTACGGATGGCATTGCATCAGTATACAAAGATTTTATGACCAATATAATCCTCCCACAAATCAACGCACCACCGAAATACCTTACAAATCTATGGAAAAATAGGATTATGCCTGGTATCGCCAATGCAAAGAAACTCAAAGATGTAGGCACTGATCCAGCAAATACCAAGAACCCAGGCAAATATCTTTCCGAATGGACAAAGATTAATAATCTCATTAGGGCGCATGAGAGCCACTACAATTTTGCCGGGACCTATTCTTGGGACTATACATTTGCTTTCACATGGAACACCATCCGCAAACGAAATGCTGGGCTAGATGCACGACAAGCTTGCTCCATTCAAGTTACTCCAGTCCCAACATCTAAGCCCAGCCCCTCCGGAACCAGTCTAATAAACCGATATCTAGTCCCATAAGCTCAGGTACAAGTAAACCAATGTCTTCTACACAGATAACTCCAACTCCAGGTATATCAATTAGTCGTCCCACATCATCTGGCAGTTTTCAAGCACCTTCCTCTATTGGATCGAGTTCTTCAGCTTCTACTCCCCGCTCATCTTCATCTATACCGGTCTCAAGCAGTAGCTCAAAACCACTTAGTTCTTTTACATCATCAAGTGCTCCTGCACTACCAACTGAATGTCCTTCAGGTTGTGAATGCTTTAAGGACTCGAATGGTGGTTGCAATTGTTTGTGTTCTTAAAACCGACTTATTGCGTTTGAAAAACGGCGGCTGGTATTTAAAGGGGGGGTATGAATGGCGTTGCAGGATCATGTTCCCATTTCTATTTCATTGGATATCTTGTTGCCAGCGCAATCTGGCCTTGAAGATTCTAAGCGAGCCTTTGAAAGTAATGTGGAGAGGAGTTCGGGATTATTTCATAGGTTTTCTTTTGTGGTTTAAAGTTTTGGATTTTCGATGGGAATCATTTTTGCAAGAATGAGTGTGCTCTACTGATCGGGTCATTCAGGCAGGGAATGAATCTAAGGAGTAAGGACTTTTCTTCAACGTAAACACTGATGAGGAGCTGATCATTTGACTTCCATTACATAGGTTGGCTATTGACCTGCTATTCATTTGCTATTAGTAGGAAGGTTTCTGATAAGAATTCAAGGCAGATTGCGAATTAAGCACGAGAAATAATGTAATCATAAGTGAGGAATAGTTTGTCAGGAGTTTTTAGTCTTGGGCAATGATACTAATACATCAGGTTACAAAGTAAGATTGATTACCTTATAATAGGCGATCAAGACTTTCTCAGACTTATCTCATATAATTTCAAGGATGGTGAGAACTCCATATCACTATAACTTTATAGTCAAATCAGAAACTGAAATCTCATATATGAAGTATATAAAGTATCATGTAACGAAGGAGTATAAAACTCGATGAAGGTTTAGAAACTTGAAAGGAATGTAGGTGGGGAACAATGAACCGGGAATTCAAAGTTTGATTGCCTCTCAACCAACTATCTATTCAATGAGCAATATTGAATAGGACCAAAATATTTGGGATGTAATGTTGTCGGTAAGGATAATGGCAACCTGACAGTAGTATGGTATCAGGGCCAAAATCAACAAAGGGGTAAAACAAGCTTAAGCGACAATCATCAAGTTAACGACAGTAATTTATCTTTACTTGGCTGGATATCCGACCCAATTTGTTTAATTAATCTATCCAGACCTTTGGCCCTAGATCAAGCAAAGTCCAATGGATCCAAAATTCTGAGTCGACACTTGGAATTTTCCGAGTTTTACTTGAGGTTTCCCACACTAGGAGCTTGGGAAGATTTTATACCCCAAAGTTTTTGCGGAGATACATTTCGCTATCGCGTTGTAGAAGATTAGTATCCACGCTATTGGTCTATCTGGTGCAAAATAAAGTAGAACAGCAAGAGCAAATTGTAGTGTGAGAATAACTAAGGAGAAAGTGTTTGTATTTATGTTTGCAAGATTATATAAACCCACAAACAACCCAGCACGAACGACCCTAAGAAAGAAATCGTTTATAACATCAACGGCAAGGGTGTTCGTGAGATGCTTGTGGGATGTATAGGATGGGTAGGTATTCATGGTTAAGCTATGGTGAAGTGCTTTGGATTTGTTGATTTTGATAGCGATGGGGAGAAGGATGGTGATGAAAGAAGTTGATGACAGTAGAACTTTCTCTCCTGCGCCGTTGATTGATTTGATTAGTACGATTTCTCGTCCCAAGCCAAGTGCTCACTGCTAATTTGAAAAACCGACTCCGGGCTAGAGGTATGAGATTTCGGTTCAGCAAGAGGTCACGGTATATAGCTTCCAAGAATTGGAGCCCTGATCGACTTGGTCGAGCTTGCCAGAATGCCACTGTCTATCTCTGTCAAGCAGCTCAATGCGCTTTTATATCTGAATATTGAAATAGAGATGCACTAGTGCGATTAGTGTAACTTCCTTACATTATTCAACTTTTGTATTATTCACTCTTAGGTTTCTAGGTGATGTTCTTCTCCCTATAATCTAGTTGGCACTATTGGGCTCAAAAATCGTTTATTAAGTATATAAACCTATGTGCAGTCGAATAAGAGTGATTTTTATTTTACGGGAATGATACTCTCACCTCCTCTAAGACTCACGCTGACCACGACATGGTTTAAAGTGCATCATCTGAGTTTCTGCGAATATATTCATTCGCAGACATCAATCCTAGAATATGAAAGTAAAAAAGTATCGTCACCATAAAGGATAATTGCTAGCACCAGCAATATGAGGCTCATAAAAGAAAATTGATAACAAAAAACCCCACGATGCTGAACATTTGTATCGTTTGAACCTTATGATAGGAATCTATATTGATTTATGAGAAGAAATTCAAATGGTCAGAGAATCCCTAGAAATTGGAAGCTACATAGAGTGAGGTCAGAAGAAAAGCCCGATGCCATTTCCCACCTCCTTCGATTCCCCTGTTTTCTCAACAATAGATGATGATTATAATCAATTTATTATCCCATCTACCACTAAAATCCCATCATCGAATTACTATTTCTGAAACCATGATCCCCTGCTTTTATAAAACTCTTCACCGTCCCACTAATGAGATTTCACATCACAGTGGTATCTCAAACTCAAATCTATCTAAAGACAAAAAACGACGCAGTCTCTATCAAGTATGGGAATTCTATCCTGTAAAACAGAAATAAGCTCGAGTTTGGTTAGACAATATATATTTCGGCAAATTACTTTCATGCTACAAAAATTACATGTATTTTACTTTATGTTATTTAAAATTTGATCTGAGATAGGTAGGATCTATATAGATTTTTGGGGGTTTTGAGAGGGGAGGAGAGAGAAGGAAAAGGGGGGGAGGGTTGAGAATCCATAGTGGGAAGGTAGAATTTATAGTGGGAAGGTAGAGTCCATAATGAAAAAGTAGAATCTAGAATGGTAGTATGAAGATGGTGTTTTTCATAACGAAAAGATAGAATCTACAATGCGAGAATAGATTTTACAACAGAGAAATAGATTCTATAATTAAAATCTAAGTTCTCGAGATAGAATATAAAATAACAAAAACCATATAGATTTTTCGGCAGAATTTATAATGGGAAGATAGAATCTACAGTGCGAGAGTAGAATCTATGATGGTGGTGTTGCTTGTGATAAGAGAGTAGATTCTATAATAAAGATATAGATTCTATAGTATAGATTCTAAGTAACATGAAAGTAAAATAGCTTCAATTTTGTAGTATGAGAGTAATTTATTTCACTTACAATGGTATAAGTGTAATTTTCCGTATATATTTATCTCATATACTATAAAATCTAAACTTCTTCATGTCATTATTTATATATTTACATAAGAAAGAGTAAAGTAAAGTCACCATTAAGAATAAATAAAAACAAAAAATCTTTAATCCTTGAAAGAATACAGTATTCAATTTCCTATAATAATAAATCCCGGAGCCAGAATTCGACATGGAGTCTAGACAGAGTAAGCTAGAGACTTCCCTAAAAATCCCTTATTTTTATTCTGACAATATTTATATATTTCGTTAATATTCAATAATTCCTCAATATAAACTTCATCCAAACGATACTGATCCATCCCCAAAGATTTACAAGAACTGTCGCCCATTACAGTATCAAGATTCCAGTGCACTGGACATGCCAACCCCCAAACTGTACAGAAAGAATAGTTCTCCTCAGTACTACTGCATGTACCTAGGTAGGGAGGAATGGGGGGAAGCTAGCCCTTTATCCTACTACGATTAATCTAATTCCCATAGAAACTTCTTACTCAGCTCAGTTGGCACTTATGATTAGTCACTACTGGATCTGATTGAGATTTTGAAATTTAAGTTTCTCGACAAATAGGTAATATTCGATATTTTCAAAAGAATATATATATAACCTTTAGCATCATTAAGGATCCCAAACTCCCAAACTCCCAAAGATGCTGTTAGATAGTCACTGTTACTCGTGTATTACAAAGAATCATTCAATAGAAGATCCGTAGTTTGAAGCTCTCTAGGAGTCTATGAGCGATGTATATAGATAAACAAGCGGAGCGAAGTATGTATTATCCGTCTTGGACTCTACTCCTAATCCCGGTGGACTTTTTCGAAGGTAAAAAATGGGAGATAAAATAGTGGGTGCCAGCTAATTAGCACTTCCAAACATCATAGCATACGGAATAAATAAAAATGCAGAGTAGACGAAACGGTAAAGTCGAGATTTTTTGGTCTTCTCATTTGGGTGAACATCCTTAAAATACTCAGCATCCGTAAGTATCAACACCCCTCACAAAAACGAAGTTAATTATAAACTCATATTCATATCTATGAAGCCTAGCGACAACAAAGTATTTCCTGATTCTCGAGATATACTTACCATGTAATTATAAACGAATGAATTTCAACGTCACAATATATAGAGTAATTAAATTAGCTATAGACAAGAGTAAAATAACAGCGAACTTTCTTGTAGCCCTCACGTGAGATTATTGAGAGTTAAATGGGTAGCGCTTGCTTGCTTGTATTTGACGATAGTTTTAGGATTACAATCCTTCTTGAAAGGAATGTTAAACGAATAATAACCATAATAACTATGGTATCGTACTCTCATACTCTCGTACTCATAAATACCATATATAAAACCCACCCCCTCTCCCTCTCCCACCCCCTCTCATCCAACAAAAGTCCATTCATTCACTCCACATCAAAATAACCACAAATTGAAGATTAAAAATAGAATACATCTATAGAATAAAAAGCACCAAAATAAACTACAAAAACCCAATGTTCAATTACAATTACAATTACAACTACAATTACAAAACACCTCAAGTTCATCTCCAATCCCCTTGGCTCCAGAAGTCCAACTCCAACTCCAACTCCAAATTTCCGAAATGAAAGAACCTTTCATATTCACGTATTTATTTATTGATTTATATCTATATATATAGCAATTGCAAGACTCCTCACTAACAAAAAATAAAAATATCATTCTTTCTGAAAATCAAGATCAATATCAAGATCAAGATCAATCTATCTCAAAATACCAAATTAATTCTTCACCCCAAACGATCAAACGATCTACCACCAATATATTAAGAACTTCGAGGTTTAAACTAAAATATTAAGATATTAAAATAAAATACAAGAAGAGGAGAAACTGGCATATGAGAAACGAGAATTAGGTATTCATTCTATTCATTCTATTTATTAAGGTGTTTCGAGCTCGTTAATTTTGCAAATACTGTAGAGGTTTAATTGTCTTTATACTCATCGTATCCCATCATATCCCATCACACCGCATACCGTGCAGACCCAATAACCAAACAGTTTCTCAATGAAATCCTAACCTCTATCCATCTCCTAATTTTTCAATTTACCCCATCTTCATTCATATCATCCACATCTATATCCATCAACCAACACTCTCACAACTCCCCTCCCATCCAACTCCCCTCACCCTCCTTCAAACCCTCCACCCCTCACCCTCACACTCACAATCCCAACCCTAACCACCTCACCTCCCCTCAATACCCCCCCCCCCCCCCCCAATATCCCCAAACCAAACCCTATATACCAACCCAAATACCATACTACCAACACCACAGCTTCTCCATCGAACACTAGCCATCCATATTTTCAAATTTTCAACGTTCCGAAGTTCTCAAGATTGAAATTTCGGGTTTATTTAGTAGATAGGTAGGTATCTAAGATAGATAAATACCCAAACTAAATCGACTCTTGATTCATAGAAATTATCTACCTACTTAATATTATCTAAAGGAGTATAGAATACAGAATGCAGAGTACCGAGTACAGTGTGAGGGAGTACAGAATTCAAGTCTCTCTCCACTAGGAGTTACAAAGTTACCAAGTATTGTCATCCAAAAATTACCATTTGAATACATCATCACATTACATCACACATCTACCTCATATACAAGTAGAAAATCACACTCATCTCATCAAATCAATTCACATCATTCACATCAACATCACAACCCACCCCCCCCCCCCCTAAAAAAAATTCATCAACAACTTTTAAATTTTTGTATCTTGATCAGTCAAATGTTCCAATATTACCCCCCCCGACCCATCCATCCATTCAGCCTTTCATCCATCCATCCATACCATCATCCTAACCATCCAACCATCTTCATCATAAAGTCATTCAACATTCAATTCCTATTCCATCCCCCATTTCCATTCCATTTGCGTTTCAGAATGAGTTACAAAACATTCAAGTTTCGTACCTCTCCCAAAAACACATTCCATCCATCCATTTCATTTTATATCAAATCATAGATAGAATTCCATACCATCTTCATCTCCACAAAAAGCTAAGAAACCCAACAACTGCAACAACTAACAAGATAAAAAAGGAAAAGGTCATAAATCATAAAATTGTGGGTAAATAAGTCAAGCCCTAAAAAGAGCTCAACTAAACGCAAAGAAACCAGAGGTCGGTTAAGGAATCAAGAACCAAAAACACCAAACAAAACTCTTAGGTTCCTGTTCAGTGATCCAGTTTTCCTTCTCTATCCATCCTTCCCGACATCATAAAAAAAGACATTGAGATAGGTTTCTCGGTGTTGTAAAAATCGAAGAGAAATATGGCCCCATTCATTATTTTAGTCATTCATCTGAACAAAAACAAATCATTTAAGCCTTTCCCATGAATGAAAAACACCACAAGTCCCAAAATCCCAAATGTTTCATGTCGACGCCTAGAGTGTCATTAATAGGCGCGTTTCGTTTTTGTTCTTGAGTGTAAAAAGAAAACCCCCAAATAAAAAAAAAATCCCGCTTGCATGTGTATCTTTGGGATCATTTCTCAACAGATTATTTCCTTTCCCATGTTTGCAAAGCGTAAATTCGTCAGGCCGTTCCGATGATCCGCATTAGGGTCATCTAAAAATTTCAGTCATAAACTCGTCGTCATTCCAGGTTCGAATAATTTGCCAGATCTATGTTCGGGCGAATACAAAGACAATCGTGAAGATAAAAAGGAAAATTTCTTCTCAAAGAGTGTGCTTATGATTGCCGAGAATGCTTTTATGGCGCGAGCCAAAGAATAAAAAAGACAGTTGATCATGATTAAGAAAATCAGATCACTGGAAGAAAGTGCAAAGATATGCGTCCAAAATCATCGATCCGAGTTACCGGCGTCTTTGTGTAATGGTCGATTGAGCTCGGTTTAGCCCTGGATTATAAGATGGTCCAGAAACGGATCCTTCACGAATGGTTTTCCGTCTCTTCAAACCATCAGCATCAGCCATTCCTGGACCTCTACTAGATGGTCGACCATCCTCATCATCATCTCTGCCACGTTTATTATTCGTAGGCGCTCCGTTCATGATGTTTTGCTGACCAGCATAACCATTAGACATTGAAGATCCAAGATCTGATTGTGGCGCGTACACATCACCACCTGTGCTTCCATTAGCAGTTCCACGTTCTTGACTAACTACATTATACAAATTACTCGAAGGTGGTTGTATTCTCGGAGGGGTACTGTAGCCACCTTGCTGTTGAGCATAGTATGACTGTGGTGCTGACGTCGTTCTAGGAGTTGCTCGACCGGAAGCTGGATGATTTGGTGAGCCAGTCATCTCGGGTGACAAATGAGTATGTTCACCTGTTATTGACCCTACAGCGGGACCATTTGAATAATTGTATGGCCGACGACTTGAATCGTAGTTGCCCTGGCTATCATGAGTGTATTCACCACCATCATGATCCTGATCATGTTCTTCTTCAACTTGACCGTTTCCTTGGTGATGAATCATTCCATTTGAATCCTTCTGTTCATGATGTTGAGGTTCGGCATCTGGTGCTCTCGCCAATGGTGGTCCCATTTCATTCTTGATGTATGAATTTGGCTGTTGCGAGTATTGAGGCATGCTTTGCTGAGGAGGTGGAGCTTGTGCGTAAGCGTTTTGAGGCGGAGGTGCTTGAGAATACATCTGCCTTGAGTCATAAGGTTGTTGCGTCTGCTGATACTGTTGCATCGATTGAACCGACGTTCCAGGAGGGGTAGTAGCTGGAGTGGTTGGCATTGAGCGAGCATTACTTAATCCTGTGTCAATAGACAGGGGATTGGTGCCTTGCACATTGCCCATGGATTGCCCGGGCCATTGAAAGTTGCCATTAGAATTATCCATACTACCCATTACACTGGACGCACTCGTGGGAGGAGTAGGGAATGTGTGTGATCTCTCGAGAGTAGGTCGACCAACATTTGGATGAGGCGCGAGGGAGTGCTGTGGACCTGGAAGAGGAGCGCCAATTGAGTTAGTCATTGAGTGATGGTGATGTTGGTGTAATGAAGGCAAACCAGGTGCTTGTGGATTCCGCATTTGGTTTTGTTCATTCTTTCGACGTTCTGCGGCTGCCATTACTGCGTTCGTTCGTGTCTGATTCGTTGGGTGGTACAAAAGAGCACCAATATTGTGAACAAATAATGGATACAATAATTCCGTAATTTTTTCCTTGTTCGCAAAGTCCAATGCACGCTCAAAAGGAATCCTGTTACTTGGTCAGATATGCACATGTGCAGATAGAAATGATCATTACTTACCAAACACCCTTTAAATGCATAGGACCAATCTTCACAACATGTCTCATTTTCTCACTTTTCAGAATGCCATCTCGTCTTCCACGAGTCATACCAGCAACGTTCAATAATTTTGTGCCATTAATCATGTGGTTATCTTGCTGGTTAGTATAATTTGGGCAAGTTGAAAGAGCTACGCTTACCTTCACGTCTAGCAACACAGACGCCTTTTGCCTCTACTTGAAAGCACAAACTACCTTCATCTTCCCAAAGGGTTGCTGTCACTCTGGGCTTCATTCCAGGCGGAGCAACTTGACCAGTTTGGTCAAATTGTTGTGGTCCACCATAACCTTGGCTTGGCATACCAGGTTGAGTGGTCATTGCTGGAAGAGGTAGAACGTTACCTTGGCCACCCATTGAGCCCGGAATTTGAGCTGATTGTGGAGATTGAAGTCCATTGCCGTAATATTGGCCATACGGTGCCTGTTGCGCCGGTGAATAATGTGCAGGTCCAGGCTGGAGTAATGGTGGCTGATGTTGAGGATATTGACTCAATGCACCCGATGTAGCAGTCTGAGGTGGCGGAGGTTGTCCAGCTGACATGTGTGGAGGATAATACATATCTTGAGGACCGTGGTTCATGTTGTTTTGATATGGCTCTTGGCTGTAAGAGTATGCTGGGTTCGATGGTGGAGTACTATAAGATCCCTGGGGGAGAGAAACAGGTAAACCACTGCTAGCTGGAGTAGGGGAAGGGGTTTTGGGACCGTTCGAGGAACTTGCTGTGGTATAGGATGAATGAGAACTTCCGTTCAAAATTGAGGAAGATCCAAGTGAGCTAAGTGAACCAACCCGGGGAGACGAAGTACCAGAGGAATATGCCTGTTGCGGCGGTGGCAAAGGCAAAGCGGGCAACCTTTCATTCACATACAGTGGTCGCTGCGCGGCGTGATGGTTGTAATATGGTACTTCGGTAGGCCCCCGGGTTTGCACTTGCGATATCGACGGAAGATCCAGTTTTTCGGTTGGAATGATCAAGTCCTGAAAGGACAATGATCTGGCAGACTCAATAAAGGGTCTTCCGGGAAGAGAGGTATGAATTTTACGTTGGACAACAAGAGTTAAACTTGTGGTCTATTCGTGTATGTGGGTAGATGACTTTAGGATATGATAAACTTTTCTAAAGAAAGTTAAAAGTCGCTAGAACCAAGCAGGAACAATGATGCTTGGGTATAAATGGCAGAGACTATCGTCGATATGAAGATTCAAAATAATCACTGCTTTTTACAACGAGCGCAAATGTAATAGGTCGTTTATCTTTCGTGAAATAAGATGCATATGCCAAAGACGCAGAAGCAAAACGATCTTGTAAAACCTCAAAAAAATGACTCGAAAAAGAAGACGTTTGGCTCGTAGAAGTCGTTACAAAAGGACTTGAAGCTTTGTTAATCCAATTGAGGTGCGATTGAAGCTCCACGACAGGATCGTTGGCAGTTACGCGAACCTGCAGGTATGTATGCTTGTGCTTGTCGCTTCTTTGGAAGGAATCTGATCCGTGCTTCGATTCGAGGGATGCGAACGTAAAAAGTCGTGAAGCTCGTGAAATATTCGTTGATACAAGGGAAGATCAAAAACTGCGGTGGAGTTTAGTTTGCGAGAGGCGTGATGTGTACTTGTGGATAAGGTTGTTAAGTCGGTCAAAAAAGAATTGAGGATATCTGCCACCTCTAATGCAGGTACACCAGTCAGCGCTGCAGCAATTGTAATAAGAAACGATGCGCAAATCTATATGATAGTAATTGGAGGAGTGTGGATGGAAGGAAGCGGGAAAGCATTGAACATTGAGCATTGAACAATGAGGTACATACCTTTTGTTTGAACTTTCTAGGATTTTCCCTTTTTTTTTTCTTCTGTTTTCCCTGCACCTCGTCGAGGTTTAAGAAATGGGGGAGGTCGGGAAAGGGAGGATAAGAGAGTGGATTGGAGAATTAAAAAAAAAAGGCGCGGAGGGAGAGAAGAATAGAAACGAGGGAGGAGGTTGGGCGGTGATGTGTGTGAGTGTGTGGTGGAGGTGGGTTTCTGGAAAGTTTAAAGGGTTATTGGTCGAACAGATTAGTTTTTAACGAGTGTGTATGGGACCTGGGTTTGGTTAGAGTAGCCGTAGCCGTAGCCGTAGAAAAATAGATTGAATGGATGAGGTAAGGTGTGTCAAAGGTGGTCAAGGTCAAGGTATGGGTTGAAGTGTTTTTTTTTTGAGGTAGTGAGGTAGTAAGGTAGTAATTGAAGTGGGTGAGTGGAGTAGAGTTAAGTCTTAAAGTTGTAAAAGTAAAATGAGTGAAAGTACGGGTAGACGTAAAATAGAGTGAAAATAAATAATAAATAATAAATAAATTAATGAATTAGATAAAACTTAAAGATGGAGTAGTTTTTTCTAATTAGTTGTTGATGAGGAAGAGGAAGAGGAAGAGGAAGAGGAAGAGGAGGAGGAGGAGGAGGAGGAGGAGGAGTAGCAGTAGTAGAAGTAGGAGGGTAGATGTAAATAAATAAATCCCGATGATGTTGTTGATGATGATGATGAACAGGACAAAAGGACAATGTTCTTCTTGTTCTTGTTGTTCCTCTTCTTCTCCGTCTTCTTTCTTCCCTTCTTTGCCTTTGTCTAGATGGCCCTTGTAGTCGTAATGATTTGGTGTGTAGTACGTACGGTAAGGAAGAGTGGAAGCTTCCGGGTGGAATCGTATGAAGGGTTGTGTGAAAAAAAAAAAGGCGTAAGAGTGATAGTGGATGTTTTTCCAAAAGAAGTTGTTGATAAGACTTTTTTTTGTCTTGTTTCTGTTTCCTCTTGATTTGTGGAGTGAAGGGTGGAGCTTTTTGGATTTTTCTCTTTCTGGCCCTGTTTTCCCTTTTCTCAGATGTCTTCCCTTTTCGCAGATGTCTTCCCTTTCTCTTCCTCTTCTTATTAATGATTAAATCAGGTTATTGTTGATATTCACTCCTTTTTCTCTTTCTTCTCCCTCTCGATATTTTATGCCCTTTGGTTTGGTGTAAACTTGGTTTTGGGCTGGGTGCCTCTAAAATGGATGTTTGAGCCGTAGCTTTAATTCCGGAATCATGCTAAGGTTGGGGTGAATGTGTGAACGTGTGAACGTGTTGTGAATGTACGGAGCATGAACTTGTGAACCCAAAATTTTGAACCCAAAATGCACTTCTTCTTTACGGAAGTACCTAACCTAGAGTTGAAGTTTAAAAGTTGATGGCGGGATAGTAGTGAAGCTTTAGAATATAGCGTCTGATATGTAGAGTTTGAACAGATAGATAGATTGTTCGATGATATTTTGATATTTATTTGAATCTTCATTCATTCAATGTTTTTTATTCTTGTCTACAGGAATAGCAATTTGTACATCATCCAATTCTTATTTACCAATCAAAATGAATCTCTTCTTCGTTGTCTAGATCATACTTCACATCAAATTCACTTCGAGATCAATGTGAAGTTTCTGCTTTTAGTTTAAACCTTTCGCGCAGAAAATAAAAATAAACTATGTTTATCAGGAAAGCTGACAACGTGAGGTCCGTAGTTTTTCGCCTGGCTTTTTATTTAATCCTTGAGTGAAGGTTAACTAGGAAGGATATTTGTGAGGGGGAGGAACAAGAGAGGGTACGTGAAAGGAAAAGAAATGCTAAGGAAAATAATATCTCTCTCATGTTCCTATATTAGCGTATCCTTAGAATTTCCTAGTTAGGTATTAAAAATGGCTCGCTCGTCATTCCCTTATTAAAAATCAAAGCTTTTCATCCCTAGCAGAGACCGCGCCAAATCTTGAACCTTGCACAGGGACCAGGGTGGTTGAACAGCACGATTGTTACTCTAAATCAAAAAGTGCGAGGGGGGTTGGTCCGACCCGGATTAGAAGGCCAAAAAACAAGTGAGGAGAGAAAGGAACGAAACGAAAGAAATGAGTTGACTACTGATAAACTAGCAGATAATTCAATATGATTCAATATCTAGTTAATTCAAATCCCTTTAGTTATATTCATTATACGGGATTTTTTCATTTAAAATTCAAAAAATGTATACATGATACATGATACAAATACAAATACCAATACCAATACAATAAAATACAGTCGTCACTTTTCTTCAATACATAATTCGTGGTTACTTGTTGTGCTTTGTGTTGTTGTACTTTTCACTATATTTTGCTGAGTTGGTTGTATTCTAGTTGTATCGTGGGGTATGTATGTCGAAAATGTGAACGTGATACTTCTTAATCCCTACCTCTTCCTCTCTAACCTCTCAACCTTTACCTATCGAGGACTAAATCCAATCCGGAGTTAGGATAAAAAAAATATATGATAAACAATGAACGAAGAAAAATGAAAAATGCGAGGTGGCAGTATGGGGCCAATCCATCTATCAAAAGTGGCAGAGTCGCAGAGTGGCCGTGACTGTGACCATGGTCGTGAGTTCTGGACGCTCGAATAAAAAACAATGGATAACTAACCTTACTAGGTACAGGGATTCCAAGGACTGGTTCTCAATGAATTGAACTAGGCGTCTTTGGTCGCTGACGATCAAGTAAATGATTGGATGATATTGATAGCAGCCGTTCCGGTTCGAAAATATCAATGGTTATCAATTGACTGGATGAATGAATGTGAGGGAGGACAAGAAGGACGAGATGAGACGAGACGAGGAAAGAGTTATTTTTACTTTCTCTTCCGATTGTCATTGAGAAGATGGTGTGGTGTGGTTGGTGTGGTTGTTATTGTTTTACTTTACCTACTATACATATCGAAGGGGGGTTGGGTTGGTGTTCAAATTTATTCTAGGAAAACGTAAACTATCAATATCAAAATATTGTAGTAATGAATTACATAAAAAAACCAGAAAGATTATCGGGTGTGTGAAGTAAAGGCTGCTTTAAAGATATATCATATATCGTACATCTATCTAGTCATTCAATGAAACCTTGGACTTTCATAAAATTGGCCAGGGCAATGATTGATGAGCCGCTTTAAGTCTAATCCAAGTAACGACAAGGTAAACGCGGGACAGTGATGATGATGAGGGTAATGATGATCTGATGCGAGTTATTTACCTGTGGGGCATCATTTTTGAATCAATCAATCATTACATGGATGGATGGATGGAAGTGGCGACCCGGCGAGCCCTTTCCTTCCTCCCTCTTGTCTATTCCTACATCCGGAATATGATGATCTTGCTTGACAAATGGATCTCACATATCAATCATATCGTATCCCAATTAACCAGGGGATTAACCTTCTTCAACAGCCACCCAAACTCCAAGCATTCTTCTTTGCATTTGAACCTTGCTTTACCGATCAAGCCCGCATCGCATTACCTGCTGCGACGTTTTCCCTCCTGGCGGCGGCGTGGGCGTATCTTTCCAACCATCATTGACCAATAATCATATACTACACCACACTACTTTATTTACATGTTGCTGCTGCGCCCAAAAAGTTAAAATTTGGGCTGAGCATGGCAACCATTCCATTATTGGGGGCCACCGAAATGCACTCCAGACTTTTTAACCCTTTACACAGGACGAAAGCACCGTGGCCCTTTTTCTGCACAGATTCTGCGTTCTATACATTTTGCGGAAAGGAAAGGAAAGGAAAGGAAAGTATAAAAGGAAGAATCTTATCGGGTATTTTTATGCTCATGCTTCTCATGCTTATGCTTCAATGGCTCATGCCAATACGCCCTCATGCTCATCCAAATTGTCCGACTTGTGTCCTGTGCGGCGGACAGGCTTGTTCGCTGTGAGGTAGGCTCGGTAGGTTACTGCGATGCAGTCTTTAAGCTTGTTCCGCCTGCAAGACGGGATCTCCTGCTTTTGCATATCGTTTCTCTTTTAATCCCGTCCCTTTTTTTTTTTTTTTTTTTTTTTTTTACTACGGTCTATCCTTGAAGCAGCTTGAGCTTTGAGCTTTGAGCTTGATGATGATCAAAATCTCTGGTGGAATGAACGCAATACCAGTGCACCCCAACCCAACATCCCCATCGAGGACCACCATACATCATGACATGCACCGATGGGATATCAATGACATTGCCGGCATGGCATAGCATGACATGGCATTAACAAATAAATAGTATAACCCCATAACCTTGTATGAGATGAGATTACACTTTATCATCATCTTCATACAAACACTCATCTCATACTAATTCACCTACCTCCGTATCTACCGATTAGATACACGAGCCGCTGAACCATTTTCAACCGCCGTCTTCTTTGCATTACGCCCTTAATATCTGAATCTTCCGTGCTTTCTTAAACTTTCCTTACCACAACATTTGCCAGATCTGCCACCAGCACGATCGCATATCTAGCTTCGAACGCCTCAGGAGCACTACTTTTTACTTGTGGCCCGTTAATCCTCGGACTTTTTTCAACCTTCCTCATCAAAACCCTAATCTCCTACGAGTCCAGTCCTTGATCATATCTATCTGGACAGTATCAATGAACCTGTTGAGTTCACAATATAAAACTACATACATACTCCGAGAGATAATATTCCGTCTTTCGTAGCTACGGAAATAAGTAATGCGTATATCAATCACATCTTGTAAAGTTATTAACTTTCGTGATTATTCATCCCTAGTTCCTAATTCCTAGTTCCTAATTCCTAGTTTCCACGATAACATCCGAGAATCATCCACGGGCTGAACTTTTTAGGTCTTTTCGGAGCGAGCCTTCATTTGGTTGGGGGTTGAGGGTTACTAGAATGGCTAGGCGGAACGGTATCTACCACATTACACTGCGGAAATCCATTTCATATTATTCTTTTTCTGACTAACACGACTCATGTCCATGGGATATGTTCATCCGCTAGTTTGAATGACGATGACTACGTAGAACAAGGGACCGAAAAGATTAGTGGAAGTACGGGAGAACTTCGATATCAATGATAACTGTTAGAGACTCCGTACACCTTGGCTTCCGGACAATTTTTTCGATGGTTGCGGCGTGGAGTGGTTTCTTTAGGGTGGCTCAAGCCTCAAATATTATATCCTCAAGGATTTCAACCGGGTAGATGGTGGGGCGTCTCAATAGATGAAGAGGGGAAAGAGGAGTATCTCCAAACTTCTAAAGTGATAGCAAGGTGAGGTGTACAATAATTGATAGTCTCATTCATAATGATAAGTCACATGAAACAAAACCATCGAATACAATTCAATAACCTCAACAGACATAAGGAATAAAGGTTATTATAATCTTAAAGCCAACAGACATAAGGAATAAAGGTTATTATAATCTTAAAGCAGCTTGCAACATCCACGTATCACGCCTTCGGCTCTTTTACCCGCCACTTTACCACGACCAGTTTTTTCCATCCCGAAGTAATAAGTCGGTAGGTAACACATCATCCACCAAAAGCCAAAGCCAAGAATCTTAAAAGCTGCCGTAACTTACTCTATCTATATATCCAATACCGAGAAATGAAATCGTTTCGGACCATTCACTCAATTCAAAGACTCACAGAGACTACAATGAAGCATTCTTCAACGCCGCCGACAGGCCATTTTAAATTGACGGCGATATTACTATTTTATTAACTGTACAAACCAGGATGGGGAGAACATCCGGATTCCCCATACATTAATGTAACACAACTGAACCGAAGTGGGCTATTTGAGAAAAGATGTACTGGGAGTCTTGGATGTTATTGTCATCTTCCAAGGCTCAGCAAGGTTTCAATGTTTCAAGGTTGACAGATATGAAGTTATCTACTCAGCCGGAACAAAGCCCCGAATTAAACGGTCTGAGGTGGGTGTGTGAACAAAAAATCGAGTGGTCTTTGCGATAATTAGAGCGTGTTGCCCTGGGCCACCCTTACTAGTCCATCTACATATGCTACAATGACAGGCTTCAGCACAAGCAGGAAGGACGCAGGGTTCCGATGCAAAAGAAAACCAAGTGCCCTCTGCTGCTTCTTCCGTGCGAAGGCTTACAGGAATTGATGAATCTGATGAATCTGCAGGAAATGAATGGGTAGAGGCTCTAGTTACTAGGTATTTACCGCATAGAAGCATTTATCTTTCTTCAACGAAACGAATCCGAAAATTGGGAGAGATGGGAATGAAAGCTGCATGTTTCAAACAGCTCCATTTTGCTTGCTTACAACCAATAACCCATGTACCGACATGCAGGCCAGGGTGGCAGCTAAGGTAAGGTAAGATTCTAGATCCCCTTTGCATTAACCCATCCAGAAATTCATAGCAAAGACGACATCAACATCCATTTCATCATGATGAAATATTCCCAATGAATATCCTTTCGTATTTTGGATTTCGATTAACCACTCAACGGGAACTCGGCTTGTAAAGTTATCAATCCATTCCCGGATATTGGAAGAAAATCCAAGAACGGGGGGAATAGGATACTTAATTATTACATACAACCACCTGTTTCAAATCCCAATATACGACATACCGGTATTCGAGCTCGTGACCAAAGAACAATTGGCCTCGGCGAGTCCTCGATCATCGTGGACGAAGGAGACTGGTGGACCACCTTGTCAATCTAGTCATGACCAACATTGTTCACACCCCAGTAAGAAACCGCCTCGAATTCAAGTCCTTCGAGAACTTGCCAATTTTCAATCCTTCTGATTCTTTTGAATTTTGAGTCGGATATGTCACATATGCTTGTGGATGGATGAATTGGATTGGATTGGTATGTATGGTATGCTACGAAATCGTATCACATTTTCGCACACGCTGAGATCGATATCAAGAAGATAACCAGCCTTAGCCTTCCGTGGCCCCGACGCAAGGAACGGTGCGAGTGCGAGAGAATACTGTGTACAGCATATATGCATACATACATATGATACCGTTACCAGAGAAAATCCCTTCCTCCAGGGAGTTTGTGTGCGTAGGAAATTGGGAATACTTTTTATTATTTTCACCTGGAGAAATCGAGATGAATAATTATAGCGATTCGTTTTTTGAAAAAGAAGATATCTAGATGATCATTTGATAAAAAAGAGAGAAACCAAACGATTTGAAAATCTACAACATCGGGGCTTCTTTCTTGCGTCACCACGCATGCGTTGATTAGATCTTTACTATTGACTGACTGATTACCTGTTGATAAGTTTTGATTTGATATAATATATTGTTGTGATTTTAAAACTCGTATATTATTATTGTAGATTTATAGTATACGTATAGTATACATATTATACTATATATAATTTATTTATTCATCTATCTTTACTGTCGATATATATAAATATACACCATCCATCAAAAACAATATTCCGTATTCCCAAACCAAAACCCCATAAACCAAACCCCCCGATTTTCGGAAGTAGGAAGTAGGAAGTAGATATGGAGTAAGAATTGTTCGGTAAGAACTCCTCTGTATACGTAAGATGTCGGAGAAGTTCTGTATGAGAAGTTAGTTCTACAACAGCTGCTGGTGAATGATATGATGCGGCTCTCCGAGACTAAGAGCACGCTCTTCTTTGGTTTTTATGCGCTATTTAAGTATTTAGAGTACGATGAGATCGGGCGTCCTTGATGGAGGAGAGATTATAAATGTAGATGTAAATGGATGGGCGACATGTCAACGAACGAATGTAGGAAGGAAGTCATTGTATTTTGGGATTATCATTATTGGTAGTTAATTGGTAGGTAGGTTCGGAACCCCAATCGTGTACGAATACTCGATAAAATATAAGAAAATTGCATCTTTTTTTATTATTTTTTGGTCGGCAAATCTGGAATTCCAAATTCTGGGTCTTGAAATCTGGATTCTGGATTCTGAATTGATAATTGGATTCTTGGAATAGCATAGCATAGCGAATCCATCAATCTCAATACAAACATACAGTCACGTTGTCTTGCAAGTAAGTTACAGCTCTCCTGCTCACCGCTCCAATGCTGCTCTTGGTAATCCTGAAGATCCTGGTTATTTTATTAATTCATTGGTAGGACGTGACCCACGTATTTTGGATGATTCATCGTGGGTGGCATGGGATGATGGGAGAGGGAGAGGAAGGGGGAGGGGGTTGCTTCTAGAGCTGAGCTAGAGGATGAGGATGAGTAGGCAAAAGATTCAGACTCAGAGACTTAGTTAACTCAGGACTCTGTACGCAAAGACTAAACACGTCCGCATCTGCAGGGTCTAACTCTGATGTCGGGACTGTAAGTAGGTACTAAATGATAGTATATTGTACTGTATGTACTCTATGAAATGAAATTGGAAGTTTTTTACTAGGGAGTGTACTTTGTAGGTTCGATTTCAATCGAATGGAATTGAAAAGATTTGATTTGAAAAGATTTGAATATCAGGAAATAAAAAGGAAATACGGATATGAAATAAACACTTGCAGTAGGTATGCAATATGCATGCGCAGCGGCTGCGAGCAGCATTAGGGGAAGGGAAGGGAAGGGCTTGCTTATTGGAGGAGGAAGATGGCTGGGATGTTTTGGGTGAGGTAATAGAGGATGAAAATGGGAGAATATGATGAATTGAATGGTTTAAGCTTTTTTTGGTATGTATGATCTACTTACTATTCTGTACAGAGTACATACATTATGCAATAGCAATAGCAATTGAAATCTTTCATTTCAAAAATCATCCAAATGGAAATCTATAATCAAATAATTCCTCTCCATTCTTTTCATCGCAAAACTTCGTTCCTCATCCCATCCTGTCCTATCCTATCAGTTAGCTCACGGCTTGCCCTGCCGTATCCATATACAAAAACCCCTCAAAAAGAATGTCGATCATATATAATTATGGCATCCAGGCTCTTCATCGTCTAGGGTAGATAGATAGGTAAGCACATTTCCCAAAAGCGATCGAGGAAGCTTTGAACAACGTTACCCCAATCAACATCAACCACGTCAATCCATGACCTCGTTCCCCTAGTCATCTTTTCCCCGTTCCCCAAAAAAATGAAAAACTAGAAATTAGAACAAAAAAGATAATATTTACAAGCGACACAACACAACAAATATCGCACTAATACCAAAAAAGCAGCATTCCTACTCGGTGACACGTTTTGGGAAATTCTCGCTTCGCCTTTTTCGTAACCATGGCACCACCATGGCTTGCTTTGCTTGCGGTTCGAGATGTTGTGCGTTTGTCGTTACATACAGTTGTGCGGAGTTGATTGGAGAGGCGTGTGCCAAGAACAGGGATCCAAAAGCCTTGCGCAGGGATTCAGGAGCTTGGTGTAAGACGGACCGTTTTCCGCGTGTGCAGAAGGGTGAGTTTGGGGCTAGCCTTATGGAGGGTGGTTATTGGATTGGAGAAGGTTGTGGTGAGTGAGTGGATTTTGGTGGTGGCTTTTATGGATGTATCGGGAGGTGTAATTCTCCGTTTTTTATTACACTTTTTTTGAGGAGAAGCCTTCAATAGCTATTTCAAATGAAGGATGGTTTGAGGTAAGATTTGCAAGAAGACTGTGAGGAAAGGAAATACATGCGAGATGATGCGGATGGTGCTTGGACTAAGCTTCAGTGCTTCCCCTCGTAGTGGCGGGGTTCAAAGTTTGCTGAACGGACTATGGTGCTGGTAGGGCCACGAACTACGCTGCTGCATCGCGCTGAGCGTATAAATTCTTGGCGAGAATGAGAGTTATAGGACAAAGCATGAACTCTAGACGCCAAAATTACTCCCGGGGAGGGCCCGGGGAGGGGAATTTCTACATGAAGCTGCCATGTATTTAAGGATATTTGAAAACTAGAGGAAATGTTCTTGAATGGAATTCATGTATTGAAGTAACTAATGGCTATGATAAAATTCCACATCCATTATCTAAACATATGAATGAGCTATACTATCGCAACTAGCAACTAACAACTATCAAAATGATTTGTGTCTAGTGAAGAACCCATGAAGAGAATTAATAAATATTTTTAAACAAAAATTACTAACGTTAGCCGGGGACGGAGAAAAGGCCGTTGAATTTTTCTTTTCTTTTTCTTTTGTTCAAGGCTATGGGTTTGGGCGATCAGAATGAGGTGGATGGCGTCTCTCTTAGCGTCTTCCACACCGCCCTTTTATGGTTGAGATTTGAGAGGCGGATGAGGGGTTCTGGCTCTAGCGACAACGAACCTTGGAAAGGACTTTTTCAATATGTTATCAATAACTGATGGATACCTGGGGATCTAATTGATGGTTTGAAGTAAACTAATAAGCTCTTTTCATCCCGATAATGACACGATGACTTGGAAGAACTAATTTCTTATCTCACTACTTTAGTCCAACAAGAACAATAACACAACAAAATCTTACGGTAACTGGGAAGGACATTTTGGATATCGACGCACCACGCTTAATTATCCTGTCAGCTTCTCCGACACCCATGAATTGAACCCACGGGTTCATGAACAAGGGCTAAAACAAGAGAAGACCAAAAGTTTTATACAAACAGTTATGAAAATACATTTGAACCCGACAATCGGTTGCAAAACAAGAAACACAAACCTCAACGCTGCTGACACAGTCAAACAAAACAATTAAAATCAGATACAGCCTCAATAAGGTATCAATATTTCGTAATTCCCCAAGACCCAGTATATGCTTACCCTCCCGGGTATAACCCCAACAAAAACCTTTCGGAGGTACCCCGTATGTAAGTACCAAGAACTTCAACACGTTGGAGGGATTGGTACTTGCATCTTACTATGGATATTACAATATGCCCGCGAAAACGGGAGTATCCGTTCCCATGTCATGTCCCTAAAACTTCAAACCCGCACCATACACGCATACATCAGTCCAGACTCGCCATGTCAGTCTCTAAATGTTCTCGTGACCCTCACATGGTTGGAAAGATTTTCAAATTTCGACCTCTCGGACTCAACCCCCAATTTGGTACTACCCTCGTGTCCCAAAAGATGCAAATCTAGGATTGATGTATATTGCTCGCGCATGATTTTTTAAATGAACTGGGTGGTCGGTACAACCCCAATAGCGGCTCATCCAGAATATAATTACACTATCGACCGATAGAAGAGTTAACAGGGTGTCGTCGATAGAGGTAGGTACTAGGTAAGATGATGTTTGCTAATGACCGGAAAACGGCTGTTAAATTCAAGATGGAAGTACAGAGTAGTAATGAGCAGACGCGGCACGCAGGATAGAAAAGGCATGTGAGGTAGCAACTACGCACGCCACTCACTTGATTGCATTCAATGGAAATAGGAACTTGCAGAACTGGGAGATGCACGATTGGATATTTTTCGTATTCTGGCCTTTTTCTGAAAGACGCACCAGCCATCCATCTGAGGATAGTTACGCAAAGAATGGAATGAATAAAAGACGCACGACATAGTTGCAGGTTCAAATTATGGAGAGCACAGTAGGTACTGTACTGTAACGATCGTGCATCAAGCCGAGGCGAACGGGTACTTGCTGCTTGCATATCCTATGCTATGCCTCCATTAGCTTTCCCCCTCCCTTCTTCATGTAACCAAGAGATGCGTTAACGAAAAGACTTAGAAGGGGAAAAGAAGTGGCAAAACAAAGATCATCAAATGAAGAAAGATATTAAATTGAATTCGATTCAGTAAGGTATTGGGGAACTCATTTGAAGAAATATCCGGGAGTTTTCTTGCCTTGCTCAACCAAAGATTTCGAGCTGGGAAGGAGAGAATTGGAAAAGGTATCGGATGATATTGGAATTTGAAGGAATCATCGGATTGAAATGCATGATCGGGGATGTTTCTTCCCAAGGTATGACTGATTCTCGCTCAACCTTGAATTTTGATGAACACCATACACACCATCTAATTATTTTTATTCATTTTTCTCATTTTCCAAAACATGATGTGATCACCCATCAATCATCCCGTACCCGTTCGAAACTTTGAAGTTACTGTAGTTCTCGAATGGAGATATCGGAGAATAAGATTTTCTTGTGTGAACTTGGTGATACATGGCTTTTCTTGAAATGACGAACTTGTTTTTTTTAAGAGGGCTGTTGGGATGAGGGCTGGATTCGGCGTCGATTGATTTATTCCTAGACTTTTAGGAATCTTGTCAATCGGATATCAACTGAGCTAGTTTCACGTGATTTGGTGTTTCGGGCGCGCCTTCTGTAACTGTATCAATCATTTGCTTGCTCATGTTTTCCTTACCCCCTTCCTCGCAAGTCAAAAAAAAATCAACAACGATGAATATGTATGGCGATCGCATGAAACTGTACAGCATAAAATATCTGAATTATGAAGTAATATCGACTGACCGTAGGAATTCAGATATTCGATACGGCAATGAGTGCACTACTATCGGCATTTCTTTGTCCGAATAGATTCTTTTGATCCTCGGATCATCATCGTTCGCAAACTTTACAGAAAGAGTACAGGCAAGCCTAAACGGATCTACAATCCTTTACGAGAAAATAAGCATGGCACCCCCAAAACCGCAAATACCTCCGGCAGCAAAACCAGTATTTGGCGCCCATTTTGATGCTTGGAATTCATCAGCTACAGGGCATCAACGAGCAGAGAATAAGTTAGGTGGCTCGACGGGATGGAGGGAGTCTCGGGCAATGAAGTTAGGCCACCAGTTCAAGTCTGGCGGTACAGGTGGCAAAAGGATCTCCGATAAAGTTGGTGCAGGATCTGAAGACTGGGATGAGAAAGCGAAAGCCCTGATTCCAAAAGAGGTCAAGGCAAGAGCAAGACAATGTGTTAGTGATATGTTAGTGGGGAAACCAGGCAGTATGTTTTGTTGTCCCTTCTATATTCCCTGTTTATTGTTGCCAAATATACTTTACTGATGCTTGTCTTTCCCGTTTAGTGCCGATGAGCGCTGAAGAACGATTGATGGAGATGCGGAGACTCGAAGATGAAACGAAAGTGGAAGAGGAGGATCTAGCCCGGAAGTCTAGAGGCATCTTTGATGAGCTGGTCATCTACATAAACGGGAGTACATACCCAATGGTCTCGGACCACAAGCTCAAGCACTTGCTGGCAGAGAATGGAGCACGAATGTCCATGCATCTGGGCAGACGCCAAGTCACACACGTTATCTTGGGCAAACCTTCACATGTAGGAAGTGGAGCTGGAGGTGGTTTGGCTGGCGGGAAGTTGGAGAAAGAGATACGAAGGATGGGTGGTTGTGGAGTTAAATATGTCGGTGTAGAATGGTACGGAGCTGCCGGCATCCCCTGTTCGCGAATTCATCTAATCATTTGGCAATACAGGGTACTAGAAAGTATTAAGGCTGGAAAAAGACTGCCCGAGACGCGGTTCTCGAACCTCAAGGTGGCTCCAAAAAGCCAGCAGAGCGTTTATGGCATGTTCAAGAAAACGGCCAACGTGGATTAGCGAATGGCGAATGGCGCTAACGACACCGAGTGAGGAGTGGGCAAGCAATTCGTTCATCTCTCAAATTTTGCTTTACTCAAAGTCTAATTTTCGAGTTTCGAGAAGTATGTCGACGGGTTCGATGCATGTGATGTGTATGTATATATATGTCATAGGTGCTATATTCGGCTGACTGCTTGCTTCTACGGCGTTGTGTTAAGAATTGAGGTGCATTCTGGGTGGCTGCATAGCATCTGCGAAGTGAAGAGGGAATATCCATTGGGAGGTCTAGAGGCGTTTGGTGGGATCTGGATAAAGCTGTACCATGACATAATTTGATATCAAAGCAATTAAGAATAATCGATTTGCTTTCATCGTCATCATATTCATTGCCATGCATGTGTGATATTCTTTAAAAGAACGAGGGCATCATTCTCGACAGTGGCATTGAGTTCTTGCTTCGATTCTACATAGTCAACGCTCTATGAATCATCTATCTTTTTCGGGTCTGAAGATATTTCTCAATATTCCAGGAATACCTGAGTTTCGGGAAGTCGAGGCGGTGACGATGGTTTCTTGAATTCATGATTCAGTATCATCTGATTGTGACAGTAAGTTAAAATTCTGATAGTATTCAAAATACAATCATTCCCTTCCTAGATCAATCACTTCTCTCGCATCATAGGAATTTGAAGTTATTGATAATTAAATCTAAATGTCCATTGTGAAAGTAGAAATGGAGAGTCAGTTATCGGAACCGGGGAAATAGTTTTGGCGATGCACGTTGCCCCGTAAACAGAAAAAACCACCATTCACAACAGATCTTACGAAAATGTTTATCCACCACCACACAATATCTCAAACATTGCATGATCACTGACTCAAAAAGATACACGATCACAATCACAACCAAAGAGGATTAGCAGATGGCGGAGCCCCTATTGGATTTAACCAGCGGAGATATCAATTCTGGAAGTCCATCAGTTATCAGCAATACAAACAACATGTCCGAAGATACCAGCTATACCGAAAACACACCCATGAGTGGGAGCGTGGGGAGTCCACCGAGTTCGCCTCTCGTCGATGCGACACTAGATGCGGCAAATGATGCGACGGATTCGACTAAGGAGAATATCTCTCCCGTTAGGAGGCAAATGCTGGCGTCGAGGAACTCGATTGATGGGGAACATATGTCACCCCTGAAACTATTGAAGAGCCAATCGTCACCTACCAAACCAACAGATGGTACGCGCAGTCCGAGGAAGATGTCGACACCTATGAGATTTCCCGTAAAGCCTACTGCTACTCCTTCGCCTTTAAAATTGCCCGAACCGCCGGTCGTCGTTGAGCAGGAAATGGACCTCGATGATCCAGTGCTAAGAGATAATGAAGGACTTACGAAAGCGATCGAGATATTGGAAGAAGACGATGATGATAATGATAACGAGGAGGGACAGACGATAAACGAAACTTTTGCTTATATAGGGACTGGTAGCGCTGGCGCTTCAGCAAACGAAGCGCACAATTTGATGGATGATACAATGGTCAGCACATTCAGCGAGTTTTCCGCTGTACCAGATATGACCATGTTCTCCAAACTTGGACACAGTCCATCAAAATTCTCAAATATGGGTGGGCCAACACCGAGACAAAGTCATCGATTCAGTACCCCTGCTACAGCACGCAGACAAGTGAATGCATCCGAAGATTTTTCACCAACTCCATACGGACATAGAAATGTTAAAAGTAAAGATGATGGAAATACCACTAACCTACTTGACTTTACCGCACAAATGAACGGGTTCAATGGCCGTGGTCCCTCGCCTTCGAGACATAGAATGTCACCTTCGAAAAGTTCTGCGCCCGATCAACATTGGTATGCGCAAAATACTGCCGCAACACCGAAATCGAATCGAATGAGCAACCTTTTAGATTTCGACATTCCTCCTGCGCCTACGCCTAGAAGTTTACCCTCTATTACACCTAGGGAAATTGAGAGGTTGAAATCAGATTTCTTATCGGAGATTAGTAGTTTGAAAGCTACGTTAAGTGGAAAGGAAGCTGAATTGCAGTTTATGAAAACGGCCGTTGGAGACGCGGAGAAGAGAGTTGGTGAAAGCCTGGAACAATTACGAGAAGAACGAAATATACAAGATCAATTGGCGGCGGAAAAAGAGGAGTGGGAAAAGAGAGGTCGAGAAATGGAAGCTGTGTTAAGAAACGTGAGAGAAGAAATGGTCCAAACAGAGCAAGAACGTGAGGAGCTGGATGGCCGATTGGAGGAAAGTGAGAGAAGGAGAGAGATGGCTGAGATTATGGCTCAAGAAGCGCAGAGAAACTTGGCTGCTATGCGTGCTGGGAAAACCACACCTGGAGCTACTTCACCTCCCGCCGAGACAGCCTTGAAATCACCAACCGAATGCCATTGCGGAGGTCGAACTGTCGAAATTGCGGTCGAGAAGGTATCTAGAGAGTTGCATGCTCTTTACAAAGAGAAACACGAAACTAAAGTCCAAGCTCTCAAGAAAAGTTATGAACGCCGCTGGGATAAGAAGGTTAAGGAGTTGGAAGCCACTGTCGAACAACTTACCAAAGAAAACGAAGACTTAAAGTTGGGTCACGATAACACGATGACGAAAGTGGAACCTTCCGCGGAAGGTGTCGAAGAACAGGCGGCGCGTAATGCCAGAACCCAGGAATTAGAGGCAGAACTTAAGGGCTTAGGAATGGAAATTAAAAGTGTTAAACAAGATAATGAGGATCTTCGACATATGCTAGATGAGGAAAGAGTCGAGAAGACTAAACTAGTTCAAGCTGTCGATGAAATGATCCCCATGATCGCAATGTTCGACGAAATGGTTGCAAAGAATCTCGAAGAGGAAAAGAAACCTGCTCCAACTCGATCTTCACCAATACCAGAAACGCCCGTCTCGCAAAAGAAACAACATGTTTTTGAGAGTCAGATGAAGAGTCCTACGCTAGGAAGGACAAGTAGTGTCAATAGACCGAGTGGCTTGAGAGCACCGAGTGCGGCTGGAGGAAGTAGGATTGGACGGGGTGGTATGAGCGGAATTGGGATGGGGATGGGAATTGGAGGAGCAGGGAGAGAGAGAAAGGGGAGTAACGGAAGTGTGGCAAGTCAGGGGAGTAGACCGGGCAGTGGGCTGAGTGGCAGGAGCAATTTATTGAGTAGTATTGACAAAATGGGAGGAGGGTATAGCCGTTAGGGTTATGTCATTGATGGACCAACAGGGAGGGGTGTGAGAGATGGCCTCAAAACTAGGTTGGTTTGGTGCTTGTATATTCTTCTTCTTGGTGATAGTGATAGGTTATTGTGGTTAGAATACTTCAGGGTAGGAAGATAGGGAGAAGGGATTGGTGTACATACGAATTAATGACAGGCTGGCGTGCTATGGATAGGGATGGATGGGTGGAGGGATGGATGGTAGTAACATACCAATGAAGGCACGACCGCTTTTCATACTTAGTTTATCTTATAGTTATGGCTGGCGCCAGGGCGTTGCCGGGTTTGGGCTGCGCCAAGGCCAGTTTTATTGATGAGTTCATCGAGAGGTTTATACTGTGTTTTGTTAGAAAAGTCTCCTAGAACATTCTGTCTTTTATATTATACCTTGCACTTAAGTTTCTGTTGGTGCTACAAAATCTAATTTTGAATGATAGGTTTTTATGGGCTTGGAGAGTGTGAATACGGCCTATTGTCTGCTAGTGCAGCAGCTTTAATAGCATGGGATGGATTCATACATTAGCTTGTATAATAAGCCGAGTTGCTTGAGGAGACGACATCTGAAAAGAATAGGAGAAAATTTAAAAGCAAGAAGTTTTGAGTATTGGGTAAAAGGGTTAAGTCGTTGTGTATTCGTTCGCCCTGTATAGTAGTTTAGTAGACTCAACTTCCATACATGATCTGGTTAGCGCGTTGAAATTGAATTATGAGGATGTTAAGACTTAAAAACTGATATAAATTGGATGCTAATGAGTAAGGTGATCTTGCCTATAATCGCAATGTACCGTGCAAAGAATGGGCTAGCTTCAACTCCGAGTAAGCATATGGCATAGTAGTTAGCATACTCAAGATAAAGAAACACCCACGCAAAACAAGAACAATGTTGGAAAACTACCTAAACAATAGCATTGTCTTCTGATATCTTCCGGGAAAATTCCTCATGATGGTCTATATAAGCCTCTCTAACTCCCAAGTGATATCCTCATCATTCATACAATCATACATTCACCTAACAAATTACAACAAATTCACTAACTTCTAACAGCCAATCAACACCAACTCACAAGGAACTACCACCACTACAACCGCAAAGATGTCTCAAATCAAAAGTGGTTCTGAAATCGAGAACTTTAAGTCCGTCGATGCTTTCGCCGAAGCAGGTGAAGTAGATCTCAAACAAACCAATAAAGTCCACCTCCGATCTCAGCAAACCAAAGGGACCCCTAAGGTAACCAAGGATGGCAAGAAGAAACCATATTTGGTCACCACCATCCAAGGACTTCCTGACAAATTTGACAAGAAGAAACTTGTCCAGTTTTTCAAGAAGTTCGCGTGTGCCGGCAGTATTGTGGAAGACAAGGTTTACGGTGAGGTGATACAGATTCAGGGAGACTACAGGAAGGAAATTTTTGTGTTTCTTACTACGAAGGAAGGGCCGGAATTGAGTGAGGAGACTGTTGTGGTTCACGGATAGATTGACGAGGAGAATTGCTACACGCTGGACGTGGAACAATTCGTGAGGAAGTCCTTTCATTATAAGTCATCGGTCGAGAAACAATGAATGAAAGATAAGTTCTTTCGCTTTTTGTTTGAATTGAACGAATGAATCAAATGCCCTTTCAAGTGAAGGGGAAATTTAAAAGAGGTTTTTACCCACCAAAAATTGTTTTTTTCTTTGAATATGAAATTGTGAACTACAGAAACTGATATGTCCCATTTCTTTCTTTGCGCTGCTGGCTGGCCTGGCTGTTACATCTGCGTGAACTTTGTGATAATTGATATTTTTGACTGAAAAGTTGTCTTCGATGCCTATTCTTTCTTTGTATGGACAGATAGATTGTACTGTCTTCAGAGCCGCTACTTCTTGTTAATAGTCAATCTTTAATTTCATCTAAGGTTTTCCTGTATCACAACGGAAGGCGGTTTCTTCCGTAAAATTGAAGCGGCCTCAAAAGCAGTTTGGATGAAAGAGAAAATGAATGGAAAAGAGAAGAAACTTGATAATATCTAGAAAATTCTCTGTATACCTGATGTACTGAGCTATCATCTTACCGGTATCTGCCGTAGGCTAACGTTTAATAGGAGTTCCAATATGTACTTGATTTTGGAGCAGCCAATTGGTACATTTACCAAAATCAACTTAGTGCTGAATTGATGAAAGAGCGAAAGAGGAGAGATTCGGAATAAGCCTATAGTCCTGTGGTATGATTAGTTTCTGCGAAAGGAGAGAAACTCGGAGTAATCCTACAATGTTATTGTATTACCATTGATGATACCAAGATCGGGTATCAACCTTTCTGTTCTTCGCCTTGGCAAACACTTGCTACAAAGTAATAAATGTCGGATAGCTTCCTAGCAGATTTTGTTAAAGCTTTCTCTTTCAGATATCGATTACTATCGTCGACGTCGCCACCTATCTTGTGTTAGTTCATGTTGGAGTTCAACAATTCTTTATTACCAGAATGTGATTGATAGATCCTGTATATATATTTCACCTCTTCTCAGGTGTACGAAATTTTCCTTGGAAGTTTTCATTTCCTTCATTCAAGATTTTTCGACAGCATTCTTTTGCCGTAGGATCTCTCCGTTTGATTTTATTGCAATATCCTCGTACCCCCTCTTTTCTATATAGCCAACAACTATGGCGCCAATCACAGGAGCTTTAAGGCAAATAGGTACAGCAGGTGCACAATCTCTAGCTATCTATTTGTCAGACCAGCCAAAATCCGTCCTTGAAACTATTCCAAGCTTGACCCCTCCACTAGGAGCTGTTTCAAACTTTCATCATCGAGCATCCAGACGAGGAAGCGTTATAATAGTTTCTACCTTTTTAATGGCTCCAGTACTTATATGCATATGCATTCGATTATGGACAAAATTTAGGATTGTTCGTCCAATTAGATTGCTCTGGAGTGATTGTGAGGCCCACTCTCCTTATTATAGTCATGAGAGCGGAAGACTAATTAGAGTTCAGTGACTATCACTATTAGCTTTGTGCGCAGTGTTTCTCCATTGGTCTTTTTGAGATACTGACAATATAGCTCCTGGCTATTACTGCATACGTCCTTACGATTCTGAGTACGTCTTTTCTACTTGATTTCGATAATGTATTAATTTCCGCATAGCTGTCACTCCTGGAGGGACAACTGGTTATCATCAATATGATGTTCCGCTATCCGAAACATTCACTGATCGCAGCATAATTGTATGTCTTTTTTATATTTTCTTTCCGTTCTAATACACCTTTTTATAGCATACTTCCATTGGGCACTACTTACTCAAATCTAGCCATTATGCTTAACATACATCATGAGTCCTACCGCTATGGGCTTCGTCAAGCTCACTCTCTTTATCACTTACGCAGAGATTTTCTTCACTGAATCTTGGGTCAAAATAGCTTGTACCATTGGTGCTATCATATCTTCGGCCTTTTATACTATCCATCTTATTCTCGCATTGCTCTGGGATATTCCACACAATGGGACACCATGGAGACACCAAATATTTTCAAATTCTTCTTTTCGCATGCAATCTTTAAGTCTACCTCGGGGTGTTGTAGGCTTGGTAATTGACGTATATTTAATCGTAATAACCTTAATTGCTGTCAGCAAATTACATCTAGCACCGAAGAAGAAAGCCGGTGTCGCATTGATTTTCGCTACGGGTTTCATGTAGGTTCAATTATACCCGGAAAAGAGATGAGATATACTGACGGAGATTAGTACTATTATTGGATCAATCCTGAGTGTTGTCTATCGGTTAAGACTTCACGACAATGACGATGTATCATGGAATCTTGCAGGTGTCGCACTCGTGAGGTGAGTGGAATCCAAAATTCTATCTTCCTACATCGCTAATCCGTTCTGATACCACAGTCTCATCGAAATATTCCTCGGTATCTGCATCGCTTGTACAACAGATATCTCAAAATTCATCCGGATGTACAAAGGGAAATTCAAAAACGTGGGCTGCTCATTAGTATCCTGGTCTCGCCGCAAAAATGTAGGAAGCACCAGAAAGATGAGAGAATTAGCGGAAGAAAAAGTGAATAGCTCGGAGGAGGAAAAAAGTGTTCGGTCAAAAGAACACGATCAGAAGCCCGTGAAACTCTATCCGGGTCTAGATATCTCGGAAACGCTTCCGGAGCCCTGTTCTAATAATTCGCAGCCATCTAATTCGGTGGGTAGGAATGGGATATTACGAAGGGTAGCTTTGGCGCCGGGGATCTGGGTACGTGGTTCTTTTAGTAGTTTGAAATCTGCAAAGTAGATGGGTGATTAAAATAAGGCATGATGGATTACGAGAGAGAGATGCATATATTTTCTGTCAGCCTTGATTTCCCTTCCTTGGATTTCTTGAGGTCGCTTGGAATTAGCCAGCATTTGTGAGGGGGCCTCCAGGGCTCCTTTATGGTAGCTCTCACTTCTTTTCGATTGTTCCAACTTTTCTAGGAAGCATACATAATACTATTATTGTATAATATCAGTATGTAATGGGATCTTAGGCGGGAATACTGCCTATTACTATAGTTTTGGAGGAGGGGGTTCTTTTGGTTTATCAATATTCTATAGATCTGACCATCTATTTCCTCGGCGCAATTTCTGAATCTGATTGGCAATTTCAGTTATACTTCAACGCATATAAACCTCCATTCACTCTACCTTTTGTTGAGATCTGGCTAAGCATTGGCCGAATGGATATTAAAGCCCACATAACTTTTTTCAATGCCCAGATTTGTCATCTATGTACACTTGTGTGAGACAGCGTTTCGAGCTGAGACGAATGGACAATGGAAATCAGTGATGTTTCATAGCCTAGCAATTATAGGCACTGCTGCTTCTATTTTGGGACAGCAAAATACCACATGGAATGTGGCATGCTAGTTAGACTTTGTGTATAAAAACTGCTTCTTTGGGGTGATTAAAGTGTTCATGACTATACATATATAGAGGACAGCATCAAACCTCCGGAAGGAATGACCATTAATATTTTAGTACCTGGGTCTTGACTCTCCTCATTTAAGTGTGTTAAGTTCCTACTTCAGACGCCAAATTATGTATTGCGGAGGACTAGCATTCAGGCCCAATTGCGAGCATAGGGAGTATTTCTGCTGTCACTCCTTTCTCTAGCCGTCATCGATCGTTGTCGCTCCTCTCGCCTTCTCACTACCAACTCCCAATTTCCCTTGATTAATTTGTTCAACACCATATCACTTCATACGCTGTATGTACGCACATTTGTACCCATAAATGTCAGTCTCGTTTCGCACCAAATCTCAGGTCCTTCGAATTCGGATCGTGCCAATTCCTTCCCATTCCTTGTTTTTTCTTTCTTTTTGGTACGTACTTAGATGAGTTTATGTACCTCCTCTGTCTCCGTTATTCAGAGGAATTCGAAATTCTAACATGAAAATATGGGGTCGACTTCTTTCCCGGCCGAACTTGCAGTTCGAAGGATTATACCCCGGTATCTCACCTCCAGTCACTCCTACTTCCTTGTCATTAGATATAAAAGAGAATAATCGAATTAAGAACTTGACCCTCAGGATATAGAGTCGTGGGTATAAAAGGAGTTGTCGAGTATGATTTTAGAACTGTTAACTACAACATCGGGACTTTCTTCTGACCTCACTCCATGTGACTTCCAATTTCTAGCGATTCTCCGATACCATAAATTTCTTCTCATAAATCAATACAGATTCGTATTATAAGATTCAAACATTACAAATGTTTATCATTGTGATGGTTTTTTGTCGGTTCTTTGTTATGAGCCCGGGATACTATTGTAATGTGGCGGCTCACTAGTTGGACGGTGAGGAGTTTTGTAAAAGCGGGGGGGGTCGTGGTTTTGGAGAAAGTGGTTTGATGATGGGATCTACTGATAGATAGGATAAAGTGATCATAATTGTTCATCTATTGTTGAGAAGACAGAAGAATCGGATGAGGTAGGAAATAGAACATGAGGTAGGAAATAGAACATGAGGTAGGAAATAGAACATGAGGTAGGAAATAGAACATGAGGTTATACAGGCAAAATCAGTTGCTGTAATTTTAATAGTCACTTTCAATAATTCGATCTTGCTATGACAGGTTCTCGTTGCATCATCAAAGAATAGCATTATTTAGAAAAGTACTTAAATTTGGTAGCCAAACCTCACCTGCCAGGTATCTCCCAAACCCCGAATGTTACGCCAATCAATCATTTTTCCCACCACTACATTAAAAACCTCCATATATTTTTCAAAGTCAAAATAACAAATAGATCTTAAGCCAACTTTTCGCCGGCCTTCGTCTCATTGATAGGACGAGTCACGGATTCAGGTCCAACACGTGATTTATCCGCATCATCAGTGGCTGAGATGGAACCTGTCGATGAAGTATTGATCGGTGGGTCTTCGTGCCAAAAGTCCTTCTTTCTATTGGGAAATATTAGCATATACTTTTCATATCGAAATGAGAGAGAACCTAAAAACTTACCCATGTGAAGCTCTTACAACCCAAGCTGGTAGAATGCCACCCTTAACCTTGTATGACCATGGCTCCTTGAACTCCTTATCGAATGGTACAATACGACCACCGGAGATCTTTTCTACTGCCCAAGTTGTAGTATTGATGATGAGGTAGGAAATAATACCGGCGATTAAGCCATACGCAATGGAATATGTGAATGGCATAACAGCCAAGGTGATAAAAGCTGGTAGTGCATCACCCCAATATTTCCAATTAATATCCTTAGCAGCTTTGCACATCATGGCACCAACGATAACGAGAGTGGATCCCGTAGCCCATGGTGGGATAGAAGCGAAGATGGGCGCGAAAAAGATCGAGATAAAGAAGCATAATCCTGTAACCATGGCGGTTATTCCTGTTTTACCACCTTCAGAGATTCCAGCACCGGATTCAATGAATGCCGTGACCGGGGATAAACCGAGAAGTGAGCCGATGGAAATACCGAAAGCTGCGTGAAATAATTAGTTTGATTAAAATGAAAAGATGTACGTAATTCTTACCATCTACGAGATAAGCCACAGCTGAACCTTCGAAATCTTGAGTTTCTTCATCGATAGCCCCGGCAAAGCGTGCCATGGAGTATAATGTTCCTGTACAATCCAGGATATCGACGTAGAGGAAAGTGATGAAAGCAAGACCAAATTGTCCAGTAACACCGGCTACATTCCAATCTTGTGCCACAAGTGTCTCCTGGATGCCATGGAAAGTAACAACTTTCTTGAAGAAGTCAAAATTGGCATTACCGGTAGCGTCATGAGTGAAGTAGGTGACCGAAGTCGATCTTGGCCAAGAGATAATGGCGACCAACAAGATACCGGCAATGATTGCACCTTTAACACGATATGCCATAAGAATGGCAGTCACAAAACCACCGCAGAAAATTCCAATCCACATGGTTGGCGAACGCATTTTGGTTGATGTGGGACAAACACCGTCCTTGAAATCAGAGCTGACACATCCTGCAAGCTCAAGTGGAGTTGAAGTAGCTCCGGTAACAACCCCAATTCCTGCACTGTAGCCAAGACCTATGAGCGCTTTCTCGTAGTTAGTACGGAATTTTGGTCATGGAAGTTTTACACTTACTCAAATATAAACCGATTCCTACTCCAGAGGCGAGTTTGATAGAAGCGGGAATAATTCTGGCTAGCCATTGTCTCAATCCAAGTAATGACAAACCTACAAACACAAAACCTTCGACAAAGACCGCAGTAAGGGCAAGTCTATATGTAACAGGTCCAAGTCCGTGAAATCCAACAACCGTATAAGTAAAGTAAGCATTCAAACCCATTCCTGGAGCCAATGCGATAGGCATGTTCGCAAATAATCCCATACAGAATGATGTCAGCGCAGAAATGGCAGCAGTTCCAGTGATGAAATCTCGACGGATAACTCCAAGACAGAGATTATAGTCAATGTCTGAGGCGCAAGTAGGATCAGTTGCATCAGTACACACGCAAGTTCCGCCACTATCTGCAAGAATCGTGGAATTGACCTGAGTTTTTGATGTCAGCCTATCAATGAATTGGAGCCATCCAAAATTAAAATCAACAATTTTGGGTGATATTTTCTGAATGGGGGATTGTCATTCCCCCTTCCCGAATATTGTACCACTTAAACAAATGCAGAGGTTCGGAACATACAGAAATGATATATGCCATAGCGAAGAATGTCGCGAGACCAGCACGGATTTCAGTGAGGAATCTTGATCCCTCTCTCGCCTTTACATGGCCGGAACCTTGAAGACGAAATCTTCTACCAACAATGCTGCCGGCGACAGCATCATTGATCTTGGTAGTCCAACCAGTCATGATGAGGAAGCGGATGTTCAAAGGTAGTGAAGTTGAATTTTGTCGGTTCGTTCCGAAACACAAGAACTCCAAAAATATTGTACCACAACAGTTATTATATACCCCTCTCAATGTTTCCGCAGTAAAATCTCTTATCTCTATGATAATCAAAAATTTGAAGATTCTATTTGTTCGTCTGGAGTGTTGATTTAGCGCCAAGCAAGCGAACAGTCAAGTTTTTTGCTTGGCCACTTGGCAGCTCCGATATTTGCCCCCATTTGCCAGTCAGACGGTTCAGAATGTAACCCCCATCTAGTTTAGCCTCTTTACGGGCTTAGCAATGTGTTAATGTGGCATATTGCCCGGACTGATATCGTGTTGGTTGATATCTTACATTCATCCTTCATATCATCCTGATACACTTCCGGAAATTGATAGATACGGTGAGCGCTAAACAGAGAGCCTCCTGTCTCGGACTCAATTCATTGAAGTCAATTTGTAGCTTCTGCTCCCTCCTCTGCACATCCGCCGGGGGTTTCCTGAGGTTATGATTGGGGTATCAGATGCGGAGAGCACCGATCCGTCCTATAGCATGATAACCTACCCGGGGATTTGGGAGAGAGTAATCACGGCTGGTGTAGGAAAGCTATCATTCGGTGAATGAAGCAAAGACAGCTTCAGGGTTGTGGGAACCCATCAGAAGCTCAGAACACCGCTCGCAGTGTATGGTGGCAAATATTGTCGTTGCATTGTCACTAAACATATGTCAAAATGTGTGCGTCCAGACTTGAATGCTTTCAACTGAAATGAATGTTGCTTGAGGTTATATGTGATTGGTATGTTAAGTTGAAGTTGAATTAGTAATACCAATCAGTTCCTGAGCTTCAAAGAGAACATGGGCATCAATTACAACATGGAGACCAAATTGCACACTGACTTCCATACAAAAGAGGTACTTTCAGGAATAATCTTGTGAGATATTAGGAGTCAAGATTGCTGTACAAATCTCAATCCAAGGATCTACCTGATTGTTTCCAGAGCTATAATTGAGGATATGAAAGGCAAATATCCTTTGATCATAATGGTTACAACCTGTCGATAACCAGGTGTAATTTATGAAGACATCAGAATAGCTAATAAAATTGTTGGACTTTAAATATATATATATACATATATAATAACAACTGTTGCAACCAAAAGGAAAGATTCAAGCTCTGTGGAATGTACCGGAAAAGGTCTTCACACGTGATGAGGTTAACATCAAGGATGGGATTAAGCGAAGTCCTTAAAGCTCCGATCGCCGATTTTTTAAAGTTTGGGTGATAATGATAATCAGTGCCACCTATGCCTTGAATATTTTTGTGAATAGCTTCAACGCAACGATTTCACGTACCAACCTGCGCAATGGCGCCTCTAGTGGATAATCCCATGATTGCATCCGCAACATTGCATAATCCATGTTAGCAGCCACCCACCCACTTAATAGCTGACCTGATTCTAACCTATCTCAGTACCGCTTTGGTTGCATACTTATATCTGGCCCTTCGCTATCATATGGCCTGTCTTCTTTCGATATTACCTCTCACAAGATCTTTATGACAAACATATTGGCGGGCAAGAATGGACCTTTGTCTGGTGTGGGACAATCATCACGGCGCAAAGTTTAGTATGGCTGAGCACACATTGGAACATTAACTTGAGAGCTCTCTTCACTTCAACCTCCGCAAAGACTGTTTCGGATGCCCAGTTGATCAAGGTTCATCCTATTACGAATGCTGGCTCTGCGGATTTTTGCAAGATAGATAGGGACAATGTAGGTTCAAAAAGTGTTCTTCCATAACTGTCTCAGCTAACCTTGCCCAAGGCTGGTGGAAAAAGCAATGTATCCTTCCTCTTCCAAAAACGACGATTCCTCTACGATCCTTCGAAAAACTCATTTGCACCCTTGACATACTCGATAGATTCAGAGCCCAAGCCACGTTTGGAGACATATCAAAAGTCTAGAGGTATAGATTCTGCATCCGAGCTCTCCAGAGTTCATCAACATTATGGCGATAACACTTTCGATATTCCGGTCCCTACATTTTCAGAGCTATTTAAGGAACACGCAGTCGCACCATTCTTCGTCTTTCAGATTTTCTGTGTTGGGTTATGGATGTTGGATGATTACTGGTACTATTCCTTGTTTACCCTCGTCATGTTGGTAGGATTTGAGAGCACTGTAGTCTGGCAACGCCAAAGAACCTTGACCGAATTCCGAGGGATGAGTATCAAGCCATATGATATTTTGGTTTACCGATTGAATAAATGGGAGGAAACACAAAGTGACAAGCTTCTGCCTGGAGATCTAGTTTCAGTGGGCCGAACCAAGGAAGATAGTGGTGTGGCCTGTGACATGATTCTGGTCGAAGGAAGTGCTATTGTGAACGAAGCTATGCTGTCCGGAGAAAGTACTCCATTATTGAAGGATTCAATTCAGCTCAGACCTGGCGATGCAGTCTTGGAACCGGAAGGACTTGACAAGAATGCATTCCTTTATGGAGGAACCAAAGTTCTACAAATTACACACGGAAATACCGAAGAGGAAAGGCCCAAGGTCGCTTCAGGCGTTCCACTTCCTCCTGACAACGGTGCTACGGCAATTGTGGTAAAGACTGGATTCGAGACATCACAAGGAAGCTTGGTTCGAACTATGATTTACTCCACCGAGCGAGTATCTGCCAACAATGCCGAAGCATTATTCTTTATCCTTTTCCTGTTAATCTTCGCGATCGCTGCATCTTGGTATGTCTGGGATGAAGGTGTTAGAAAGGACAGAAAACGATCCAAGCTTCTTCTTGATTGCGTCTTGATTGTAACCAGTGTCGTACCCCCAGAATTGCCCATGGAGCTCAGTCTTGCAGTCAACACTAGCTTGGCAGCTCTTAGTCGTTATGCTATTTATTGTACCGAACCGTTCCGCATTCCATTTGCTGGACGGGTTGATGTGGCGTGTTTCGACAAGACCGGTACCTTAACCGGAGAGGATTTGGTCGTAGAAGGTATCGCTGGTCTTGGTCTAGGCCATACTGGAACCGGTACACCCCGTGAAAAGGATGGTGCCCACAGCCATATCACTCCCGTGCAACAAGTTTCACTGGAAACTACATATGTGCTCGCCACGGCTCATGCTCTTGTCAAGTTAGATGAGGGTGATATTGTTGGAGACCCTATGGAGAAAGCTACATTGACCTCGTTGGGTTGGACGCTTGGACGAAATGACCTTCTATCTAGCAAGATTTCAAACGGTGCGCCTTCATCCGCAGTCCAGATCAAGCGTCGATTCCAATTCTCATCTGCTCTTAAACGTCAAAGCTCCATCGCCTCATTAACCGCGGTCAATCCCCAGACTGGTAAAAAGGTCCGTTCTACATTTGTTGGTGTCAAAGGAGCACCGGAAACCATTATGAAAATGTTGGTTAAGGTTCCGGCCGACTACGAAGAAACATACAAATACTTCACTAGGAAAGGCTCACGTGTCCTCGCTTTGGCCTACAAGTATCTCTCTACCGACTCTGAACTTGGCTCTGGTAAGATCAATGATTTGAAGCGTGAAGATGTAGAGAGCGAGTTGCATTTTGCTGGTTTCTTGGTCCTACATTGCCCTCTCAAAGACGACGCGAAAAAGTCCGTTCAAATGTTGAATGAAAGCAGTCACCGTGTTGTCATGATTACTGGTGATAACCCTTTGACAGCCATCCATGTTGCCAGAGAGGTTGAGATTGTCGATAGGGACGTTCTCATTCTCGATGCTCCAGAACATGATGACTCAGGGGAGAAGCTTGTATGGAGAAGTGTTGATGACAGTATCAGCATTCCCGTCGATCCTTCCAAACCTATAGACAAGAAGATTATCGAAGAAAATGACTTGTGTGTCACCGGCTACGCTCTGTCTAAATTCATAGATCAATCTGCTCTTTCTACCATCTATCGTTACGCATGGGTATATGCCCGTGTTTCACCAAAACAGAAAGAAGAGATCCTTACCGGATTGAGGGATCTTGGTTATCACACTCTTATGGCTGGTGATGGCACAAATGACGTTGGAGCCTTGAAACAAGCTCACATCGGTGTTGCGTTACTTAATGGCTCACAGGAGGATCTCAACAAAATCGCCGAACATTTCAGAAACAACAAAATGAAGGAGCTTTACGAAAAACAATGTCAAATGATGACACGATTTAACCAACCAACGCCTCCGGTACCAGTATTGATTGCACATTTGTATCCGCCAGGACCTAAAAATCCACACTACGAGAAAGCTATGCAACGGGAAGCCGAAAAGAAGGGCACTACAGTGGCTCTCATGGAGACGGCTGCCAACAAAACTGATGACGTGGAAACGATTACTTCACCTGCCGCTCAAGCACTTATCGATGGCCAACAAAAAAAGCCTACGTTGAATGACGCACAGAAGAAAGCAGCTAGTCTTGCTGATAAAATGACCCAAAGTTTAATGGAGGCTGAAATGGACGACGATGAGCCCCCTACAATTAAACTTGGTGATGCATCTGTTGCTGCTCCATTCACCAGTAAATTGAGTAATGTCATCGCCATTCCCAATATCATCCGTCAAGGTCGCTGCACACTTGTTGCAACTATCCAAATGTACAAAATCCTCGCTTTGAATTGTCTTATCAGCGCCTACAGTCTAAGTGTGCTGTATCTCGAAGGTATCAAATTTGGTGACGGCCAAGTCACAATCAGTGGAATGCTTATGAGTGTTTGCTTTTTGTCAATTTCCCGGGCCAAGTCTGTAGAAGGTCTTTCCAAAGAACGACCACAGCCAAATATCTTCAACTTTTACATTATTGGATCTATACTCGGACAATTTGCTGTTCACATAGTTACACTCATATATATCGCTCGTTTCTGCGATGAGATTGCTCCGTAAGTGAAAACCTCTTCTAATCACGTTCACACCCTCCAACAATAAATACTGATAATTTGGCAGACGTGACCTAGATGTTGATCTCGAAGGAGAATTTGTGCCATCTCTCCTGAACAGTGCCGTATATCTCTTACAACTGATTCAACAAATCTCCACTTTCGCCATCAATTATCAAGGCCGTCCATTCCGTGAAGCCATTTCTGAAAACAAGGGAATGTATTACGGTATCATTGGAGTTTCCGCAATTGCATTCTCATGCTCCACCGAATTTATTCCCGAGGTCAACGAAAAGATGAAACTCGTACCTTTCACGTATGACTTCAAAATAGTCATGACAACCACAATGATTGTCGATTATCTCGCCTGTTTCGTGATTGAGAAAGTGTTGAAAGCACTTTTCAGCGATTACAAACCCAAGGACATTGCGATTAGAAGACCCGATCAGTTGGCTAGAGAACAGAAGAGGATCGAGGATGCTAAATTGGAGGCCATCAAGGCGGAGGAGGAGAAAGCACAAAGAGAGATCGAGGAGTTGGAGAAAAAGATTATGGCGAAGGGTAGAGCATAAATGTTGGCAAAGTAGATACAATACCTTGGTAGATTGTACATTATAGACTATTTTATCGATTTGTACGAGTTGATTGATCTTGCTTTGTGTATTTTGCAGCTCCATTGATACGGTTCTTAATAGCCTGGACTCTGGGCTGAATCCCTTGATTAATTTGATGCGCTGGATTCGTTGCATCCACCCTGATATGATCCGTGTTGTCTTTTGTATCATCGACACCAACCAACGTTCTGCACGGATACGGTAACTGCAAGAAAGGTCTAGCGCGCCTCGCCCATATTGGACAATATGTACGGAGTAGTTTCATACGTCTCGACATATTTCTCCGAATACAGAAAGGAGAGATGAGTGTAGATCTTGCTTCTTTCGGAACAAAGAACCATATTTTGTTGTTTGGAAATAGTGATCAACTCCCGAGTTAAATGTATTCGCCTTTACTTTCCTGTTAGCGGGTATATTCGTCCTCTCTTTCCGGAGAGGTGGTTTAGTCTAGGTTAGATGGTGGAAGGGATTTGCAAAATTAATATATTGTACGTCTAAAGGAATTGTTGGTCGAATTGCATATGTTCTTGTAGATCCTGAGGTCTGAGTGCGCTGAATGAGGTTGGCTTGGAAGGTTAAAGTTTTTTTTTTTTTTTTCGGAAAGATTAATTAGTCCAGTCACAAAAACTATTGAATAATAACTTGATAGAAAAAGTATGAAGCATTGTTTTCCGTGTCAACTTGCTCCTTTGCTTTTCTCTCTATTCAGCTTCTTCTGTCAGCTCCTCGAGTTTGTTTTTATCTCCTGTAAGATCTGCATTTACATTTGTCATAAATGACCAATACCAGAAAAAAGAGTTAGGTCGGGTGGATGAGTACGACAATTTCTAGTCTAGGCACTTGAAGCATGTCCATCCAAGAGTCCCCGAGCATGATTGATCCATTTCCGAATTGACCGGCTGCAATTCCCAATTTGGCAATCCAAGGATGTGGAGAAAAAAAGATGATGGGTGGATCCTTCTTTGATAGACAGTGCGGAAGACAGAATTCAGATTCCGTAAAATATGGTCATTTCAGCTACCGATAGAAAACTCAATCGGTACAAATTGGATCACCGATACAGTTTTCCCGATGCAGAAGTATAATCTGCCGGCTCAATGCCATATCAATATACCAGAGAGAGACAAAATGGTCATGAACAGCTCAAATTTCATAACTAATGCATGCATATATAAAATATGGTATCCTTCATCCAACCCAAATTCCATCACTAACATGCTAAACAATCCAAAATTTTCATACCAATCACGAACATTTCAGACCTCCTGAGTCACATTTCTATGCACCCAAACCGAAAATACGCTCCAAGATTTCGTCATCACTAGGTCCATCCCCTTTAATGGTTGCATAAGCGGGTGCGAGCACGGCTTGTTCGATTTCCGTATATCTTCCATCAGATACGTAAAGCATATCCCCCTCTCTGGTGGTCGTCGTCATCAAGTATGCAACAGAGCGTGCAACTACTAAGGTAGATTGAGCTTTGTGAGAGATAGCTGCCATGATTCCATCTAAATCTGGCAGGACTTGAGTGGAAGTCCAGGATGGAGCGAGAGTGTTGACGCGAATGGGGAGACGGGCGGCCTTGATAGTACGTTGGATTGATCTTCCAAAGCCTAGAACACCGGCTTTGGCGCATGCTGTCTACGTTTAGTGTAATTTTTTTTGGATAAAGTTATGCTTTGATTAGACTCACAGTAATCAGGAGCTCTCAATGGTTGTAAGCCGGTGCTGGATCCCATGAGCACAATGTTACCACCTTCCGAGTTTTGTTTCAGGTAATGAATACCAAGACAGGTAGTATTGACTACACTCTTGAAATTCACCTCAAGAACTTCATGGATTGGCTCTTGAAGATCTCCATTTTCGTCTGATTCAAGGACCAAATAATTGGCTCGAGGGCCGATACCAGCATTAGCAAAGACATAATCGATACGACCATTATGTTCCTTGGCTTTCTTGAAAAGAGCAGTGAGCTCGGTCCATTTAGCAACGTTGGTTTGAACAAATAGGAAAGCAGGGTTCGAGATCGGCTCTGGTGGTGAATTGATATCGGCACTGACAACTGATGCACCTAATTCCAACAGGAGGTTGACAGTTGCTAAACCAATTCCTGAAGAACCACCTATAATGAAACATTTTATGAGTCTGAATCCGGATTTAAAGTAACGATTATTCCCCACGGCTGGTGGAACCAACTTGCTAAATTTACCTACCTGTAACAATAACAACCTTGCCCTTGAGGCTGGTCAAATCCTCATCTTTGATAATAATCTCAGACATGATGTTTGTGTGACTGGCGTTGGCTGGTGAGTGAATGTAACGGTGCAATGGATATTTTGACTTGTGGGGATTTTGAAATCGACGTTTTTGGATCGGGGACTTTGTAAAGGCGATAGGAGGCTTAATCAGCATACAGAAAGTCATTTTGTGGCATGTGTCAGGTGGGCCATTCAGGGAACTAGCTACTCGTGCTGCCAGAAAGTCTTCAACACTCCACTTATATGTGGGCCACTATTCTCCTTGTAGCTTACCATCTTGTGGTATGTGCTTAACAGTGGAGTGTTGCAGACTTTCTGGCCGCACGAGTATTAATACTGAGGGAACAAATTATTAGTACGGAGTAAAGGTCTAATGTTTGACACTTTGAGCGGGTCTCGTCCGGGCTGGCTTTCCATACTTCCCTACGGACCAATTTCTCTTTCTGGTGGACCTCTTTAAGATTAACTTTCAGATCTTCTTCCTAGTATGAATTTGTATTTCAACTTCTAGTCTCTTTTCTGTTGCATGTACAGAGTAGATCTAGTACCTTCGAAAGAAATCCGGGCTAGAAAACTCGATCTCGTTTTGGATATACCGGACTACAATTTAGCCGAAAGCATTTTTACCCCTTAAATCCTTATCTATAAATAATATGATATTCTTTAGATTCGAACAATGTAATTTTCTTCTTATCTAATATATCATATGATAAAATGATATGGAAAGATGTTTGCAGATTGTTGATCTCCTCGCTTATTGAGCCCGGCATTCCAAAACGGGACCGAATAATATAGTTTCCACGTTGAAACAAGGATACCTAGGTGGCTCCCCCGCTTTTTTCTATTGACAACGTTGATGCAACTTGATCATAACTGGCAATGATTTTGGATGCTGTCCCTTATCAAGGGTCGACCCAAAGGGTTAAACGGTCTCCTCTAATTCCAAAAGGCTTCCCCCGAAACAACGAGCGGGCGGGGGAAGACGCAGGTAACCTCTTTGAGTTCGACGACCTGTCAGAATGATTTTTCAATTAATAGTGCAATAATCATGCACAAACTATTGCTGCAGTGATGAAAACAAATTTCTAGGGAATAAGGAAGAAAAGTGAGCGCCGATATGAGATCTGCTGCCGGTTATCCTAATCAGATGGACTCGACATCTTATCAGACCTTGTATAGAGAGGGGGTGCATAACGGGAAAAGCAAAGTTCTACCGATTACAAGGATAGGTTTCTCGAACCTGATGAACATGTTCGAAGTTTACACGACGTCGACCTTAAATATTTATTCGACTATTTCAAATTATTGAAAACTAATAATATATCTTCTAAATATGTTTCGAAGTTCGGATTTGAATTGCAAAGAACGATATTTTGATTTATTAATTAAAATTGTATAGAATAAGTTTCGGTATCATGTTTAATATTGTAGGCGTATTATAAGCTAGGGAATTTCGGGTCCACCATGAATTGTTTTTGGGTGCTCATCCATCATTCAAGTGATATTCAAAAAAGAAATTTATCCTCGGAGCTTTGGGCCTATAACAGAACGTTATGGGTTGCAGGGGGAGTGCATGAGGAGGCTCTTGGGAAACTCTTTTAATCAATCGATATCTTCGACCGATTTACTCGTACGAGTATGTCATCAAGCTCTCATTCTTACATCACTGCCACATTCAACTGTGGTACCGCGTTAATTTAAGTTTTGCAATCATGTCGAAAATAGCAGGGGATGGAGTTGCACTTTTCTGGACTTCAGTAATGTTGCTGGTGCTATGTTGGATAACTTTCGCTTTGCGGGCGGGAGTCAGGGTATGGAGGAAAATTTGGGGTGTGGATGATATCGTAATGATGATAGGGCTAGTATGTTGCAACCAGTTTTCCCATCTTCAAATGTTAACATGCTAAGAATAAATAGCTACTTTTCACTGTCACGGGTAGTCTATGTATTGTGTGCACTTTCCACGGAAGCGGACAGAAAGCTATCATGTTATCGCCCCATGATATCGCCCGTGGAACTAAGGTACATATCATGTTTCTGATATATTGAAATCCAGGTTCTGAACATCCATACTAATCATTACTCAAAGCTCTTCTTCATTGCCGAGTTCTTCTATGTTTCCGGTGCAATCGCCATCAAGTGTAGTATTGCCGTCACTATACTTCGTATTGCCGATACTCGTCGTCGTTATGTCTACACTATCTGGGGAATCATGATTATGAGTGTCATCTCCGCCCTCGTTTTCATCATTGGAATTGCAAATATTTGTCACCCGATCAATACCTTATGGGGCGAATCAAAGGGTACATGCGATCTCGAGTTGAACAGTGATGTTAGTTTGTTCTTCTCTGCTATGGAGATTGCAACGGACTGGACTTTGGCAGTCTTGCCTGCGTTTCTGTTGTGGAATATTAAGATGAAGAGTAGGGTTAAGATCTCTGTGGCTTGTATTCTTGGATTGGCTGCCCTGTAAGTTGTTTTGTTAATATTCTGCAAGTTGACTTGATTTGTCTTGCTTGATTGCAACAAGCTTTAGCTAGAGCTATACAGATAGCTAATACTCCTTTAGTGCAAGCTGCGCGACAATTGTTCGACTTCGCTACCTAAGTCTCTACAGCGACCCCACAGAATTCATGTTCGGCACTGGTAAAATAGGTCTCTGGTCCATCATCGAAGAAGGCATGGGAATATTTGCCGGTTCACTTCCCGCTCTTCGCCCTTTACTCTCTCTCCCCTTTCTCAACCTTAGTACCACCGGCAAATCCAATAATCTCAGCTCGAGTAAAAATAGAAATGTTCCCAGAACACAAAATCAACAAAAACGTGCCGATATAAACATGGATACATTTGTTCAATTGGGAGAGTCGGATATCGAAAAAGACGGGGATGGGGATAGTCAGAAACACATCTTGAAGGAAACGCAAGTCTCGGTAACGAGTGATAATAGACGTTCTGCACCGGGAGAATGGGAACAAAGTCAGATACTCGGATGGAAGGGCAATAATTCAACGAGAGGTGTTCAATAAGCAGCGATTTCATACACGGGACACTGAGTCCGGGTAGCATGGGGGCTCAAATCGAACGGAACGAGGGACCCGGCAAACGAATGAAAAGGGGCGCGTAGTAAAATAGTATACGAAGATCTTGTACGATATATATGATACCTAGGTGAGATATCCTGTTCAACTATGAACGGGCATCAAAGATAGCCCCGCGCGGCGTCGCTTTTGGTTTTGAACATCTGTACCGAGTTGGATTTGCACAGGTCGTGACCCAAAGAAAAACGTTGGGTTCGCCGTCTAATTGATTGGGGGAACGAACATAAGGGAAATGGATAAGGGGTCATATAAGGTTTACTATACCATTGTGGCGATGATGGTTGGTCGTCCGCTGTTTGATATACGTGCAGCGTTAACGTTATCGTTATCGTTATCCTTAAACGCGTGGTTGACTCGTTGGCTATAGACTTCAAGTGGCTAGTGAGGTTTTCGCATATAGACGCCACAGATGATCTCACATCGCATAGGGCCTAGTCATCTAGTTGTTCAATAATATATATGTTTAGTATTCATTCCCGTTGTCAATTGATATATATTGATTGATACAATGGATGAAGTTGTAAGCTGTACGAACTCTTCAGCTGGCACCACGAGTAAAGGTAAGCTCACCCGCCAAGTGAATAAGGCCTCAAAGAAACCCGGAAGTGGGCCTGAGGAACGCGACCATAGTATCTTCAAACACCAACAACACGATAAGTCTAGCTCCCTGAATTTTTTCTCTTCTCAAATTACTTTGCGAAGATCTTATTTTCGTTTCCTTTAACTCAATATCAATTGAGAATTAGGAAATCAAGATGGTTCAATGGAGGAGGTTGTTTGGTTTGAATGGAAGGTATTGTTTTCCCCGTGGTGTGCGATAGTTACCTATGGTGCTTCATAGAGTTCCCTTTGACAGCGCGATATGGAGGGGTACTGATGGTTCTATGATTAGCTCAGATCAACATCTTTGGCGCGATGAAGCTCGTCGTAGGTTTCTTCTCCTCATTTATTTTTTGCATGAATCGCACAACTAATACTTTCTAGTTCTTCCCTCATACCATGAAGATGAACTCCCTAGCGCAATCCCACCTCTCGAAGTAACCAAAACCGCTCTCCGTCTTCGCTACCTCATTGAAGAGACTGTGCCGTGTGAACTCGAAGAAGCACATGTCGTCTGCGCGCATTCTAAAATTATCACCAGAAAGGTCATTGCAGCAGCGAAGGAAGCAGGTGGGAAGGAATATGGTGCCTGTGTAGTTTATGCGCTGTTGGTTTGCAAGAGGTGGTTCAAGAAGCAATCTATGTTGGAGCTGTGGGATGCGGATCTACATAATGTGAGAGCGGTGGCTTGTGAAGTTATTGCGAAACAACTGTGAGTTTATTTGGAAAAAGGGTGTAGAAAGATGATATACTGACAAGTGGCATAGGATTGAAACGGAAGAAAATCAAGAATACCTTTTACAGAATGTGCTATTAAAGAGATACTCGATATTGGTAGATGGCGAACAAACTACCCCTGCGAATGTTATCGAAAGAGCGGTGGATCTTCATGCTCTACGTGTTACCGGTTCTTCTGGATATCAGAAATGTGTCAATTATCTCTGGAGAGGATGGCTCGTACAAGATGAGAATGATCCTTCTCAGTTTGTCGATTACAAGCAGAAAGACAATACACGGTACTGGACTCACGTTGATCCAGACCGCATGCGCGCACCCATATACCAGAATGCTACTCAAATCATCTTCTCCTTGATGTATCTAGCTTTGTATACCGGTGCCATCAATACAGTCAATCCAAAAGGAGATCTGGACATTGTAGAAATTATTCTCTACACCTTCACGGCAGGTTTCATCTGTGATGAGTTCAGTAAGTTTTGGAAGGTTGGAAGAAATTATATTGGATTCTGGAATGTTTTCAATGTAATTCTTTACGCGCTTTTGACTACAAGTTTGGTGATGAGGATTATTGCCCTAGGTCATCCACAAGAAGAAGATCAGGATGGGCAGAGACAGAAGTACAATCAGCTTAGTTATAACTTCTTGGGTATGTTTAAGCCTTTCATGTTAATGGTTGCAATAAGTGCTAACATCCAAAGCTTTCTCCGCTCCAATGTTCTGGATGAGATTATTACTTTATCTCGACTCCATTCGCTTCTTCGGTGCTATGCTCGTCGTTATCAAAGTTATGATGAAAGAATCTCTCATCTTCTTCGCCCTGCTATTTTTCATCATCGTCGGCTTCTTACAAGCATTCATTGGCATGGATATGGCCGATTCTCACGTCGACTCTGCTGCATTCATTCTTCAAGCCATGGCCAACGCTGTAATGCAATCTCCAGACTTCTCCGGCTTTGATAACTTCGCTCCACCTTTCGGTATTATCCTTTATTATATCTTCACATTCCTCATCATGGTCGTTCTTCTCAATATCCTCATTGCGCTTTATAATTCGGCTTATGAGGATATTACGGATAATGCCATTGATGAATACATGGCACTCTTCTCTCAAAAGACCATGCAATTCGTCCGAGCACCTGACGAAAATGTCTTCATCGCACCCACCAACCTCATTGAAATCTTTTGTCTTATCCTCCCGTGCGAATGGTGGATGCCAAGAAAACAATACGCAAAGCTCAATGATTATGTCATGGCAGTTATCTATTCACCATTGTTGTTAATAGCAGCATGGTTTGAACGGAGGAGCGCAATCAAGGTCAACGGCAATAGACGGCGAGGTGAGGATGATGATGATACGGTGGAGGAATGGGAACAATTATCTGGCGAAGTAGATTTTGAGGGAGAAGGTTGGGAAAAGACTGTAAAGAGCGTTAAACCAAATGTTGAGTCTGATGAAGCGACGGTGGAGGTTAGGGAGTTGAGAAAGGAAGTCGCGGAGTTGAAGGAGTTGCTGCTGATGTTGGTGAAGGAGAAGGAGGGAGGTGGTAGTGGAAGTCGTAATGGAAAGGGCAAGAGTGCAAAGTAGATCATCGGGGGTAGGGGCAAGATAATGAGTGGGGAGTGGGCAGTAGGCAATCGGGTAGAAGTAATGGCGTTCCTGGACTCGGTCACAGGGATCAGCTCGGGATTTTTGAGTGCAGAGGGGTAAAGGCAATGTTATTTGTAAAAGCCAGTAATGCATTTGATTGCTTTTATTGTGATACCAACTTTTGACTACTCGAGGTTGTAAAAGGTGTGACACAGTTGCCTGCTATCTCCTTCCATTACATATTTATGTACCGAGTGATATGAAAAAATATTCGAATCACTAGCGCAGTGCGCATTTCAGTCGCTAGATTAGATGATTGGACGGTTGAGGGGAGTTTGGTATGTTTGACATTGTTTTGATTAGGGGTAAAATCTGGATGAGAAAGGAAGAAAGAGGGTGAATGGATTGGTTGAATTGACTGACTATGATATACATTCTTAAGACAGGCGGGACTTGCGGCAAATTATCATGTTGGTGTGTTTTCTATTAGGCGATTCGTCGTGGGACGATTCGAAAAACTGATTACGTTCCTGCTCATCTAGTTGACTTGCTTGGTTAGGTGGATGTTGTCATTTATGTTGTTCTTCACTTTAATACTTTTGTGTATGGAAATTCCGGAGTTGGTTGGGGTGGGGGGGGCTTTTTCTTTTTGGAGATACGGGCTTGAGTATGAAATTACTCATAAGAAGAGGCTGTTTGATTCGCTGCGTGATTATTTCAAAGTGATATTGATTAGAGGAATATGGGAAAGAGCGCTTGGTATAGATGATTGCTAGTGATGATGAGGAATGTGTGAGGCTTGAGCTAAATAACACGGGAGGATCATGTTATTGAAAATGAGTATTACATCAGCGTTGCTAAATATGACTTAAGTGATGAATATTAAGGGTTAATCTGAACGGCTTCCAAATCTCGATCTTTAAATAATGATTTTGGATTTCACTTGTACTTATCCTTTAACTAGTAAATGATCGAGATTAGGAGCAACAAGCGAAATATCCTATCCATAGACACGTGAATTATGCAAGATAGAATATTTCTTCTAGCAGCTCACCAAACCACGACACGACACCTCCGTACCACAATGTACTTCTTCTCTCACAGAGGACAGCATCCATTATACGTCCTTGAAGCAGCTCAGAGCATTCCACTCAAACGTCACTATTTGATATGGCGGCATCGTTCCTTCCCCCTCCTCCTCACATCTAACCCGCCATAATCTTATGGTATTTTCCGCTTCCAGCTTATTTAACTGCTGATAGTAGTCCATAGGCTCTTCGTTGAAAACGCCAAATCTCAGTCCATGGAAAGTATTTCTTCGCCCTTTATAATGCAATTGAAAGCCCACAACGGCTAGCAATTCGGGGGTCTTATGTACTAGATTGGGGGATCCTTGCGGCTTGGACATCTTGAATGTTTTTAGAAATTGGGGTAATCCATTACGAGCCCATGAGCGGTTTGCTGTAATGGCGAAGGACGATAATTCTGAGCTTCGCGGGCTTGCTGAAACTATTTTATCTAATGCTTGGATTTCTTTAGAGCGGGCATCGGGAGATAGTTGCGCTTGATGACCGATGTCCTTTGAACGAGGATGGTGTCGTTGTTCCATTGGACGTAGGTGTTGAAGCAAGTGGTGAAGTGTTGGAAGAATATGACACGAGCTTCGGGATTGGCGTGGGCTATAGAGGGTAGACGATGGCAGCGAGTGGGACATATACAATGCACGGCTTTCCACCCGATCTCTTTTCACCCGATGAAGGCTGGGTAGATCTCGATGTTTCTTCCGCCAGGAAGTGCATACTCCCAGATTTTGATACGTAGTTCGATGGGGAGGTTGGAGAAGGACGGCATGTTGTTGCGTTGTTGCTTCGAAAATTTTGAGATTTAATGAGGGGTAAAAAGGCACATTTATATAGAACCATGTAAATTTGACGTGGCTGAAGATGACTGCAGCTGGCCGCATCTGATCCTTGCTGATTACAACCCTTTGCTTATAACTATATAATCTATGATCTCTTAAATTCATCCTAAAGCATTTCAATAAATCAATGCCCAAAAAGAGCTCCATGTCTGTACCAGAACTGGGGCTGCTCACTTCCTCCCGACCAGAACTCGCACTCGATTAAACACATCATGTCGATCTTTCCACAGTTCCCCCTGCTGCCGACCGAGTTACAGCTCCATATATGGTATTTTGCACTAGAAGTACAAGAAGGACAAATCGTTCCAATTGAACACTTACGATACGGACGTCCCAGAAAATTCAAACCTCATGCTTTGTATTTTGTGAACTGCGATTCGCGCAGAACATATCTTGAGTTTCACAAGAAAAACTTGGCCCGCTATCCAAGATTGGGAACTGTGGTCTTCGACCCAAGAATAGATATAGTTTTGGTGGAGGTGGGTTCGTTCAAACGGACAAAAATTGCTGTGCGCCAGATCAGAGATGCTCCAGAGGCTAGCACTATGAAAGATGCCCGCAATGTCGCCATCCGTACGTACTATGAAGACGATGTCAGGCCTGAGGCGCTACGAATGCTTGACAACTCGTTCGGTAATATTATAGCACGAGTTTTGCCATCCCTTGAAACCTTTATCTATGACCCGGGATCTGAGCTGAGATTACCAGGATACGGACCATCATATGGAGGGAATAATGGGACTTGTGATCATAATTTACCCAGTTCAGTGCGGAGAGTTATTGCAAGAAGACGAGCCGATTTCCAAGAGCTTTTGGTTCAGCGGACATGCGAGATCCTGGAGGAATATAAGCGCAGCGAGAACCCGGAGTGGAATATCCCAAAAGTACTGTTGACGCTCGATATCCACGGAGAAACAGTCGACGTACAGAGAATCCTGAGACAACGATAACGAAGCAAGCAAGTATTCGAATTGGTTGAATTCCAAATTGAGACCCTAATTACCTGGAACGGGTAAGAGGAAAATTGTCGTTACAAGCTTAGGGATTTTGTTTGGGAGATGAATATCAAATGAGACAACGATGGAGTTTGGAAGGGAATGAATAATTGTCGATGAGGGACTTCAAACTCATATGATGGCGACTTGGGATAATGGTAAATGTGAACCTTGGATTGCTATTTTGGCAGGTGGATATCAAATACGGAGCATAAGTAGAGCAATAAGGAGTAAACGAAAATTGGCTTATGATCACCGCTTGGGATATAATATAATTTTTTAACAACAAAGACAAGAAGATATGTGAGAGCTCGAAGACAAGATACTACCATGCATACAAGTGAAACAAATAACATAACATCAGGTAGTTGGATTAAAGTTGATTTCTATTGCGAACATCCGGATTAACACGCCATGGATACAAATTTGATCATGTGGCCTCAGGCACATTTCTTATCCAGAAAAATTATGGTGATTTAACGACAAAGCTATTTTGATATTTGCCCAGAAGTAGCAGTCCCGCCGCGAGTCCATGAACTTCTAGTCACAGTGATAAGATTGAAGCATCAACTTGATACGAGCTAAAGATTGACGCCATAAACGCCCAAATTCGGCGCCCAGCGTCACATCATCCACCATGCCTCCCCTCACATCAATCCACCCCTCCCTCTCCTTCACTCGAGCTTTTACCTCCACAGGTCGAATTTTCGCAAAGTCCACAAAACAAAGGCTAGCAGCCGAGCATGCAGACGTCCCTCCATATCCATACGGACCCTCTCAATTCTACAAACAATCTAATTTCGGTCTTTATGGTCTCCAAAAGATTCGCTATGGAAACATAGTCTCGGAGAAGAATGAAATCAAGACTAGAAGGCATTGGCGACCGAACGTCCAGAGAAAGCGTCTTTACAGCGCGAGTTTGGGGAAACAGATAAAATTGAGAGTTACTACCAAAGTGTTGAGGACAATTGATAAAGCGGGAGGATTGGATGAATATTTACTGGGGGAGAAGACGCAGAGACTAAAGGAATTGGGAATGGGAGGTTGGAAATTGAGATGGAGGATCATGCAGACGGATACTGTGAAGGAGAGATTTAGGCTGCAGAGGGAAAAGTTGGGATTGCCGCCGAAGGAGGAGGTTCATTTGGATGAGAATGGGTTTGGTATTACAAAGGAAGAGATTATGGAGCAAGTGAGGAAATATGATGCGGCGATGGCGAGGAACGAAGAGGTTGTTATGGATGCAGAGGCACAGGCGGCGACAGAGTCGGAGATTCTGGAGGAAGATTTTATGGCGGAAGAGCAATATACGGAGAGAAAGCCAATATTATAGATATGAAATCGTGTATGATCAGGATGTATCAATATCTGTCGTGTATAAGTATATACCCGACGTAAAATTACAATGCACATAGTGCTACAGAGTGTTATCAATCTCGAAGTTATGGGACTTGATTCTCATTACCAACTCAATAATAACGACCAGCTTGAAGTGAGAAATTTCCATGTTTTCTTGATCGGTGTAGTTCACTTAGATTAGACGACGTTTCATACAGGAGATAAGGATATGATAAAAATGCTTTGTGAAAGAATTCACTAGAGATGAGGGCTTTATGTAAAGCAAAACTAGATTACAATACAGCATCATTATTATTTGCTTTATTTTGAAAGAAATTTAGTTATTGTAAAGCCAATTAATGCATTTAAATCTTTTTGAAATTATTCCTATATTCGTTTTTTCTGAACTTTCAATTCAATTAAAAGAAGATCTATTATTCAATATAGAAAAACGAAATAATGATCAATCTTTAGAATATTAAGAAGATAAAGATATGATAAAAATGCTTTATAAAAGAATTTACTAGAGATGAGGGCTTTATATAAAGCAAAGCTAGATTATAATATAGCATCATTATTATTTGCTTTATTTTGAAAGAAATTTAGTTATTGTAAAGTCAATTAATGCATTTAGATCTTTTTGAAGTTATTCTTACATTCGTTTTTTCTGAACTTTTAATTCAGTTAAAAGGAGATCTATTATTCAATATAGAAAAACGAAATAATGATCAATCTTTAGAATATTGAGTTCAATGATAAATAAAGCAAGCTAGATTATTATACTTTAAAGAATTACAAAAAAACCATCCCTAGAATTCACCCAGGTGAACTGAGGTTGCGCTGCGCTGTTTCCATCTCCAGCCTGGTCATGGAAACTTCAATTGTACCCCTTTGGTGGTCCCTTAGAGCCAGGAAAGAACAGAGAGCATCGGGCTGATATATGGTGCTTTATCTGGATTGGCTGTATTATAATGTATGTACCCTGTAAGACCGTAAAATCACATTAGTTCTCGAACCGTCCTCTGTACCTTTTTACATATAACGTTCATGTACTCTTTCCTATTCTTATAAATACTCTTTCTTATTCTCATAAAGATTCTTCCCTATTCTCATATAGAACTTTATTTCATTCAGCATGAAGAATTCAAATATGAATAAATACAAGTATAGTAAGTGTTCATCTGTTCTGTTTTCTACACCATTCAACACACGATGGCACCAACCCTCAACCCAAATGCTGCTTCTGTCAACTCTTCAAGTATGAACAAGAAAATCTTTTTTTTTTTTAGAAAATTACTGATGACGAATTAATTATAGCACCGCTCAGGGATGATTCCAATCAACCATCTCGGCAGATTGTCCGACGCCATATATACACGGTTACACAAATTAGATTGCTGCAAATATCCCGCAGAGTCTGTCTTATAATGGACCAGGGATCGGTGCCTATTGCGGTGGTGCTATGGGTCACTGTCTTCATCCTGATCTCGACTAAGTCAATATCGATCTGTCAGAACACGCTTCTCATTCGATTTTTGGATTCTATGGTACTTTTCGGTTTGGGCAATATCGCCTCATTTGTAAAAAAACCAATTGACGAGGAGCTCGACGAGCGCAGCCAACAGGACCTAGGAGATGAATATCACAAATTGTCTGTGGATTTGATGCTGTGGTTCGCAAAAATGTTTTTTTTTATTCTTGCAACAACTATTGGTTGCCTTCCGAGCATACAATGTGGGATGAAGGGATATTAGTCTTTGAAAGGAGCGCGGGTGAGGTTATGGAGAGTTGCCAGGAACGCGTGCGGAGATTAGTCATGGAGATATCACTACTGGAGCCGACATTCTGAGGAGGGAGAGAATCAAAGAATGGTTGTTGTGTAGACGAGGCAATGGCAGAAAAGAGATTTCCTTCCCTAGCTGTTATCAAAATGAAAAGAGAGCTGTCGACCGGGAGGTCTCATGTGGAATTATGACTCCCCACAGGTGGAAAATGGGCCAGTCAATTCACAACTTCATACTATTAGATGCGGGAAAAATCAAGTCATATTGACATAACTGTAGTAGGATGAGTCTAAATGTGATAAAATGTCCATTGTCCTTGGTTATACCTATGTGTATAACCAGCTTCCAAAACGTGATTTTCTTATGTTTCGTTAAAACCCCCAAACCCCAATAATATATATATTTTAAGACATCTTTCATAACTCGATTCTTATTGGTCTGGAAAGTACATAGGGTTTGTACGAGAATGTGGAATTGAGGGTTGAAGAATGATTCTGATTGATTCAATGATTTTGATTGATTTAATAATTCTGATTGATTTAATAATTCTAATTAATTTAATGATTCTGATTGATTTAATGATTCTAATTGATTTAGTGATTTTGATTGATTCAATAATTCTGATTGATTCAATAAATCAAAGAATATAATAAGAAAGATAAAAAAACTTCAAAATATTTCGAATATATTAAATCTTAGAATATCTTTGATATCTTGATTTCAAACCTAAAGAAAAAAATATATCGTATTATTTATATCATCTCAATTAAAGTTTAAAATTCAGATTCTTATTTAGATTTAAGATTTGTAATGTCACGAGATACACGTGATCGCGTACGATCGGGCTAGTACAATACTAAGCTCCGAGCCGATCATATATATAGCTTCGTAGCACACTCTCTTTAGCTCTGTAGCTTTTAATTCTAAGGTTGATCTTTAAATACTCATTAGATTCATTATATTATTAAAAGCTTTTTTAGATAAGAAATGAAATAATATCTGCTTATATTTATATATACTCCATTTATTTCTATTTAGGTATATATTTATATTCATTCATTTGTATATAAATCTTTTTGATATTATTCAAAGATGTTATCTTTTTTCTTATTCTTAATTTCTAAGTTATAAATTACAATTCGATAAACCTTACAATTACAGAATTTTATAGCGAAATGATTCGTTAGTAAAATGAAATCTCGTTTTTATACTCCCTGATTTTCAAATATACTCTAATTGTTTATACTTTTTCTTATCCGAAACCCTCTTTCCCTAATCCTGAAAAATTCAATAATAATTCTCAAAAATTCGATACCTAGTTTTCTTCGATTCGAACGAAATTATAAGTAGACAATATTACGATCAATAACTCTATTATTCAATTTTATTATATTTATTTCAATTTCGAATCTCATATATAAACTATAATATTATTTCAGCTTTCTTCTCTTGATCAAAACGTTCCTTTAAATTATATAATAATCCTAAATCAATTTATATACATTTATAACAATCCGAATAAAATTCAAGAAATCGAAAATAAATTATTCATTTTCAAATAAAAAATCGATTCTTTATATATCTATATTATAAAATTCGAAAAGATTTTTTACAAAGCTAAAAATCAGAATTAACCCGATTCAAATAAAATCTCAATCTTTTGTAATAGATTCAATATTATTTTTAGAAATCGTCTTTCTGTGACGCACAAGAGCCGTAGTAGAGCTGAATAAACAGGGTCAATTATGTTCTTTAGAATCTACAACTGAAGAACTATGGCTCGTAAGAAGCGACTAGATATATATACACAAATATCCATTTATGAGCTACAGGGTTATACATAAACATTATTAGGGTTATTATTTTACCATACTAAATTATATGAATCATAATGCATACGCACAGATGATCAACTCATAAATTGATATAAGAGATAAAAGGTATCACATAGTTAGCCTCCTGTGGTTCACGATTCGTGACACTACCCCCCCCTTCGGAAAAACTCGCCCTTGAACGTTTCATTCCTCTGTTCCATTGCTATTTCATCGGAAACCAGGTTTTGTAAAGGTTCATAAGCTTTAAATCAATTAGATTAATCATTTTGATTGATTTAATCAATTTACTGGAAATTGACCAAATTGATCAAACTAATCGACCAAATTGACCAAAATAACAAATGAATTGATCAAATCGACCAAATCGTTCATCAATTGATTAAATTAATATTGATTCGTATTCTCCTTGATTTGGAGAACTTTTGAAAGGAAAAAGTTTCAATAGAAAAGGGAAGGAGATTGAATTATGGTATAGTGATGATGAGTAGTTAATATAGTCAATTCCGAAATCGACCAAGTTAATCGATCAAATTAACCAAATCAACCAAATTGAACGAAATCGATAGAGGTGACATCATATTTCGTTCTTACCATGTTCAAGCTTCCTTTTGCATGATTTTTGAAATGATCATAGGCATAAGTTTTTGAAATATATTGCCTTCGTATTGTCCTGGTGGTGGCAGTTCGTCTGTTATATAGAGCTCGGGCCATATGCGTATACGATCAAATTCCCTCGAATTTGTATGAGTTTTTGATCCTTTCACAATCATATACATATGCATCATTATAAAATCATAACATCTAATCTGCTGTATTAAAGAACACTTTTCTTTCCCTTGATTTCATGAATGAATCGTTATCTATATGATTATAATTATCCTTTCCATTCTCATAAAGCTTTATCCAATCGATTAATCGATTAAGAGAACCAGGCAACATTGGATTGGCCAGGTGAAAATCGCGCAAGAGGTGCAATGATGTTTTAAGATCAGAAGCAGAATACCAGATAAGATCGGTATCGCTATTAAGCCATGAGACTCTGTATAGTAGAGTTTTTCATGCTTTCTTTACTATTAGGACCTTCTCCATTTCCCATTCTGAATCACTAATTATATTAATAAACAAAAATGATTCGAATATCTAACCAGGAAGAGGATCGTCATATACTTTGCGTAATCAGTCTGAAAGGAAAACAGAATGAATTTTCATCGTAATCAGGAGTTCGAACTTAAAAGAGCTTCTAAATCAATCAATGATCTTGAATCTTCCTTGAATTAGAAAGTCCAATTTCTTGGATGGTCTTTGAATAAAATAACTCTTTATATTGAATTATATATAATCTCCGATATCGAAATCGATTTTACATCAATAAGTATTCATGGATTTCGATATCTTGGTTTAAGCATATAATAAACCTTCTTTTACTTGTACAAAAACTAATCTATTATATTCTGTATATATACAGGCATTACATATATTTATATCGTTTATTGACTTACTAGCGTCTTCCTTTCATTCCTATACACATTTCGGTGCATACCTATATAAGGTTTCGTAGGGTATAAGCTCTCCTAAAGAATTATATGGAAGAGTAAATTACGCGTAATTCATTATAGATAGGAATTCTGATTAATCGTTTTGATAATAGTTAATAAATGATTTTAATTGTTATTGAAGATATTGATTATAGATTTTAATTTGATCATCGATTTGGAGATAATAAGTAGTAAATAGTTTGAGATCGATTCCTAGGATTTGACTGAATTCCTTTCAGAACTGTAATATAAATTGGGGGCTGCAATCCGATATTATAATATTAAAGGGATTATAATATCGATATATATAATAGAGATATAATTATACTTAAGTTCGAATATCGATTGATTTATGATAAAGTATAGAGATAGTTTGCTTTGTTAATCGATCAATAATGATTAAAATATTGTTATATCTATATTTATCCTTATTAAAGTTGTAATAATCCATAATGATATATTACCATACTTGATTAGAAATCGGAAATAGATATAATAAACCAGGGGTACAATTGTATAAAACGGAATTATGTTTGCAGATATAATAATTGCATATATATCTGATTATAGTATTATATATTCTGGGTTAATAGTATTATTGAAATAATAAAAGGTAGGTTTTGTTTATACCAAAATAAATAATGGAAACGGAATTATGGGCTTTACGAATCAGATAAATTCGAAGGTTGTCGATATCAGGCATCACCAGGTGGTCATCGTAAAGTAAGAGGTCATTTTGAAGTGATATATACTTATAACATTAGATAGTTTGCATTTTGAATACTAGTAAATTATCTATAATTTTATTTGTTTCGATGATATAGTTAACTAAATCAAATCGAGGAACGATTTCATTCAAATCGATACTAGTAATCGCTATTTCATTTGGGTGATGCTTTCGTAAGGCTTTTCTCATGATTTCGGTATTAACTTGATTATCTTTAATAAATTGCTAAAGGCGATTCTTCTTCTTGATATAGTTCTGAAAGTTCAATTCATTAGTCCAACGGATTAAAGCGTTAATAAAAGGATTATCTTTTCCAGGGTGATATATAATAATAAAGTTATAATCGGCTAGAACTTCTATCTAACGAGTTTATTGAACATTGAAAATCTTAATAGTTATGAAATATTCGAGGGCCTTATAATCGGTATAAACCTTGATTTTATATAATGAACTAACGAGTTCTGTTCTCCAATAGTTGAAAGATCGAATGATTAATAGTATTTCCTTATTATAAATTTTGTAATTTAGTTCAGCGGCAATTATAGTCTTGGAGAAATAAGCTACAGGAAACCAATCTTCGCTATACTATTATAATAACACATTAGTAACTATTCTATCGGATACATTTGTTTCGAGTATACAAAAGAATCAATGATTATAGTATTACAGGAACGGAGTGGAGATAAACTTTTTCTTTAAGATATTGAATGCGTTTTGGTATACTTTGTTGAATACGAATTTAACATTTGCTTTAATGAGTTCATTAAAAGGTTTCGCTATTATACTATAATTCTTAATGAACCATCAATAAAAATTACAAAAATCAAGGAATGATTAGATCTCTTTTATTGTTGTTGAAAAGATCCAATTCTTAATTACCTCAATCTTTTTAGGGTTCATCTTTATTCCTTTAATAAAGATAATAAAGCCCAAATACTTGATGTATATAATATTGAATTCGTATTTCTTGAGATTTGCTTGTAGACTAGCAATTTCTAATTGTTCGAGAATTAATTTAATATAAGTTTGGTATTCTTCTTTGTTCTCAGAATAGATTAGAATATCGTTGAGGTATACTATACAGAAAATATCTAGATAATCAAATAGAATATCATTTATATAACATTAATAGATTACAGAACCATTCATTAATCTGAATAGTACGATTTTGTATTTGTATGATCCATATCGGATTCGGAAGGTAGTATACTCTTCTGAAGCAGGATCCATTTTTATGCAATGGAAAGCTTAACGAATATCGAGTTTGGTAAAGACTTTAATACCGGAAAACTGAGAAAGCGTTTTATTGATCAAAGGGAAAGGATATCGATCCTTATGCATCAAGGAATTCAATAATCTAAAGTCTATATAGAACTTCAAACTATTATTGGGTTTTTTGATAAATAGGATAGGTACAGTATAAGGGGCTTGATTAGATTCAATGAAATCTTTGTTAAGGTTATCCATAATATATTCTTTGATAATTTTCAATTGTTCCAGGGATATCTTGTAAAGCGGGCTATAATATAAGATTTGTTCTCCTTTGCCTTCCAATATGATTTTATGATTATAAGATCGATTAAGAGGTAAAATATTTGATTTATATTTGGAAAAGGTTCGATAATATTGTTGATATTCAAATGGTATTTTAGGTTCTGAATCGATTTCGGTTAGTGTTTAATCGAGTTTCTTTCGAACTTTTGTATTCTTGAATTCGATTAGGGTAACCAATATTTTCTCTTTTATATATCATTTGTTCTATCGGAAGTTTATTATATTATCAAATTCTTTTAGAGTAATGATAAAGAATTCAGTTTGTTTATCTTTTTTGTATTCTAATTGGAATTTATCGGGTTTGAGTATGTATAGATCGAGGATTTCGGGTGATATATAGGGGAGGCATTTGTAGATCTACAATAGTGATATAATTGATTGGGAAGGAAATGGATTGAATTTGAAAGAAATCAGAATCTCTTTCTTTTCAACAAGAGTCTGTATTATATTCATATTTGAAGGTTCTTATTGTATATCACCAATTGCGATTGATCTGTTCAATTGTGAATCTTTTCGATTCCAATATTCTTCGAATTGATCATCTTATCGATCAGTATCTTGTTAAACTAATCGATCGATTTTCCATTTGCAAAGGAATGATTGAATAATAAGGAGATTATTCGAATAGAAGATGGTACAGAGTCTTTTTTAAGCTATTCAAAACATTTATTGAAGTAATCGAATTTTGCTCGAGTTTCTGATAATCAAAGTCTATCTAAAATAATACTATAATTTTTTAATTCAATAATAAAGAAAGGGACAAAAGATTATTTACAATCATCAACTATTAAATTAAGGAATATGAAATGGGTAATAATATAGTCTTATATATCATTATACCCTTTAACTTTAATTGAAACTTTAAACAATATAATTCTGGGTTTAAATATAAGAAATAAACAAATAAGGAATATAGTATTAATAAAAACGAATCCATTTGCTTCAAAATCAATGAGTACTTTTGATCGATAAATATAACCATTTTTTGAAAGATTATAAAGAAAGATAAATACTTCTTCTTCTATAAACTTAATTAAATCAAGAAATCTTATATCTCATATAGCATTTAAAATAGAAACAAAATCTAAACATTTGATTTTAAACACTTTTCTTCTTCTAAACAGGTATTCTACATAACTTCAATTATAGCTTCTGGACTGAAGTTTTCTTTGGTATCCCGATATTCTTCGAATTCTTCTATTTCTTTTTATATTATCTCAATCTTATTAAGGTTATCGATACGAGATATCGATATATATATTATTTCAAGAGAAGAAAAGGGCAACGAATATTTGAAATTCGAATAATTATTAGATACGGTGAAGCCGGTGTATCCAGAAAAGATATTCCAAAATAGAAATAATTTCGGGAACATAAAGATTCCAAAATTGGAGTTATTAGAACTCCAAAAGGGTTACAAAGGATTTATAATAATTATTGGTTTATAAATAATTATAAAGGCTTTTCAACCAATACGATATTGATTTCGTTTTTATAATAAAACTTTGTTTTGATTTACTTTAATAAATATATTTACAAATTCTTTTATAATCTTATAATCCTTAATAGATATTATTATTACTTGTAAAAGAAAATCAGAAATCTTCTATTCGAGATCCCTAAATAAGATTTTATTATCAATAATCTCCATTTGGGTAACAAATAATCTAAACTTCCTATATCATTTTAGGAAATTATTATATCGAATCGTATTAAGCATAATCTACATTTTGTATTGAAAACAAGCATCATCGATTTCGACTGGGTTCTAATAGATCACTGCAAATTGTTTAATCAATTCGAATACTATAAATCAGAGTATTCATATATAAAGAGTATAACAATATGCTTGTACTTCCGATTCGGTTTAATCGATTATGTATACGCGACATTGCATTTCATTCTTAAATGATATAGTATACAGTTCGAATTGTTCTATGACTAATAATTGCCACAAACTAGCTTTAGATTCAATATCATCATTAAATTTAATAATAAGATTTATAGGTTTTAATGTATATATATCTTGCTGTGAATTGTAACTAGTATAGGAATACGATCTTGACCAATTAGATCGGCTTTTTGAGTAAAGGAATCCCTAATTATTAAATAAATCGTCACTTCCTAAAAAGGAAAGAGAATCCTCGGAGAGCCCTGGATGATTAGATCGTCTGATCGAAGTTTTCTTTCTCTGACTTCGGGATCTTCGGGTTTACTTGGATGAAGATCCTTGAATTTCGATTGAAAGAATAAAGGGAATCCCAAGTACTATTATTAATCTGGATATCTATATAAATATCATTTGAAATTCAAAAGGAGATTATATTGTTATAGAATTCGTTATCACTATAATTTTTAATTATCGATTCTTCTTTTTCAAATTTATAATCATTATATAAAGATCTTATAATTGTAATAATAATTCGGAAAAAGCAATTGAATTATTGGGAGTATTGATTTTATATACTGGAATCTTCTTTTTATCAATCTTTTTTCTTTCAATAATAACGTTATTCAATCTTGTATTCATATTTTCTTCGAAGAGTTATTGAAATAATTGAGGAGAAAAAGAGAATTCCTCAGAATATACTTTCGAAGATTCGGAACATACAGGAAAAGGAATTCGTTATATTATAAAAATGATGATATATTTCTAAAAATGTTTATATCTTTATTGATTAAATCGAAATAGATCTTCTTTCTTTAAATATAACATTTGTAAAAGTTCACCTAAAAAAGTATTATTAAAATGAAATATTATTTGAAAGATCATCAAATAGCTGGACACTTGTAAATAAATTGTAGATAATATAATGTACAAAAGCCATAATAAAACTGAATAAATAGGGTCAATTATATTCTTTAGAATCTACAACTGAAGAATTATAGCTTATAAAGAACGATTAGATATATATACACAAATACCCATTTGTGAATTACAGGGTTGTACGTAAGCGTTATTAGGGTTACCATTTTACTATACTAAATCATATGAATCGTAATGTATACGCACAGATGATCAGCTCATAAATTGATATGGGAGATAAGAGGTATCACGTGGTTAGCCTCCTGTGGTTCACGATTCGTGACACTTTCTTAATAACTTTCTTTTCCCCATTTCTATCCCGATTTTGTTTAAGTCATATAATAACTAATTGTTTATACAACAAATGGATTCCTTATATCATTCTATTTTAATAAATTTAGAGCCTTATATATATTACAGAATTCATCCCATTTTTGAAATTACGATCCAATGGATATTAACAACCTTAATGTTATTGATACTTTTAGCCCTTTTGATATCCAATCGGATAAACTCAATTATACTTTGATTCTATTTTATATATAAATATCTGAGTTTTCCTTTTTTAAAAGAACTCTTTTATACAAACAAAATAAATATATATAATATAGAAATAATTCTTATTAGATATGAATCTATTCATTAAATCTGTATCAAGGAATCCGAGATCAATAAAAGTCTATTCCGGTTATTATATTGATTATTGAGCCCAAAAACAATGATAATAAAAATCTAAAAGAAATAATCAATAACCAATATTTTGAAGATCGTTTAAAGAAAGCATATAATATAATGGATACATATTCGTTGATTATAATATAATCTACATATCAGGAATTTTTATCAAAAGAAGATTAATAATCATTTTATATTTAAATCATTCATTTAAAATGAATTCGAGGTGAACTCTTCAGAAAGAGAGGATAGTATCATAAGATACACATGATTGTATACAATCAAACTAATATAATACTAAACTCTGAGCCGATCATATATATAGCTTCGTAGTACACTCTCTTTAGCTCTGTAGCTTTTAATTCTAAGGTTGATCTCTAAACGCTCATTGGGTTCGTTATATGTAAGAATTATATAAGAACTAAAATCTATTTTATATTTTAATATAGAATTCGATATACAAACTATTCTCGAAAGAACTTTTAGAAACTTTGAATAACTTCAAAATTTATAATTAATTAAAAAAAGAGATTCAAATTATAAATATCTAATAAACTTTATAATACGAACTAATTATCAACCCCAAAGAATATAAAAAATAATTATAAAGAACAAAACAAATCTATTATTATTTTTAGCCCCCGAAAAGACCGGAATCAAAGCTTGTAATTGAAATTTTAAAATTCAATCGATAATAACTTTATGAAATCAAGTTCAATTTAAATGAGTTTGTCACGGGTTCAGAACTCTACCACTGAATCACGAAACTTCTAAAAGGGTAGAAGTAGTTTGATCGGTATAAAGCTACTTTATAGAGTTATAAACCCGTGACAGAATTCTTTATAATACGATTAATAACCAATTCTATTATATTCAATATAAACCTTAATGAATTCTGAAGTATAATTGTTGATATAATTTTTAAAGTATAAAAACTTCGAAATTTATTAGAAGCTAATTTCGAATTAGCTTTAGGGATTTCGAATGTACTTTATTCATTCTTAATTCAATTGATATAACTTTAAATTCAAAAAATTCTTCAAAATAATTGAATTATCAATTGATAAAAGTAATATCTTAACTTTAGAAATTATACTAATTTCGTTGTGGAATTAAAAATATTGAAATATTCTGAATTGATTGATTTTGTGATGAACCCAACGAGTGTTTAGAGATCAACCTTAGAATTAAAAGCTATAGAGTTAAAGAGAGTATACTACAAAGCTATATATATAATCGGTTTGAAGCTTAATACTGTACTAATCCGATTATATATGATTACGTATATCTCGTAATACTATCTTTCCCTTTTGAAGAGTTCGCTTCGAATTCATTTTAAATGAATAATTTAAATACAAAATGATTACTAATCTTCTTTTGATAAAAATTCTTGATATATAAATTGTATTATAGTTAATGAATATATATCCATTATATTATTTGCTTTCTCCAAATGATCTTCAAAATATCGATTATTGATTATTTCTCTTAGATCTTTATCATCATTATTTTCGGGTTCAATAATCAGTATAATAACCGGAACAGATTTTTATCAATTTCGGATTCCTTAATGCGGGTTTAGTGGATATATTTATATCCAATGAGAATTACTTTTATATTGTATATATTTATTTTATTTATATAAAAGAGTTTTTTCAGAAAGAGAAAATTTGGGTATTTGTATACAAAGTAGAATCAAAGTATAATCGGATTTGTTTGGTTGGATATCAAAAGGATTAAAAATATCAATGATATTAAAGTTATTAATGTTTATTGGATTGTGATTCTGAGAATAAGATGGATTCTGTAATATATATAAGGCTTTAAATTTATTAGAATAGAATAATACAGGGAATCCATTCGTTGTATGAGTAACTAGTTATTATATGATCTGAACAAAATCGGGATAGGAATGGGGAAGAGAAAATTGTTGAGAAAGATGATTTCTAAAAGTAATATTGAATTCATTATAAAAAATTAAGATTTTATTTGAATCAAATTAATTCTGATTTTTAGCTTTATAAAGAGTCTTTTCGAATTTTGTAATATAGATATATAAAGAATCGATTCTTTATTTGAGAATGAATAGTTTATTTTTGATTTTTTGAATTTTATTTAGATTATTATAAATGTATATGAATTGATTCAGAATCGTTGTATAATCTAAGGGAATGTTTTGATTAAGAGAAGAAAGTTAAGATAGTATTATAGTTTGTATATGAAATTTGAGATTGAGGTAAATATAGTAAAATTGAATTGTAGAGTTATCGATTGTAATGCCATCTATTTGTAATTTCGCTTGAATCGAAGAAAATTAGGTATCGAATTTTTGAGAATTATTATTAAACTTTTCAGGATCAGGGAGAAAGGGTTTCGGATGAAAAGGAGTATAAGCAATAGGAGTGTATTCGAAAATCAGGGAGTGTAGGAATAAGATTTCATTTTGTTAATGAATCATTTTGTTATGAAATTTTGTAATCGTAAAGTTTATTGAATCGTAATTTATAGTTTAGAAATTAAGGATAAGAAAAAAGACAATATTTTTGAATAATATTAAGAAGATCTATATGTAAATGAATGAGTATAAATGTATACTTAGGATAGGAGTAAATGAAGTATATATAAGTATGAATATATATTATTTTATTTCTTATTTGAAAGAACTTTTAATAATATGATGAACCTAATAAACGTTTAGAGATCAACCTTAGAATTAAAAGTTATAGAGTTAAAGAAAGTGTACTACGAAGTTATATATATGATCGGCTCGGAGCTTAGTACCGTACTAATCCGATCATACGCGATCACGTGTATCTCGTGACAGATTTCGGTGAAAAATTCATAAGGTAAAAAGGAAGCTAGTTATGCATATGGGTGTACACATACCCCACAAGAACAACGGGATAATGAACCTCATCTTGTATCTTTTACATGAATATGGTTACAATGTCAACTTGGAAAACAACATCATTAAGGATTACTATATTGAGCCACCATTGCGCTGTTCTTGGAGGTTCGTTTGAATCATTATCTCAATAATTTTATCTATATTTTTAACCTAATATGTATCCAGAAGAGCAAAAAACAAATGAGCGCCAAACTACTCCTCAACCTTGGAAACAAATGAATGTATTGAGGTGATCAGGTATCATCAGAGCTCAAGCAACCCGGCCAACTCTGGGTCTTGATATACTTGCAGGAGCGTGAGAATTATACCACACTCTAATCTATTTCGTCGCCATCAGTCTATCCTTCAGCATCTTATCCAAAAATGCGATAACAAACTCGTAATCATGAACATCATCCTTTTCTAGCACAGACTTTCCAGCTGTCATGATCATGCGCTCTGGGGCTGGTACACTCAAGTATGGCTTAACTCTGACTCTGTGTGCTGTTCTGAAAACTCTCATTTGTTTGACAATGTTGTTCATTTCATTCTCGATATCATCGTTTCCGTTTTTCTTGGCCTTATTGCGGAAGCTATGCTCAGCAATTGTTTCGCGGAATTTGCGTTGTAAGTTTGGCATGTAGCATTGTGTGTTCTCCTCATTCAAGTACCTGTCAAGTCCCAAGAAAGCATCCATAATTTGCGGTAATAACAATTGATTACCGGAAAGACCGTCATATTCAGTATATTCTCCGGTGATGGGGTCGATATCACCAGCAGCCCAACCTTGGAATCCTTGTGCGTAGTGCATCTAGACTTTTCGTGAGTCTTGGATTCGTGCATGGTTTCGTAGTAAGTCTTCAAGGGTATGCGCAGATCCTTGTTGATTCCTTTGAGCGATTGCAGGGTGCCAAAGCGATCGCCATTAGAATATTGTTGGATGGCTTTAGTTACCATATGATAGATTGGGAGAGCTTCTCTTTCGATGTGAGGGAGTTACATGACCGAAGTGGTATTCGGCAGATTGGATGAGCTCATCCATGGTGGGATTGATAGGGTAGACAATTTGATCCTTATCGTCAAAGTTACAGAGATAGTTACTTGCGACATTGCCTCCTTGAGATGTAACTCCATATCGTCTCTTGAGGTATGGCCAGGCGAGGTCGAGACAGGCAGGGGAGTCGATGACCTTTTCTTCTTGGGCAAGCTTAACTATAGGAATTGTTCCCCACCTTTGTTATGTTAGCGGAAAATTCATTGCCGTGCGATCAAGAATGGGGGGTGCTTACCGGAATGAGTGTCTAGACAACGCAATACAAGCGAAGAAACCATTCCAAGCTGCACGGGATAGGACATTCTCGTCGTTTTCTGCTGCGTCTAACAGAGCCTTTACCTCGTCCATATTGACTTGATCATTGTAAAGTGTTCTCATCAGCCCGCGGAAGTCCAAGCATCGTTGAAAGTTCTTTAAATCGTCACCGCTAAGTTCTGCGGTGGAAAGGGCAGGCGCCATGGCTTGATAGATGTCGTGGAATGGTCGAAGGGCTTCTGGCCAAGCATCACCATACACTGTTGTAGGAGGCCATGTTCCAGCTCCATCAATTTCGATCAAGTCTCGAAGAGAACTCTGGGCGGCATGAGGCTTGTATGTAATGGTTTCTTTAAAGGCCGCATATGCGTCTCCAGATTGAGCTTTTATTCGGTTTGATCTTCCAAGGATGGCTTTGCGGTAAAGATTGAGGAAGAGGCCAAAGACGGCAACAGGGAACAGATATAAGACAGATAATTGAGTATTCGCTATGATCAAATCGAGGTTCGACATTTTGACAAGATTGGAAGGATGAATGGGACGAAAATATTGTTGGAAGAGAAAGTCTTTGTGTTCAAAAAGATATCAATGATTGAATTTCTAATAATTTATGAGATACCAATGATCGGAAGGATGATTAAAAGGATGATTGTTTGATGATCGAATGAATTTATTTTGAAGGAAAGTAAGGGGATATTTAAGGATTTCTCAACAGCTTCTCATCATCAGTATCAAAAGGCTATACTCCTCATTTGCCATCATCGAGTTACCATTGACTTCTAATTCTTTGGCTAGCAGGAGTCATGATACAGATTTCATCACATTACAATTCTATTCCTACGAAGAATGTTCATTCTTCTGATATCTCCTTTGTCGAGTGTTACGATGTTCCAAGTTTGGAAATGCAGCATCAGAACGTTCCCACCCCGATATGACCTAAAACGGCTGGCTCATTCGCTTCAACCATCTCCATAATTTAATTTCCCTGAAATTCCAAATATGTATGACAGATAGTGGCTTCCATAACTGCGGTGCGGAATTTCGCGTGTCCACTTTTTGTTCGCTTTTAGATTTCCAAATTGGGCGACAGATACCTTCAGGGTCTATAGCCTTACAAGGAGAAGCGAGCCTATCAAGGATAGCACAGCTACGAAATATATTTCCGATGGAATAGTCCGGTATGGACTTATTATGATACGGCATCATTTCTCGGTCTATACCGGGCTAAATCATGCTGGATGCTTAGTGATAGTGTCTCATTCTTATGCGCTAAGAAGTGCATAGAGCATAATATTTTGGTGGTAGAAATATTAAATGCAGGTCAACTAATGGAGCAGGACAATGAGTACTGCGGAAAATTTCCAACTACTCACACTTTTGGCAAGCCATGGTTGATTCTTACACGAGGACATAGAACATTTACAAGTCGAACTCAATATTAAGCGACCAGACACTTGACAAAATGCATTGGCAAAGCAGACAGTTTGACGTGAAGCATGATCCGGATTGTTGCTATTTGCGCAAGGTAGATTCCCTGGATATGGCGACAATATCTCGGAGTTCGTTGCATCGTCAGGACTACGAGATCCGAGATCAACTACTCCCAGTCACGGAGTTTGATCTCTTGCGTATCAGATCTTGAGGCTCACTACATGAGGATGATGAATCGAAAGAATGGACATACGGACGATTTCCAAGCAAAATTCGCGCTTTGATTGCGTTTCCGGCAGTGCTGGCTCAATGTGAAACTCTATTGCAGCGGACATCGTTAACGTCGCGAAGTGTCAGATTGAATTACGATGAGAATGTTCATGACAACGCTAATCATTGTGAGCGAGCCAATTAATTGCATCCCCGACATTTTATTTCACCATTACATACTATATTGTGACATTCGGAGAGGATCATTGCTATTCAATGACGCATGTGCATGTTTTCTGCAGTCTTGGATTGACCAAGATGTGTGCCTGAGCACCATTCAATTGGTGCAAGTATGGATTTCATTCTTCGGCGCAAATGCAGAGAAAGGGCATTTAGAGTTAGTTACCCTTTTGAAAGTTCAAAAATAGGGTCCAGCAACGTTTCATAGATTTATAGTACAACATTATTTTCAAACTCGGCCTCTTACAACCCTAGATGCCAGAAGAGTCCCACAACCTATCAAAGAAAAGGGAACAGATAATGCAAGGCTCTTCTCCACGAAATGTGACAATTCCGCATTTGCTGCACTTCAGGAAGTTTCATATACGATTACTGCCATTTATCCTTGCAAAATCCTTCCTTGTGAACTTTCGCCGTTTGACTCAAAGGTCGGTCACAGAACTCGATGAATCATTAATCCGGAGACTCACCTTACGAAATCTCACCGCGGTTTCCAATAGGAGTCGTAGTCATGGGATCGCAAGGTTTGATACCAGATTATTCACTGATGATTCCAAGAACTCTCCGCCGCAGACTCAGATTGCATAACTTGAGTGCGATGCAGTTCCGCAAACCACTTTTTGGTTAGATTTGCTATATTCTTTGATGTTTTTACATAATTGTTTATTTGTTCAGTGATTATGGGGGCTTTGGTGAGATGTCAGATATTAGTGGCCTTGGCGTGACCGGAGACCTTGCTTCGGCTAGCATGGGGTTTGTACGTAGGGGAGAGAGAGTTAAGTGCATTGTCAACAAGGTGAGGAAAAGAGCCGAGTTCACTTTGATGAAGGTCCAGTCTTGGAAGCATATATATCTATATTCAGGTCTTTGTGAGACTCAGATTCTATATCCCCATTCAGTTGTGTCTTTCCCAACTGTTCTATTCACTCATTTTGTTATTGTGTCTCCAGTAGAAAACAAAATGGAGGCTCTCAACGGAACTCTAAAAGCGGTTGCGATTGACTCGCCGGCCTCTAGATTTGGCCCCTACTTGACCGGCCTAAACTTGGCCGGCGGTCTTGCCATTGCACTTCTTGTACCATTTATATACTAAATTATCTATTATCGGTTTTTCCATCCTCTTAAGGACTTTGATGGCCCCTTTTGGGGATCAGTAACTAGACTCTGGCACACATATCAGAACATCAGAGGTATTGAATTAGAGACTTATGACCGCTTGCTCAAAAAAAAGAATAGTATGTACAGTGAATTTCTGATCGAGGCCCTTCCAATGCTAACAAATAAAAGCAAACATCCTTCGAATCTCCCCAACTGAGCTATTGATCCCCTCAGCCCTCTCTCTTCCACAAATTTATCATCGTCAAGCTGTTAAGACAAAATGGTACGTGACTGTTGCACTTGGCCCTGGAGAGTCAGTCTTCAACATGCAACAACATTCTTATCACGCTCATTTCCGCCGCTTAATTGCTGGACCATACTCCATGTCTAAGATGGTCAAGAATGAACCTCTCATTGATGACATTATTATCGCTTGGATCAAAAAGCTAAACGAAATGTTTGCTCAGCAAAACAAAGCTTTTGACATGTCAAGATGGGCAACTTTTGCTGCATTTGATGTTATTAGCTTGGTTGGATTTGGAGAGGCCTTTGGATTCGTGGATACTGCTACTGACGTTGATGATTTAATCGAAGAACTCCACAAGGGCTTCTTCTATTTCGGTATTGTTGGAAGAATGTACCCTTTTGTTGAGTTTATCAAGAAGACCTGGCTCGGACGATCCCTTGTCTCTAACGAAAAGGACAAGGGAGGAATGGGTTTCTTGATCAGATGGACAAACAGAATTATGAAAGCTAGACAGAAGGAACTTGCTGAAGGAAAGGACATCGGCAGAGTTGATCTGTTGCAATCGTATGGCAATCTTCCTTGAATGTTTCTGCAAAGGCTAACAAATCAGATTCTATGAGGCCCGTGATGCCAATGGTCAGCCACTCACCGAGGATCATATCCGAGCCGAGTGTATGCTCTTATTCACAGCTGGTGCCGATATTACCGGAACAACCATGGGAGCAATGATGGCATACCTTCTGTCCAACCCAACTGTCTACGCCAAAATGATTGGTGAAATTGACGCTGCTTTCGAACGCGGCCTTTTATCTACTCCAGTCCCAGCTGCATCAGAAGTTTCCAAAAACTGTCCGTACTACGTTGCTTGTGTCAAAGAATCCCTGCGTTTATGTCCTTTGGCCCCTAATATTTTCCCTCGGCTCGCCCAAGCTGACCATGCTCCTCTCGTAATCCATGGAAAAACCATCCCAGTCGGAACTGAAGTTACCAGCACAGCCTATATGGCGAACCGTGATCCGGCAGTTTATGGAAAAGATGCGGAGGAATTCAGACCAGAAAGATGGTTGGAAAATGATGGAGAAGCTGGTAGGGTTTTCGATAAATACCTTGCTACTTTCGGATATGGTACTCGTAGTTGTCTGGGTAAGGATCTTGCTATGATTGAATTGATGAAGACTCCTTTGATGGTAAGTGATCCCCCCTGATGCGTTGGTTACTTATATGGGCCACTAATAACAATTCATCAGTTTTTCCGAGCCTTCAATCCACGACTGTGTCTCCCAAGCAAGGAGACTCCATCCCCAAAACGTATTTTGGTCGGTGCTATGTTTTATTGGGATGATATTTGGGATGAAGCTTGAGAAGAGAGATATTCCTGGATTTCCATGGTGAACTTATTAGACGATCAGTGAAAACAAGGATTGTAAACCGTATTTTCTTGAATTCAGGTAGGCCAAACAGGGATTTAGAAAATAAAGTTTATATGGGTTAGGGCTCGGAGTATTTGATTCTCTTGTTGAATGAAATGTGATCAAATGCTTGGTTTCAATGCGAAAAAGCCTCAGTTAAAAGAACTCTAACTGGCCCTAAAATAAAGTATCCTTGTTTAATCTATCTGAATTTTGGAAGAGAATACGGTATACAAGCGTTTCTCATCAAATGTCTGCGTGCCCCTGCAATCTCAGTTCGTAATAACAATTTGAAAAACGTGGAGAAGAATACTACCCACATAAAAAAAAGGCGTGCTGTTTAACTTTTGTGCCACAAAGTACTCCGTATGTGTGACTTATGCAATGGTGATTAAATTGATGTGCGACACACGAGATATAGCGGAAGGAGTTTTTAATCACGGGCAACCTGCATAACAAAAGCTAAGATAGGGAATCAACGATCCTTCGTTCATGACCGGCAGTCATCATTTACTTGGCAGCACGAAAGGCTGATGCTATGCAAATGCGCCTTTACCACAAAGATATTAATTCTCAAAACCAGTAAATCGAACTCGTATCATTCGAATCCTTTCAGACTTTAGAACATCACGTATCAATGCCAAGTACCAATACTAAGCGCTCCGTAAATGGTAAGCAATTCTTCACGAAAAGACTATGATTTTGACCGGTCACACTCCTGCTGCAATCCACATGAGGTAAGTGGTGTCAGAAGCCGTTGGAGTTTTCGGTCGGAAATGTGGTTATAGCGTAGTACTCGGGTTCTAACGTCCAATGGCTTGGCGTTCGCTTAGCCCCTGGAATGTTTTGTGGTATTACTTGCATTACGGAGTATGGGTGAGGGACATTTTTCTTTCACTCTGTAGAGGTTTTTGGGGATTGTGAGAATTGATGGATTGAAAAAGAGAGAGAGATGTTATCGTGGTTTAGATGTTGTTTGTTGGTGGGTTTTCAATGTTTTTTCCGCAGTAATTTCCGAGGCCGTGTTGTAGTGATGAAGGGGTTAGCGCTGCATCAGGGGTACATCGGGGACAACATCAGGGGTATAATTTGTGACCCGTAAAAGTATAGAGTGGTTATTTGCCCTGTAAATATTCTAGGGGTAGTTACCCATCAAATCCGATTGGTACCCCGGGTACCCAGGGTACATAACCGTCTTGCTGTTGGTTCTTCAGATCTGTGGCGCCAAAGAAGATGGTTTCCAACGAAGTCTCTTTACTCCCTCTCAAGGATGATGAGAATCCTGATGTATCTGGGGGATACATTACCTATCCAGAATTCCTAATCATATAGATAATATCACATAATCGATACCTCAGATAGCCGGGGTTACCAGTCTGCCAGAGCACTTTGGGTTGAATAGAATAATTTGCCGGCCGGATTTCCCCCGGGCTACCCCAAGTATACCCCTGCCCTGCACCCAACCCTAATTTGTGGAGAGATCGACAAACCACGCCGAATGCAGAAGAACTCCTATTTTCTTGTCATTTTGGATAATTGGTACAGCATGATATTGATTTTCCAAAAAGTTTATCATTTTACAGTATTTATTCCTTTCATGGTACTGTCGTTCCTATCGTTTGCTCCTTTCCTCCTCAACTTAATAATACTGCTAAAACGGTTAATAATACATCATTTTTAATTTCGGATTTAAACCGAAATTTCATTCGTTAACGTAGAATCGTTGCGCGTTCTTAATCAATTCTGATCCTTCAACATTCGACACCCACAGTTGTTCATAGTACCTGGATACCAAACAACCTACCTACAACCATGTTGTGGAAACAATCTACTGCGTAAGCCGTATCATTTAATCCTAGATACCACGAACTGTGCTGATGAACTCAATAGGGCTGTCGCCGGTCTTTTATTTTCGGCAAAAGGCCTTGCACAACCTAAATTATCTGCACGTGCTACAGGAACAATCGATAACTATCTCACCTCGGAAAGCCCAATCGCTCTTCAAGGCATCCTGAATAATATTGGCCCCAATGGCTCTAAGGCTCCTGGTGCCAGCGCCGGAATTGTTGTTGCCAGTCCAAGTACAGTTGATCCAAATTGTGAGTCAATACTTGTACATTATTTTAGCAGGCGAAACTAATATCAATTAGACTTCTACACGTGGACTCGTGATTCGGCTTTAACTTTCAAATATCTAATTGATACTGCCAATTCGAGCTTCCAAACTCTCATTGAGGATTATGTAACTTCTCAAGCAAAGCTTCAAACAGTCGAAAATCCTTCAGGAAATCTTGAGTCTGGCGCAGGTTTGGCAGAACCAAAATATTACACAAATGAGACGGCCTTTTTAGGTGATTGGGGACGTCCTCAACGTGATGGACCGGCTCTTCGTGCGACAGCATTGATATCCTTTGGAAACGATCGCCTTGCTTTGGGACAGAAGGATACTGTCAAGGATATTATCTGGCCTATAGTTCGGAATGACTTGGCCTATGTCACCCAGTACTGGAATTTATCCGGCTTCGACCTATGGGAAGAGATTAATGGATCATCGTTTTTCACTACCGCGGTTCAGCACCGAGCATTGGTGGAAGGAACAAAATTCGCCACTGCCCTCGGAGAATCATGTGTAGACTGCGAGGCGCAAGCCCCTGAGGTTCTTTGCATGTTACAGAATTATTGGAATGGCACCAGTATCAATTCGAACATCCAGGTACAATCAACAACCTATGATCGTTCCGGATTGGACTGTAACTCAATCTTGACTTCGATTCATACCTATGATCCAGACCCAGCTGTTGGATGCGACTCCACAACTTTCCAGCCCTGTTCCGATCGCGCACTTGCAAATCACAAAGTACTAGTCGATTCCTTCCGTCCTATCTATACCGTCAATTCACAAGCTTCAGCAGGTCAAGCAGTGGCTATTGGTCGTTATCCAGAAGATTTTTATCAAGGAGGAAACCCTTGGTATATGTGCACGTATGCAGCAGCAGAACAACTTTATGATGCATTATGGACGTACAACAGTACCAAAAACATCACCGTAACCGACATCAGCCAGCCTTTCTTCGCAGACCTGGTCCCAGGAATAGAAAAAGGAACGTTTGCAAGCGGCTCGACTCAATTTACAAACATAGTCAAAGCCATGCAAGATTACGCAGATGGCTTCGTAGCAGTTGCCGAGAAATACACCCCACAAGATGGAGCCCTCGCCGAACAATTTTCCCGCGAGAATGGTACAGCTGTGAGTGCAGGAGATCTCACATGGTCTTATGCATCATTCCTCACCATGCAACGTGCCAGAGAGGGAAAACCTGGCCCTAGTTGGGGAGCTGCAAGTGCGATTGCAAAAGGAGTACCAGATAAGTGCTCGGGTGGTGGTGTGAAGGGAACTTATTCTACTCCTGCTGTCAAGGCATTCCCTAAGAATGAAGAGGGAACTTTCGGGGCAAATAGTAGCTCGGCTTCAGGTGCAGGATCGGGGACAGGGACGGGTACAGCGACGGGCAGTGCGGCCAGTGCGGCGAAATCGAAGAGTGCTGGGAATAGGCTTATGCCTTTGGGATTTCTCCGGTTTTGAGAGTGGACGCCGTTTAGATGGATAAGAATGGGAGCTCTCTTGAGATTTTGGCGAAATGTTCTCGTGGACGTGTTGTACGATATTTTTATGATGGTAATGGCTTGATTGTATTTTTTATTTGATGCTAAGGTAGTTGTCGGGTATCGATGTATTTACTAGCGATGAGACACGAGAGGTATTTCTATGATAGTATATTCATGCTGGACTCGGCTCTCGGCTTATGTCCAATGAATATTCCATACCTGGCTGGCTGGCTTGTATTGATTCAATTATTTTATGTAACAATTCAATCCGAGCCTTGCTCTATAAAACTTATTTCTTGAAGTGGTGAATATTTGCGAAAATACGATGAGAGAAGTTGGTATCGGTACTGTAATTACTGTTGGTAATTTGACGAGATGCTCTTTCAAGCGGCGATTTGCATTTGGAGGGGAGAGTCTCAAATGATGTCTTCCGCGAAGGCATTAACGTGGTGGCTGGGCTAGGACTATGTGACAGCTAACGGACAAATTTCGAGGGATTCGGAACTTGGAAGCGCGTGGGATAGAAAACCATAGTGAGAAAGTAAACCCACCGGTGCGGACATCAGTCAATGCAGATTATCCTACGTATCAGAATCAGAATCCAATACTCGTATAGTAAATCAGAAGGGAGACAAACATCCCAGTCTCTCTTCAGGTGTGGGTTGTCAAAAAAATCCAAACAAAACCATCAGACGATAACCCATTAGGCATTTTGCAGATTTTGTTGCATATCTCAAAACTATACAGTCGTTATTTTCAGTCGCTAGTTGCGCAAATTCATTAGTCTGGATCATTTAGCGAGGGGCAGGCAATAGCTAAGTATTGTAGTGAAGCTGGGAAAACTATCTGTGTGATGATTTTGCTTTGGACTAAGTATAGTAAGTATATGGGAAAAGTAAAGTTTTGTTGGTGAATAATTAGAACTTGCCTAGAACCTGCCGAGTAGGTAGAGTTTGATAGCCTGAGGTGAAATTCACAATAGAGAGAGTGAATATTCTAGGTCGAACTAGATATCCTTTTACGGGATAATTCACAATTAATTCATTGACTTTATGGAATGAACTTAATATTTGCAACTAGGACGGCCGTTTGCCCCGCTGGAGAGGTCTATCAGCCCAAAGCCACATTTGAGAAGAAGCAACATGCCATACCGCAAACAGTCTCTAATCTTCCATTTTCCCTCAACAGACATTGAACAACCATTTAGGACCTATCTACGCATAAATCGTCATTGAAAGTTGTTTCATATGCCAGAATGATTCCCCCAAAAACATGCTTCTCTCCCCATTGTTGGCCGGTCTTGTCTCTGACAGTCTTGCATTCCCAGTCGCATAAATGGGGATAACCATTGTGGCGATGTTTTCCACCCGGGCATATATAAACTTTCTCCATTGACCACTTCGGATAAAATTCATATTTTGCATCAGCTCGAAATCTTCCAGATGCTCCACTCCCAATTTCATGAACGGTGTACTGTGTTTGAACTACCTGGAGATACTTCTTCTCTTTCAGCCATTCCGTCAACGATTTCAAAGCGAAGTAATCTGCCTCCTGCCGAAGCGCAACGTACATCGCCCTATCATGACCCTTGACCTCGTCGTAAAAGACGGGAAATGTATTTCGTCTCAAGTACTGCAAGATGTGGCCGAAGAGAACAGGATCGGCGTCGAGCAAGTATGAACCATCTTTTTCGGGTTTGGCCCACGTAGGGGATAGGAATCTTTTGAAGAAGTCGGATTTTGAAGTCAGTGTTCCGGCTGTGGTGATGAAGCGTTGGGTGCCTACTTGGAGAGTTATTTGGTCTTTTGCATCGATGTTGGGAGTGATTGAGGACATTGTGCACTTTGAAGTTTGGGGATGGGTTGATACGGGGGGGTGTTTCGGATGGTGGGATGGTGGAATGTCGATGTGGGAGAAACATCGTGCAAAATCCTAACTTTTAGCATGATTTTGCTGAATGAAATATTAGTGGGAGCTACACGAAATTTGTAGAAGGTTCTTGATGAGAAGAAAAAAAGCAATTACTTTCATGGCCCTTTATCAAGGTCATAGAACATGCCAGAGCATTTGTCTCTGGCATTGGTGCTCAATGAAACTCTTGATAGTTTGATCTTATAATCCATGAAAGACCACATATGCTAGTGCCGTTCAGTAGGAATGTTTTAACCCAAGATTTGTTGGGGGTCGTGAGTACATTATGAGTTATAAAACAAAGTGCTTCTTTCGCTTCAACAATGCTGGGAGTCAACGCCTATAAACAACTCAATATTCCTTTGAAGTATTGCCTCAGACTAAGACACCTTTGATGCTGGTCATTGGCACAGTATATATCCTGTAATTTCCATCCTCCCTGATTGCATGTTCAAATTACTAGCAAAATCTAATCACGATAGTTCCACCGCCCTCCTACTTCTGGGTTGACGCACACGCGGCGACCATCTCCCATGGTGTTCATAAAAATAGTACTGAAGGATACAAGAGCGATCCATTAAGGAAATTACCAGGAAGACTAGTCCATTGGAAGCTTTGACAATACTCCAAAATTTATTCAATTCTCCGTAAAATAGAGAAAGATACTACCTTTAAATGTCTCGAAGTCTTCAGACCGATGTTGGAGGCTGAGGGAAAACTCGATGTCAACCCCTACATAGATCAGTACATCAAACCCTGGGATGCCATGAAATTTCTCAGTTACCGTATTTGGGAATGGCGCCGTGGATCGAGAGGATGGTGCCGTTCCCATGCTGATTTTGAGTTTGAGACTGGTATACCGACGACGATGAAGGTGGTGGAAATTCAGGAGAATAGCAATGGTGTAGCTCCACTTCTGTGGGACCCTAAGTACCATCAGCAATTCGTTGAGTTGAGAATAAATCGAGTGAATGAATTGAAGGAGGAAGAGCGGAAGCAGACAGAGGGCTTTTGGGAATATATGACCCAAGGTAGACCTCACCAATCACTCTTTCATTGTCGCACCAGTGATCTTTGATATATGCGATAACGACGATCGTAGTATCGCAATGGTAGATAAAATGATTGATGGTGATGAAAAAGGCGTCCAGGAAATGGAAGGGGTTGAGAATGATGATGAAAGTGAAGGCAATGATTCTGCAGAAGAGAGCACATGGCATCTCTCAGTCTTGGGTATGCGAGGCAGACTCGCGGCTCTTCCTGAATTGATGTATAGAGATATATAATACAAATTGTTTCAACACTACCCAAACTGAACTAGTAACTGGAAAGCTAAACGTTGCCCGCGCAATAAAAGAAAAGAAGATCAAAAAATGATTGTTCGTCAATTTCAGTTCCTGGTGCATATCAAAGTGTTGGGCACCAGGAGCTCGGCCTGTGTAGTCGGACCGGTGTGTGCCTGCGGATTATCATCCATGAAGATTCTAGGGCTGAGTTGGATGAATTCGATTTACCGATTTGGTGTTTCCAAATATCCGTAAGTTACCTGCCGGATATCCACCCGCTTGGATTTCCGCAGGTAAAATGTCGCTCCGTCAAAATCTCAAATGACCAAATGGATACGGGTGCAACTAGTTTACCGTATATATGGATATTTTTCTGCGGAATAAAGCTTGTGGAGAATACGACTCCGGTATAAATTCCAACTCGCCTCTCGAACGCATTCCTTCAGGATCCGAAGTGTTGATCGCTGCACGAATAAACAAGTCTGACGGTTGCTTTGACCTAATGACCACAGTCAGAAATCAGAAACGAAAGATATAGTCGCCAAGAGGTGCATGGTCGCGTCCAAGATGTTTCAAAGTATTTTGATGGGAGCTAATCACTGATGCCCTCTGTAGACAAAGGGTGCATTTTCGAACTTTTGGGCGGTTGAGTTTATCCCACTGGAGATTTCTTACCAAGTTACCTACTATCGTGCATGATATGCAAGCCTTTGCATTTAGTATCTTGTCGTCGTAACCTTGATAAAGATAAGTCAAGGGGATTCTGTTATTCAAGTAAAATAGCATCTTATCGTCGTAACCTTGATAAAGATAAGTCAAGGGGATTCTGTTATTCAAGTAAAATAGCATCTTATCTGTCGATACTCATTTTTCAACATCTAGAAATTTTATTGGAGAAGGTGGAGAAGATGAGGTTGATATTGATGCAGCCACGCGACACTAAGCTGAGTCATCATATTCACGTGCCAAACTTCACTTCAACTTCACTCCAAACACAAACATCACGAACCCATCTTCTCCACATGTCCCCACGATTTCATTACTCCCGCATAACATTAAAACATTCCAAGACTTTCAATTCGTTCTCATTTGAAGAAAACGGGGAATATATCCAGCCTCGGTCTTCTCTTTTTGGTCAAAATCGATCATATGCCTCTCTTTTTTTAATTTCCATAAGCCAAAAGAAGAGCTTTGATTATGACTTGAGAGAGAGAGATATCCTCAATTTGTTATCAATATCCTCTTACCTTTTCTGTGTTTATCTTCATGTACAACAAGTGGAACTTCACTTCGGAATTACTTCTTACTTCAAATTCACATGCATTTTTCGAATACATTTATCTTGAACCTGTAATTCCTTTCCTATTCTCCTTTGAGTGCCGTGAGACGAATCCCCTCCGAAGCACACACATGTTATTAACAATTCTTTGTTCTCACTCGGCATCTTCTCTTTTGTACAACAACATAACACTTTAATCAAGATGATAGGTATATGTTACTATCATATTATATCCCATTCAACTACTAATGAAGTTGGCAGATCATGTTTTAGGGCGACCTTCTGTGCAGTTTCGCAAGATACAGGTTTTGACTGTGGTCTCTTTCTGGTCGTTTTATCTCTTCAGGTAACATTCCTGCGCCACCCCCTATCATCATAACAATGGATAGCTAACATCAGTTTGCAGAGGGAACAAAGATGGACCTCCAAAAATTCGAAAACTTTCCCGCATACTCTCGAAATACCTTACACCATGGCAAACTCTTGTCATAACCCTCCTTTACCTTTACATTGCACGAAACTTGGGAAAACTAGTTGGACTAGAATGTCCGGAGCCTTTAGCAAATCTTTACACGAGATCATACTTTCGAGCAACATGGGTCACTACAGCTTTGGATGCGGGATTTTGGAGTGCTATGCGTATAAGGCGGAAATGGATACGTGATTTGGCTGGAGTTATATTCACGATTTATTATTTGATTGCTGCTGAGCAAGCCGATGAAAAAGTTCGAAAAGTACGAGGAATGTTGACGGTGGATCATTTGAGAGTTAGTTGGAATAAAGGAACGACTCCATACTTGGGATTTTTGTCGAATTTAGTACGACCAAGATTCATGAGATATCCACCAAGGGCGATTCGAATACCAAGACCATCGAGTAGTGATTACAAAGAGCCTGTCAATGGATGGTTATTCTTCGATGGACCACTATCGGCTTTGAAAAATCATACAAAGATTGTTTTGGATATACCTGGTGGAGGATTTGTAGCAATGGATCCAAGAACAAATGACGACAAATTATTTGCATGGGCAGGCAAAACTGGATTGCCGGTTTTGAGTTTGGATTACAAGAAAGCACCAGAGTTTCCGTACCCCTATGCATTAAACGAATGTTACGATGTCTACTGTACAATAATCGCTAGTCGAGGTCGCTGTGTTGGATTATCCGGGGATGTAATTCCTAAGGTCGTGATCACTGGGGATAGTGCAGGTGGAAATTTAGCTGCCGGTACCACATTAATGATCATCGAATCCGGAAGAACTGACACTCGACAATTCTTGGGGCAAGGATCGCTTCCAATTCCGGATGGTCTAGTTCTCATTTATCCCGGATTAGATATGAACATTGGGAATTGGATGAGCGATGAACAGATGAGTTTGATCAAAGATAGGAAGTATAGGAAGACGAATAAGGGGATTATTGAGAGAAAAAGTATGCAATATACTTTGGCAGCAGGAACACCACATCAAAGTGAAGACGAGGATGAAAGTCCAATGAAATTACCTTCGCCACCATCCAGAACGGAAGAAGGTTCAGAGGTCTCTCCTCAAACACCATCGGGAATATCTCTACCATCCCCTCAATATAGCACTGCTGCTCCTACTATTCTTTCTCCAACATCTACAAAGACACCCACAAAAATTCAACCAACTACACCATCAACATCTCACCATCCAGCCCCTCTACGCACCCGTCTGGCCATGTCATCTATGATATCCTACTTCAATGACCGCATCCTCACTCCAGAAATGATGCGTGCCATGATTATTCTCTACATAGGTCCTCACAACCGTCCGGACTTTTCAACCGATTATCTTCTATCTCCGATTTTAGCACCTGATTCACTGTTAGCTCGATTCCCTAAAACTTATTTTATTACGGGAGAACGAGATCCAATGGTGGACGATACGGTCATCTTTGCCGGAAGACTCAGACGATGCCAAGGAGAGGATGCAGCAGAAGTTATGTTAATTCCGGGAATAAGTCATGGCTTCTTACAATTTGTTGGAATTTTCCCCGAGGGATGGAAATATATTTTCCAATGTGGAAAATGGATGCAAGAGATCTTCGAGGAATCAGAACAAAGAGAACTTTCCAAACAAAATGAGAAAGAGAAACATCGCAGAAGAACAAGAACGGAGAGTTCGGGGGATGAAGATACTGGGCTTGAAATGAGAATGAGTATTAGTGGAAAAGGGAAAGGTCCCAGTGATGGTGAAGTGAGGAGAAAAAAGGAAAAGCTTCTCAGGGAAGAAATTGGTAGTGGGGAAAGAGGAAGAACAAGATTAAGAGGAGGAATTAAGAGACAAAAGAGTATGGTTAGTTTGGCTAGTGAGGATGATCTTTTGGGGAGGAGAATGCTGGGGCTGGTGGGGGCATTGACGGGGACAGGTGATGATGGTGGGGCTGATGATTGAATTTGCGGGGGGGGGGGGGGGGGGGGGGGAGGACAAGTGCGGGGTGCTAGCGCTACATGTATTTAGGTATTGGAAAGAGGGCTTGGAATATACGAATCCGAAATTTTGCAACGATTTTTGATACAAATACGTGGTTAAGTGCAAAACCAGGGCCCAGTACTTCACGTTTACGATTTAGACAGGTGGAAGGTATTATCGATGAACAGCGTATTCAAAAGGACTAGTAGCACTAGTTACCTAGTACTCGCACCGCCATAAAACCTGCAATTCGTGTATGTTAGTATCCGAGCTGTAGTGTTCCGGCAGTAGAAAATGGTGCTTATTTAGTGCAGGGAAAGAGCAATGGTTGATTATGAGCTAAGCGTACCAGCTAGGGGAAATCTTGATGTTGATGTGCTTGCTAATGAGACCAGAAACTAGAGATAGTAGTGCTAGCCCAGTCACTATTTCAGCTCCATTCTTTTCTTTTTCCTTTTTTTGGTTAGTGTGAGTAGAACTATTTCTGGATTGTTTGAGTGAGCTGGATGGTAAGTGCAGACAGACAGACAGATAGTGAGATAGAATGTGTAGAGATAAATTCATCGTTCGCTCTTTCCGGAGGGAGTTGGAAGTAATTTCTACTAATGTACTTACTCGCACATATTCATATCGCATTAATACTCATTCATTTACTCACATGAGTTGAGTCTATTTCCTCTCAACCAAACGCGTTATATACCTCTCACCCATTTCTATCATTGAATCAAAACACAAATCTTTCCTTTCACTAGGTTGTTATATAGAGATGAGTAATGATTGGTTGGTTGATTTATTCTCGGCATTTAAAAGATTAGCATTAGTGTTAGCATTAGTGTTAGCATTAGTGTGGATCACTACTTACGAATCGCCTTGCCCGGGAGGTTAATTTGGTGCTAGTGGAAGGGGGAGGGGGGTAATAGGTAGGGCAAGAGTGAATATGGGTATTTGGATCATAGCTTGCGAAATATGTGAGAATTTGGGTTCTTTTGGAGACTAGATAATGGTAATCGGTGCTGTGTCAAGGTCTGGTTGTTGATATGAGAAAGTGTCATGACTTGAGTAGAAGAAAATCAATCGTGGATGTCGAGTTATATACTCTAGCCATGCCATACATCAGAACTTCGCAGGTCGAGAGGGACGATTTGGACATGGATTGTTGGTTAGGGTTGAATTCTACGTTCTTGGATAGGAAAAATTATCCTAGGTAATACCTATAATTGGGACCTCGATAAGTCTCACATCCGATAGTAGTGAGAAGAGTAACTGAAAATCTCGGAACCTGCCTTGGAAGGAAAGTACCGCATGTATTTGGGTTTATAGAGAAGGGCTAGCGGAAGATAATACGGGAATTAGCTTGCGGGCTTTCTGCTGTGGAAGATGTAGTATGTACTCGGGGAGCCAGAAAGTATAAAAAAAAAACTGCAAAACTGTATGCATATGCCACATTTAATTTCTTAGCGTTCTGAGGTTTGGTAGCGCAAGTTGGTAGGAGGGGAAAGTAGCGGGGAAGCAGGGAAGGAGAGATGAAGAGATGTTAGTTTTGAGTTGTTGGGTTCTGAAATATGGCTTAATGTCAGAAGATATATATACATACTACCATGCAATATCAGCTGTTCGTATTAGTTCCGCTACTTCACCTTTTATCGCCAGCTTATCATTGCCAAGGGAGTTTAACACATCTGCATAAGTAGCAATCGAGGAATTAAATAAAGATCAAATAACTCCGTGGGATTTCTTCTGGGATCTGTTATTTACTGAGTAGCTATATCTGTTATAGATGAATCCTGAAGATGAGAATTAGATGGCATTGGGAATCTGGCTGTTGATATCATGCTAAAGCTAAGAGAAAACTAAGTATTGTAGAGATTTAACCATAAACCAAACCTAGCGAGTTATGCTACTCGGGAAGTGGCCGAACCTTAAATTTCACCTAATATGATGGGACTAGGAAACATACTAATCACTATTCAAGACTCGCTTCGAGCTATTAATAGGTTACTAGTGAAGAGGGGTAGGTAGGAGTCGAGTGTACCATGCCATAGGCATTTTATAAGTAGAAGTGAGGGGTACTGATGAGGTATAAAAGGGTTGTCCGTTTCCTCGAGAGGCAGATTTCTTCTTCACCTCTTTTTTATTTTTCCTCAGTCTTTCCGTTTTAGTATTTCTTGTCTTCTTCTTCTCTTGTTGCTCTTCTGCTATTCTAGTCTTCCTTCTGTCCTGCTTTAAAAGCCTTTTCTTTTTTTACGTCTAGTGATTTTTTCTTATGTTTTGCTGTTTTTCCTCCTTTTTTTCTTGCTCTAGCGAGCTTTTTCTTTTCAATTCAGCGAGTTACTTCTTTACCTTCCTATAATCATTGATTTCTTGTTTCTAGTTATCTTGCTTTCCTGTCTTTCTTATCTCTTTAATTTTCCCTTTGCTCTAGCGAGCTACCTTTCTTGGGCTCCAGTGTGGGCTCTTTTTTTTTTATCTGGCGAGTTATCTTTTGTTTTCCTGTTTTCTATCCACTTCTTACTTTCTTATCTTCCTGCGTCTGTTAGTCTTTCTTTTTCCTTCAGTGAGATTGTTCTCCTCTATGAGATTTTTCTGATCCCAGTGAGTATCTTTGCTTTAGCGGGCTTTTTTCCTTATGTTTATGCACTGATGGGATATTTTCTTCATGTATCTACATTGATGCATTTCTGCTTTGTTGTATTTCTGTTTCTGTTTTGCTGCGTTTCTGCTTTGCTGCGTGCGTGTCTGCGTGTATGCCTCTCTGTATTGCTGCATTCCTGTGTTTCATTTTGCCCCAGGGAGCTTTTTCTCCCTACAGTGAGTTTCTCCGCTCTAGTGGACTTTTCCCCTTATTTTTCTGCGTGCGTTGCTGTGTTTCTGCATGTCTGCGTTTATTACCATTTTCTGCTTCAGCAGGCTTTCTTTTCCACTCTAGCGAGTCCACCTTCATCCCAGTGGTGCCTATGTAGTGGGTTATTTTACTCATGTCTCTGCATTTTTGCTTGTTACATTTATGCTTGTTGCGTTGCTGCATTTCTGCGTGTCTGCATTGCTATGTACATGTTTGCTGTCTGTCTGTTTTTCTCCATCTCTTTTTGCTTCAATGGCCTTTTTCCTTGTTTTTATATGTGTCTGTATTTTTGTATTTTCTTTTTCTTGTGCTTCAATAAACTTTTCCTCCTAATAAGCTTTTGTCCCTTCAGTATGTTTCCCCTCCAGTGAGCTTTCTTTTATCTATCTATTTTCTGCATTTCTCTTTTGTTTCTTGCTCTTGCTCTAATGAGGTCTTTTCCCTCCAGTTGAGGGGTTTTTTTTATTCAGCGTTCTTTTCATCTGTCCGCATTTCTTTTTTTATGGCTGTAAGTATCTTATGATTTAGTCTTTTATTGAACAAATGATTTTATTACTTAAACCCATTGCTTCTTTATTACCTACTATGAAGATCAACTTACAGGTCGTTTTCTATTTTCATTTTTTTCACCCCTATGTTGTGTTCTTGACTTCCTTGTTTTTTTTTCTGCTTTTTTGACCTCTACTGTATGGTAATGAATAACTTCCATTTCTTCTCTATTTCTGTTAATCATAGTCAGACCAAGAAAATTAATTTAGTGATGTAGCTATTCAGATCCCGTCATATTTCTTTTCTTCTAGTGTAGTGACCTCCTTTTTCCTTGACCATATTTTCTCATCTCTTCATCTAACAACAAGTGATTAATCGCAATATAGTGTGATTATCCCATAACCCTTCATTTACTGCACCTTTCCCTTTCCTACAATCTTTCTCCCTAATCTACTCCACTGGAGCTCAGTCCACATCTCTGGTATAACACCGCCTCCACAGACATGTCACATCTACTAAATTTTTCATTGACTTTCTGGTCTTGACTGGAACTTGAAGAAGATTATCTATTTATTGTTGGGGTGGTGATTTGGCAACGGGGATATATAAATACCTCCTTGCAAGATATAAGTCTGATCGCTTTCATCTCAATACATCTCTTTTTCCGCATCAACTTCCTCAAACTCTTAATCCACAACTTTCCTAACCATTCTTCCTCAATTCTCCACCCTTCCCTCGCTTTTGCCGCCTCACATAGAATTATCTCGCCCCTTACTCTTGAGGCTAGGTTACTAGATTCCTCACCTCATCCCCCTCCCCTCCCACAACTCTTCATTCCCAGCAAAATCACCAAGCAAAAAATCCCAAGGTCTGTCTCCAACTCTAAAAACAACCAACTAACACTATCTAGCTGACTCTCGTCCTCAAGAAAGAGTATAGTAGTATACAATTAAATCTCGCAAACGTCCTTACAGATACCGCAAGGAAAATTAATGATGCAATCGCGAAAATGAAATTGCCGTGGTGAGTGCATCATTGGTATTAGAAATCTAGCTTAACAGTCAAATAGTTAACAAGATGCGTTCAGAGCTTTAGATACAGTATCTATCTATTACAATACGATCGCTAGACGGTACGCAAGACTTACATTTACTCATCCTGCCCTACTCCTTAGAGTATCGCTCCTTCCTTTACAACAAAATAGGAACTGAAGAAAGGGCACCAAAGACCACCGCAGAACTTCCAGCATGAAACTACCACCACAAAACCCTTACCTATTACATCTTAACTGCTCCGATAAATCAAAAGCAATCTTCCCCTACTACCTACATATGCAATCATCAATCATCGATCATTCATACACCCAAACCCCTATCAAATCTCTCCAAGCGAGCCCGAGCCCCGCTCCCCCCATTCATCATATAAATACCCAGTATATATAAATCCAGATCCTCCACACCAATAACCAAAACTATATTTCCTGACATCTTTCCACCCGATATTGTATACAGTGATGATGGTTTTTTGTCTTTGGTGATGGTATTTTTGGTTTTTCAGTGACGAACTAATAGCGTGATTGATGTTCCACCTTCGCGATTCAGGGGAATATTAACATGAACCACGCAACTAACATTTAATACTTAATGACACCTACTCAAAGCACTCCCTTTAAAATAATAACAAGTAAAACATTCACCAAGTCACCATAAATTCAGCACTTTTTAAACTCAGTCATGTCAAGAAATCATGCATGGAAATAATCTCATTCGATCAAGCATTCAATTGAATTCTGTATCTATCCCATCCCACCCTATCCCATCTCATCCCATCTCAAAAACATAAGCAATAAATACATACATACACAAAACCAGACGAAAAAAAAAATTACATAGCTCCCGAGAATCATCCAGCTCATCGAAGAACATATCTCGTCTCATCTCCTCATATAAATCCTCTAGAAAAATAAAAATAAAAATCCGTACAATAATTTACATACAACGCATACAACTTCCCTAACTCCTCCGTCCCAAAAACTCCTTGATATATGTATGCTACAACCCATTTTCTGCCTTTAAATTTTCGCGGGTACAGTCTAGGACTTTTGACTGTGATGGGGTATGTTCCGCTTGTACTGCACTTGATTTTGTTTTGAATCAATTTTATCCATGCATTTTCTTTTTCATTTCATCCCTGGGAAATCCATTGCTAACCAACACTTCCCCGTCCTATTTCTTCAAAGTCAGCCGTTCACTACGCAGCGCTCTCAGCACTTAAATCACTCTTCCCACTCCTCGCCCTAGCAGTACTAGCTCTCCCTTCTCCCGCACTCGTAAACGCATCCCTACTTTTCCTATCCGCCACCACTACCTTCGCCGCCAACGCATCTCTAATCTCCTTTTCATCTCTATTTCTCCACATTCTCACTCCTGAATTACTGAGTGGCCAAAGAACTTTATTTTCTCTCATCAATTCTTCCGCCGTATCATCATTTGTCATTTCTTTTCTTCCATAGACAATTTCCTCCCATGAAGGAGCTTTGACGGATGTGAGAATATCGAGTTCGCGGGCTAATTCTGCGCAGTAGTGGTCTAGTGGGAGATCGTTAACGTCGTTTCCGAAGGGATTTTCGAGTTCGTTTCCAATGGCCATGAGTCCGACGATGATATATGCAGCGGCAATTGTACCGGGGATCGTAACCCATCTTAATGCTTCGAAGAGTTGGAAGGGGAGGAGATAAACGTAAAGGTATACGATTTGAGATATCAAAATGTTGTATCCGACAGGAAGAGGAGTTTGAAGAACACGTTCGGCGGCCGCGGAACAATCGGTGAGGGCGTTCATGCAACCGAGAATTTGACCAAGGACTACTGGTGAATCGAGGGTTCCGTTGCGGACGGTTCCATCAATGTAGGCATCTAGGTAGGTGAGGATTTCATTTGGAAGGTTTCCGATTGGTTTGCTGGAGCGCTTGATTGCTTTTCTGGGATTACTTGCTGCGAAACTAAGGCCGAGATATTCTCCAGCTCGTTTCCATGGTGTTCTCTTTTTCTCAATAAGTGCTTCAGGGGTAGTAGCGGATTGTGCATATGTATTGAGATGATGGGTTAGAGCGGAAATATCGGCATAATGAGCGTATGGTTCGAAACGGAGTTTGTGTTTGAGAGCGACGGCGAAGGTTAGGACTAGATTGATACCGGTTACTTTTGCGAGAAGATCTTCTTTGCCCATGTCGCCTTCACGTTCATGTATGTTGACCCATATAAATCGACTTAGGTTGCGGGATTGGACTGAGAGGGCAGCCCATGCTTTACGGCCATCGGAATAACTGGTTTTTTGTTAGTTGAAATTCTGTGAATAATATGTAATTCTATTAGTCTGCCTCCACGGCAGTGGCCCTCGGAGAGCCAGCGGGGCGTCATTTCAACAATGGATATATTTTTCTGTGGTAAAGTGGTACTATGGGGGCAAGCCCCCAAAACCCCCTTTGCTCGCTGCGCTCGAGCTTCTTTTCATCTCCTCTTCATTTTTGTTGCAACAAGCAAGCAAACTATCAAGAGAGAATAGCACAAAAGTCATAACATAAAAGAAAAGGAAAACAAACCGTTCATAAGCAGTAGTACTCTTAAAACTCAAAGCCAAAGAAATGACGAAACCAAGAACAGTCAAAAGTAAAGTATTGACAGCCAATTTTGTACCGGAAAATGTTGAAATACATGTAATTAATGTAGACCAGCATGCAATCCAGAAAAGAGGTACTATCATTCGAGGTATAACAGATCCATGAAGTCGCATGAAATATGGAAGTTTGGAATGAGCATCGAGATCTCTTGGTCCGACCTATTGTTGGAATAATTAGTCATTTCGTTCAATCTAGAGATATTTGATTTCTCGGATTCCATTTTCGAGAAGGTTGTTGTGAATAGAATGAATCAGAAAGAGGGAAATGAAAAGGAAAGAAGCGAGTAAAACATACAAAATAATCATCAACCGTTAAATCATGTCTACTGTGCCTTTTGAAACTACTTGGTGTCGTAGTTCCACTAGCATGTACATCAAATCCACCTTTAGACTTCATTGTACTCTGTCTACTGGGAGTATTCTTCTCAGGATTCCGATGAGTAACGGTAGGATTGGGATTATCTTGAGGAAGAGTTGAACTTAATGGATCATGAGCACCAAAATCGTCGGCCATGATGTCGGTTTTGTAAAGGGCCTAGAATCGGCGTCTAGAATGATTGGAGAGAATAAATGGATGTATGTGGTTGTGGGTATAATTTATTGTGGGTTGTAGTTGTATTCTTGTAAAGGGTCGGTCTCGATTTGTTTATGCGCGAAAGGGAATTGAATGGATGGACGGGCGAACCGGAAATCTGAATCACTTCTTCTTCGTGTTCGAAGATACCTAGTAAATATTATAATATATTACTTATGCTTTGATATGCCGAACAGGTAACTCAGACTCGACGATTGATTGAAGGTGTTTGAGAAGAAGCAGAGAATATCTTGTTCAACGAGAGTCATGTAAATGGTAAAGCCGTCGAGGAGGAGTGTTGGATAAAACTATGTATCTCTTCTTATTCAAAGTCCAGAATGCCGAAGAAATGAATGAATGAAGGAAGAGGAATAAAACTCTTTGGTGGCTCAGAGAGTGAAAGTTCTAAAAAAAGACGTGCATAGAAAGACGTGCATAGAAAGACGTGCATAGAAAGACATGCATAGACGTTGTTTCAATAGAAATTCGAAGGTTATTAATAAAATAAAAAAAAAGAGAAATCTGGAGTGTTTTGAGTTTGTGCAAATGTTGCAGCCAATGCTTGCTTTGAATCCTTGGGCCATGGGGTGAATGATGAGATTATGCTAAAGTACGTACCATAGTGGAGATTACGATTTCCCTGCTTTCTTTAAATCCTCATATAAAAAATTATGATTTATTGAGTGAATGAATATCTATCTACTCTCTACTCACACCGTATTGAAAATCGATGAAGTTAAACTTTTTCCCCTGCCCAGTCTTTTTTTCTTTTTCATCTACGGAGATGTTGTGTTACGAAGACGTTTTAAAATCTGCACACTAATAAATAGCTTGAATGATATCTCTTCAGTGATAGGTGTACCTAAACGCCACTGTTTTCACATTCTGCACACCCAACAACCGTTTTCAAGGATCCTTACGCCATGAACCCCTTCCTTTGGGGGAATTAGTTACTATTCTCCAAGAGTTCGTCCGTCCATAAGGGGCTGAGTAAATAAAATAATTACCCATGTTGTTACCTGCGGGTCGGGCCACTCCAGAACGTCCACGTACTCTTGGCGTTAAAACTTGCCCCTTTTTTTTTAACAATTTTCCTTTCTCATTTTTCGCGTTAAGCCTTGTGAATAGATTACAGGAATGCACAATAAGTTACTAAGGTAAGGTACGAGGGAGTTCTTTAAATAGATTTAAGCCTCGGGTTTACTTATTTACTTACATAGTTTATACATTCGTTTGAATGGATTGAAATCAATTGATCTGTATCGTACTATTTGCTAGCATGATTAAACCGTCATAAGAGCTGTCGAATATGAGATGAAGGCTTTCTTTCCCCCGACCTCTTCTTTACATCAAACTTTAAACATCAAAAAGCCATTAAAAGTCTTGGGAATCATTCAGGGGATCCACTTCATCCATTCATCCAATCCCAACAAGGATTATCAAAAAATTGTAACACGGGATTGTTTCATCTCGTATTACCGCCCTGTAAGAGGACAGAGAACTTACCAAAAACGGTATTAGATCTCCACTCTCAACGGGATCTGATGAAACATTTTAAGTTCTTGAAGTTCTGGAAGAAATCAGGATTGCCGTCATCAGAGCCGAGAAAGGTAACTCTGGGTATGGCATGAACTTCTCGGAGTCAACAGTAAAGCTGTCGAAGAAGGCATCGTGACATCGTGACATCGTGACATCGTGACCATTCAGGAGCTGAAATTTATTGCTTATGCATTTCATGCTGCTAGTATATAAACCCGTAACACAGGATTATCAGCTGTGGCGAATTACTCCATCTTCAATCCCTACAACGGGATCCCGTGCTTACGATCTGGCCTCGGTCGGTAAAGGTTTACCTGCTTTTGCCATTTATCAATGCGAGGCCGGGTTCAATATATGATTATAAATTTGCAACTTCGGAATCACCTACGAATCGAGACTTTCAAGTACGTACCTTCAAACTAAAGTCCAGAACCCTCGATCTTCTATCCATACTTCTATCAACCAAAGAAAAAATTCTTTGGCTACCAGTAACTTCAATCGCGGGGTCTCCACTCCGTATTACTCTGCAAAATTCTCCGGACTCTTTCCAGAACCCAGAGCCCAGTCCAATGCCTGTCTACGCGCCAGTCATAAAAACTCTGGAATCTAGATCGCAGTTTAAGCGCCAAGAAATTTATGTCAGCGTTGCGAAATTTGGTTGAAGTGGATGTAGATATACCCGGTAATAACATCTCAGACATCTCAGACATCTCATTTCGCGATACGTAACGGAATTGACTGTCAAATTTGAATCTTTGACAGGTTCTCTGTTGAAGTTGAAATTCTTTTCTTGATTTTTTGGAGGTTTACTTTTTGGTATAGTGAGTTTGGGGTAGAGCTAGGGGGATTCCCCTAATCAGAAGCAAGCAAGTGCTTAGTAATACTGTAACCTTCCTTACTCTGATGTTTTAGAAAAAAGAAGCTGAATCTGAGGAAGCCATCGGGGAGTCTTATCTGACCTCACCATTCATTTGGACCTTGTGCCGTACTATCACTTATCGATACGGTATGCTCTATTAAGTTTCTTGATGGCACGTATCGTTGAAGTTGGGTCTATACCCCTTTTACAAAGCCCCTCGTATTATTATCAAAGCAACGAATTCCCTAGGTATGCGGCTGAAATACATCAGCAATGTACTTTTGACCATATATGATATCCAACCTCTAAATACATTATGGGACACAAAAAATTATACAAATCTTTTTTCATACAGCAAATAATCTCGACATTTCGTAAGCACTATGAATCTAGAAATCTCCACACCACGTGGATGCTTCGCAATACCTCAAGCCGTTGCTATCTTAGTTTTTATTTTTTTAGTACGACTCAGTGAGTCCTGTAAGTGTCTTCGTTTTTAATCGCGTGTGTACTCAACATCATTACTCATATTGATCTAAAGCCTGAAAATGGAGCTGTGAGTCTGCGAGTCGTTCAAGATACTCTAGTATGGCTTTCCTCAATACCGAGGATAGTATTGTGGATTTAATGGTAAGAGAGGTACAAGGGTTAGTCAGTCTACCAGCGTATACTTTGGATCTATTCGATAATCTGGTTGAGGTTGCGTTTTGAGTAAAGGATCAAATTCAGCTAATTATGTCCGCGGGTAAGAAAACGGATATCATATTATTAATTCCCAAGGATTCCGACAGTGGATGTCGCGATGGTGAAGTAAAAAGGGAGAGATGAGTGAGTTGATTTTGTGGATGGAAAGATACCATCGCAAGCCTACATGTGAACATCTACCGAACATAATCTTGACAACATTATCCGGAAGGGAAGCTTGATGTATTTCTCTGAGGGTTATCTAATCGGTTAGGGGTTATTTGCTATGGGCGGTACTTGGTAGTTAGTAGTAATGATAAAGAACTCGTAGGAGAATTGTATTGCACAGGAGTTACCGAGGGAAAATAAAAGGGGTGATGAAAACTTGAGCGTGAAGAGGGGATTTGTGGGATTGTAATTCTTTCGAGGGCTTGATTATTGTATAAGTTTATCCGAAATAGGACGAGGATGATTTTTGGGAAGCAATGGTGTTGCGATTGAGAATTAACAAATATGAACTCTTTGAACTTAGCACTTGGCGAAGAAAAGGCGCTCCTAAAAATGCATACCGCGAATGGGTTTCTCGCTGCGAAAAAAGCCATTATAATGCAAATGGATATGAAGGGATTTAAGCAAGAAAGAAATTGAAAAGCCATAATTCGCGGGGATTGAAGGGGGATATTGGGCTCGGCGCAGTCAAATTTTAAGCATATGTATGTACTGAGGGGTATGATAGGCCTTAGATGGCTATGAGGCTTCTGGGTATCATTTTGTCGTTGGTAGGATATGAAGCGAAGGATGATAGTTGAAAATCAAAAAGTCGTAACAACAGAAGAATAATGCGATAGGACAGTAGGTTCCGAGGTTGCATATGATGATTGTGTATATTCCAATGCTAGAAAAGAAAAGGAGAGGTGTGGGGATGGGTAGTTGTGACGCACGACTTAGGAGATGCTAAGGGCTTGGAATCGGTATGAGGTAAGGTATTAAGAAAGGGATTTATAAAGATAGAAATGGAAGAATTGGGATAGGGAGTAGAAGGTAAAGAAGAGATGAAAAATAAATGGTATGAATCGCATGCTAGAACGTGAGAGAGGAAAAAGAGCGAAGCGAAATGAATTGACGAGGTAATCCAAGGAGAAGGTATGATTAGGTACGTCGGTTGTGATTGTTAGTTATTGTTTATGATTATGGCTGGTTGGATATGGTTACATGAGAAGTGGGATAGCCTTGACAGAGGTGGTGCAGACATTGGAAGAAAAATGATGGTCGGGTATGAAGTGGCTGTCTGGTTATCTGGCGGTGTCGATATAAGCAAGTACCTTGATTCTCTGGTACATAATTAGGTGGGCACATAACACTTCTCAAATAACTTCAATTACTAGAAAGATTTCTTCACAGCTGGGTCATGTATTGCATTGAATGCAGGAACAACTTGTTTTATAGTGGAATGAAAGTCAGAGCTGAAGGATTTTTCCTGTTGGCTATGAAGTAAAGCATATCGATCTTATCCTTCCATCACCACCGCTCAATTCATGATTGTTGTAGGAGAAAATTTGGAACTACTACCTTGGAATCCACTCTTTAAAACCGATAGTATCCTCTGGACTACGGTACCTTTGCTGCCAATCTCGAAGCGTACACGAAATTTCCGAGAACTCTCTACCAGCATAGCGCCGGTGTCTTCTAACATGCGTCAAAAAATCTTGGAAATCATCGACCGTGTCTTGCATCCTTGGGGGTGGGGTTGAATCTGTGCTGAGGGTGATGTGTTCAAGGTTTTTGAATTTCATTAGGGCCTTGGCACAAGAGTACGATCTAAAGGAATAGAAATCTGAGTAGGTTGATGTCAGGTAGCAAATTTCAATGCAGCGGACGTTGTTCATGGATTCGGTGGCGAGTGAGTTATAGGCAGGAAATAGCCTGGGAAAGTATAGATGCTGTCTATCGGCGGAATCCATATGAATTGAATTCGAACTAACGAAGATGATAGGGATATCTAACTTGCTGTTGAAGTAAATCGTATTGGGAAGTCTCAAATCGGTGCCATCATGATGAGGTGTGTGAAGGTCTTGATAGAGTCGGATATAATGCTTCAATGTTTCCTCTCGGCTCTCTTGACTGACGAATGCAATAGGAAGGGAATCAATGGGCTTGACTGTGCATTTAGAAACAAACCGGTCCATGGGATATCCTACAGGATAAATGTGATTGATGGGTGCTTCTTCCACAACTCCATCTTGAATCTTCACATATCGTGGCACAAAACTTGCACGCCAAATTTTGAGTCGAACTTCTATTGGTAGCTTAGGGAAGAGAGTAAATTCTGTTGCGGGGCCAGAGTGTTGTTTTGAGACTGCGGTAGAGCTGCACAATGTGGAATTGATCATGGGTGCGGTTGCTTTGTTGACAATTGGAGGTGCGTCACCTTCAATGACTGTGGATGGATTTTCCTTCCTAAAAGAGAAGAGTTAGCAATCATTCAAGTCAACAGATGAGGAGTCTTACATGATGTTACTGTGATCAATAGTGATCAATGGTAGTTCTTGATTGTGCCAATCCTTAGGATATCTGTGATGTGTTTTAAGTTCCAAGATGTTGTTTAAGAGCAAGACATTTGAAGATTTAAAATTCACCGTTGTGGTATGGGTGAGTTGATGGTTGTACTAAAAATTATAATGATTTCCTAATACAGTCATATCACAGATAAAGGCTGAACCAATAAAATGGATTTTACAAGACTTCTATAATTCAATTATAATAAGATGCCATCTGAATGTCTTTCATCTAATGTTCTCTGGACCAATGATTTATATTAGCTCACAACTACTGCCTTTGTTTCAGTATTCACTCCATCTTGACTATTGTGAAGCTCTCAGAAAAGACATTGGTTGAGTTGTAGTATCTAGTTCACTTTACGCTCTTGTTCATGGTTAGGCAAAGATATTTTATTCCTTGTTGATATTTTGCTTCTTGATTTAGACAATGAAAATAATAAAATTGTGGAATTATGGCCATCGGAGCCTGGCTCTGGAGCCAGAGATAGTATTCTAGTAGATCAAAATTCTCCTGTAAATCCCAAAACTATCCGACCAGATGAATTAGAAGCAGATGGATTAGATCTCATGCTTCTCTCCTTATTGCACCCTCACTTCGATCATTTGCCTGCTTTTCAACCAAATCTCCTCTCACCAGGGCCTCTTCCGCTGAATCTCTGGGTTTTGTTTGCCAAACGGCCGAATTGTCTCTGAAATTCTGCGTAGAAGCTTTAGGTTACGCTTCAGCTTCTCAATTTGAATTCTTTCGCCTGGGTGCAAAATCAAAGTAATATGCTGAAGGTTCTGGAAAAAAGGAAGAATATCTCGGCAAAACACTCAATTACTATGTGAAATATGTCGTTCACTATCATATGAAATACATCAATCTTGTGGATGTTGTTGATAAATTTAACAATGTGTTGGTTGTACTGTGGGAACAAAGGGTAGAATGTTCGTTCATGTGTTCCTTCGGATAAAAAAAACCCCCGTCGAAGGTGAGGCAATTCATCTTTAGGTTAAATTAGATGATGACATAGGGCAACTTTGGGTTAAAGTAGATTGCATAGGGCAACGGCATTTTGGTAGCCCTCTCTTGAGCTGGAAAGAACCTTGATATCCGTATCTCGCAACCTATAACGTGCATGGCAAATTATATGATAGTGCTTCAAAGTTTCAGCTCGGCTCTCTTGATTGACCAAGGCTACAGGGATTTTGTCATAGGGACGGATCAGTTTCGGTGTGACATCAAATGTAGACAGTTGAGGTTTCTTCCAACAGACTCTACCCAATATTAAACTTTGTTGGTAAAAGGAGTTGCGCCAGATCTCTAGTCGGAGTTCCGTAGCCAGTTCAAAAAATCGCAAGAAGGTTGTAGCCGGAACAACAGTGGTGGTTGTAATCTTGATAGATTTGTCTTGACTAAAATTGTTGTGCATATCACTCTGTGGCTCCGAGCTCGATGTCTTGGTCATACCACTGGCATCATTGATTTTGGAATCATATGATGAACTAGAATGTGAAAAGAGAGTCAGTAGTTGCTCATATAATTCATTTCCTAGTCAAGAATATTCCTACATAGCTGCAACTGGTGTTTGTTTATCTTCTGATGCACTTGCCAGCTCTTCGAGCCGCAAGGTTGTATGAGCCTCTTCTGGTTCCCTGAGTGGTGAGCCAGGAATGTCCTAGGATATTTTTGAAAGTGTGGATCTTACATAGTATATCTGGTTCAGATATTCTGTATGGACTTTGAAGGAGATAACTTTTGTGGTGTGGTTAAAAAGTCTTTGTTGGAGATGGATTGATGATAGAAATCAGAGAAACACTGATGTGAGTTAAGCCGGACTTAAGCGACTAATTTTGGACTATAGCAAGGGCTTCATCTAGTTCTTCTCAGTCAATATACATTACTATATGATTTCCTGACTCAATGAGACTTGTATAGCCTCATTCAAAAACCTTTTGTCTCATGGTATTAAAACAAAAGATCTCAATCAGTATTCACTTCATCTACCAGTTGAAACACTGACTGAATAGATAGATCATTCTAAATATATAGAGAAGAGAGCTGAAATGCTCTACTAACCAGTCACTTTGGATATTCTCACGTTTCTTTTTTGTTTAAAAAAAAGGTAAAATTGTATTAGTTGTGTCTAAACACCACGATTTTCTAATTGGCACTATTAAAACTGTTTCCTAGCCTCAACGCCTGAACTCCTTGATAACTTGTCTAGCTACAGCTTTTCAAATGGTAGTTTAATTAAAAGCTCCTGCAAGTATTTCATTTCTTAGAAAGTAGCGACCGTATGTCTCGATGAGATTATGAAAAAGTTCTTCAAGCATATGATGCCAATCAGGAAGTTTCACACCTTGTGGCGCAAACTTCGCAATACAATCATCCTCCCTTGAAGTAACAGTCGGCATCACCTTACCAGAATATTGCACTTTCATCCAATTAGGACGATACTGAAGGTCAAAGACATCCTGCATTTGTGCGATCAATTCGGTGTGTAACCATGGACGTGTGTTTCGAGGAAGTACGAGAACAATCTGCTGGAGATTGGCAAATTTAAGCAAGGCTTTCAAAGTTTCCGTCTCTTGGAAAGATAGATCTCTTTGGCGACGCTTGTTTCTCACTACATAAATTTCAAGGAATCTGATTTTATTTATACAGCTCATGGCTGCCGGACTGTATGGTGGGAACAAGGTATCAATATATTCTCCAGGCCTTGTGAACCAAAGCCTGGGAAAATAATAGCTGACAAGAAAGAAAATGTCGATATCGGGATTGAAATAGACAGTGTTGGGTAAGGCGGGCTCTGTAGTGAAAAGTCGCCAAACGTTTTGAAATAGTCGAATATAATGATGTAGTGTTTCGTTCCGGCTTTCTTGGTTGATGAAGGCGGTAGTCGGAAGATGCTTACGTCCTGATAGACGAGAAGAACGAGGCAAGAATTCATATGAAGGTTCAAAATAACTCGGGCGGCCGTAAAATTGGCGGTGCACCATGAACTCTTCACGGAGGTTCACTTCTCGTGACTCAAAGGATATGCGCCAGATTTTTAAACGCAATTCAAGTGGAAGCTTGCGAAATGGATGAAATTTGGAAGCAACTACAGGTTTGTATTTTGCAATCGAGCGAGCTAGACACCGAATCCTGATGATGGCCATTTCTCGTGACCCTCTAATTGTAGTGGTGAGCCGATCGATACGTCCTGATGTTGCCCTGATTAATAAAAGGTCAGCAAATGTTTCAAGGGTTTTTGAGAATGTAAAGTTTTAGTGAAATAGCTTTACTTGATAATGCCAAGTCCTGGGAACAATACAATGTCCCTATGTAATGGATCTATTGCTTTGATGAGATTCATGGCTGTGTGGGTGCCCTTGACAATCAATTGATTTGAAGTCCTTCAAGGCGATGTGTTAGCATTCTTTCAAGGGGTTTTCAGCAGTAGGCAGATGGCTCTTATATGTCCTTAGGTTGTTCTTACTGCAAAGCAAGTATTATTCAGAGAACGAAATGTTTGTAGCTAGAAGCCTGGGGAGATGATGGTAAATAAGGTTGTCAAGTATCTATTAGTGGGGAACGCAAGATTTCTTGTAAGGAACAAGTCTGGACTTTATATCACTGTTGAAGAGGTTAGTATGATAGTGGAAGCTAAATTTACAATACACTAACTAAAAAGGGCTCATATATAGTAGACTAGCCGAACTGATTTTTGTAATGTAAAATTGAATAGTTTGATATTTTCAGAAGCAGTGAATGCAGTGGATTGATACATTTAGTTACCTACTTGGTATACCTTCTTTTATAAGGAGAATATATTGAATGATGATCATCTTAGATTTTATGTTGATTTTGCCAACATATTGATGACTTGGAGAGCTGTGGTGTATATCAAACTGGTTGTGTCAGAACAATCAACTATGAATAAAACTCAAATTTTCCAAATGTTTACTTGATTAAGCTCTCAACTGGAGTATTTAACACAACCAGACCCTCTTCCATGGACAATTCCATTGAGTTTCTCTTCTAGTAGTGTTCTAAACTCCTGAAAGTACAGTGACTACCTCGGAGCTCAGCTAAGACCACTCATTTTCGTAAATTTCCATTACTACAACCTTCCATCCTTGAATGCTTCTATACAAACCGCATACCTCAGCTGCCCCGGCTTCTAATCAATCTAAAGCTATGGTCATTCAATCGTATAGATCCTGCGCATCACCGGCCTCCGTTCATCCCCTCCACTAATCTCGCCAGGCTTACGGTTAAACACTATAATTGCCGCTTCAAGGTTCCAAGGAGAGTTCCTAAGTAGGTTAATAGCTCTCAATCCATGACCATCAAATTGTCTGTTCCCGGGGCAATACACATTTATCTCCCAATATTATCGATGTAGTTATAGTATCCTTCAATGCCTCGAAACATATCGAGCAGATATTTGAACATCAAGGGATCACAAAGGGCTTCCGTGGTGACAAAAAAAACTATCTATCTTTGGGTACCAATAAATAATATTGCAGTTGCTGATAGATGTGCTGGGCTGTTCGACATTACGAGAAGCCGGAAGGAGAGATTTCACAATCTCAACTATTGCTGGCGAGAAAAATTGAGAGGGTGTTGCAAGTGGCTGGAAAAGGCGACAATAATGCTTCAATGTACCCCCACGACTTTCGTGGTTGACAAACGCGGTAGGTGGGAGACTAGATCTTGCTTTACGGCATGGTCGATCAATGAAACGATCCTCATCTGCGGGATCCTGAACGCCTTCACGAAGATCAACCATTCTGGGAGTGAAAGAATTGCGCCAGATCTTGAGTCGAATCTCAACGGGGAATTCATTGAAGTATGGAAAGGTTTCTGCGGATCGGGTTCGTTGTGGTATGGGAAGATCGCCTTGGATACCCTGGCAACTAACCATCAAACCTCTGTTTTTGATTGTTATAGAGCCCAAGCCACGAGGTAGGAAGCCATTGAATTCCCTGTGATGATACCATATTAACAATCATCCTGAGTGTAAGCAGATAATTATGGAACTTACATGATAATGAGTTGCAGTGCTGAGGTAAAAGAAGTGGGACTTTATTATCGAAGAACCGGGTGTACAAATAGATCTATTGAGTAAAATCGATTGATCTTAAATGCAGTGAGTTGTATTATTGTGACTGGTGAAAATATCGATCAATGTAGGAGGGAGATGAACACAATTTCTGAGGGAAAGTTGGTGCTCATCAAAAGCAAAATAAGGCAGACCTCTTCCAAGTAGTACTCCATCTAGAGTAGATAATATTGCGGTAGCTATTGTCAGGCCAGCATAATCAAGATTGGAAAGGTGTAGAAGAAGTTGAGAAGTCAATGTCAAATTAGAAATTCGAGCCTTAGTAGAAATATCCAATTCTACACCGCCTCCAACTTGTCTAGTCAAAATAATCTCTGTGAATTAGGGCGCGTTCGGATCGATTTTTTTTTTATATTAGAACGTATTTGCTTTAATATATTAGATCTAATATAATCAAACTGAATATAATATTTTGGTCAATATATATTGAGCCAAGTAATTATATTTATCGAATACAATATTGAATTTAATAAAAAATATTGAGTTTAATATATATTTGATTAAATATTTGAATTTTTTGTTATATAGTGATTAATAGTAGCTTTTTGATGCTATTGAGAAAATATTTGAAAAATCTTCATTTCTATTTACCTTTGTTACTTTTTCAAATATTCCTTAAATATATTAGTCTTTGTCGGGACAACTGTACACGGGGAAGTGAAGCTTATCATCGAACATATAGAACTCTTTGTTAATACGTTTTGATTTGCCTAAAGAGCTAGAATCTATAAAAGGTGAAGAATTATATAATAGTATATACCGAAACACTAGTACGAGCACTAATGAATATATAATCCTTATCATCCTTACCATATACATAATCATATTCCGATATTAGTAATTTCTCTTAAAGTTAAAATATTGTATACTCCAGGAATATACATACTTGGTAAATAGGTATTCTTTCCAATCCTAACTCTCATTTTTGTTCCTTTATTCGAATCAATTTATACATAAAATGATTATATATTCGACGAACTAAATATATGCCTGTAATGGTTCTTGTTTTGTATTTGTTCTTTGGTTCTTGTATTTATACCATTTTCTTTTTATTATACTTTGATCTTTCTACCCATTCTGTGATGTTGATCTTGATTGTATTGTTCTTTATAAGATTTTTGAAAGTCTAATATAGTTTTGCCTTCATTATTATATCAACAAGGTTAGATTTTTCATCAATTTATTTGATTTCCATTATCTCCCTTTGTTTATATGATTATTGCAAAACCATTAAATCGATTATCAATCTTTTCTTTTAGGTTGAATCTAATTTCGTAAGACAATTGTAAAATGATATCGAATTTATATATATAATTAATAATACTTTTTGCTTTAATAATATACTTTCAATAATACTTTTGAATACCGCACTAATATCGAATCCTAAAATCATATTGTAAAGTTCTGATATTAATATGCTTTTAATGATTCTTTTGTATTTGATAAATAATCAATAAATTAGATTCGCTTTATTGTTCTTATTTATTAATACAATAACATATCCGATTTATAAGGATAAATCTCGATTATTAATAAATAATATATTTATGAATACTATTAGTTTCAGTAAATCAAGATCGAATAATGAAAATTTCAATTCTTTAATTGAATTATTTATTTATTATTAGATTATTTTATTCATCAATTTCATATCTTCCTTTTGGGATTGATAATCTAGACAACAAAAGAAAAAGTGAATAATACTTTTGATTGATATATTATCGAAATATAAACTTCTTTTGTATATTAAACAATATATTAATCTTTTGAAATTATACTTTTTCGAATTTTGTTTTTTATATTATAAATATCGATTGATTATATTTTAATGAATTATAGATTTATATATTATTTTTCCTGGTTGATATAGATAGAACTATTGTTTATTTAGATAATAATAATTCTATTGAATTTGAAGAGATTTTTGGATGATAAGGTTTCTTAATCTTTTATAAGAAATTTTATATTTTCGAATTCTTTTTGTTCTTTATTTATAAATACTTTATTAATTATAATAATTATATTATTTGTTTAAAATTCTATTAATCTAAATACTTTATTTTCCTGTTTAATGTATATTAAATAAAGATTGTAGATTGATTGGGTTATTTGAAGTGTAATAAAGTGATGGTTGTAGTAAATGCTGAATCAATAATTTTCAGTCTTTGGTATATTATATAATAATTTGATTATTTGTAATAATGTTTTTTTCAGGAATTCTATTTCCTTGGTTGATTGGATATAGAATAATCGTACTAGATTGAATATTACTTGTATATAAATTTGAATAATATCCTTAATATATAAAGTTGTTTATATAATTGATTACAAGATAATTATAATATTTAATATCAAATATTAATTTGTTTATTGAATTATAAGTAATTACATTAATATTGTTCCTTTTTCTGTATCATTTTATATTTGGATTACAAATCTTGATTTTGGGAATACCTTTTCAATATCTTCATTTTTAATCTTATTGATGAATCTTGATTTGAATATTTGTATGTTTTCTAGTATATCTATTTGTTATACAATTTCGAATATATTATTTTCTATTAAGTTATTGATCTCTTTCTTTTTTGATTCTTTATAAATCGATAGGTTTTGAGATATATCAGATACCAATAGATTTTCATCGAAGATATCAATGATATTTTTTTTTCATCGTTTTGAAAATAGATAATTATATCCAGCATTTCTATTACGTTTTCAATGAGGTATATTGCTATAGTTTCGATTAATATTACATTTATTATATTATATAACATTTTCATTGATGAAACGATTATTTGAAGGATACCAGGATTCATTTTTACTACATTTTTTAAGACAATCTTAAATTTCTTTTGGAAAATGGTTTCGAAGTTTTTCAAAAATATTTCTTGAGGGGTTTGTTCTATTATAATAAATTCTGTTTGTATAATTGATTCTATTAATATCGTTGTTTCGATTATATAAAATTTTATTATTATAGATCGAAAGATTGTAGATCCATTTGATAATTGAATTGTATAGATTTCGCCCTCGATTCATAGTAGCATAAATAATCCTATTTATCTGATAATTCGATTGTTCCTTTCTTTCTATATTTATATTTTTGAATTGATTAGTAATTCATAAATAAAAATTGTATTTGAATTATTATATTGATTCAATGTATCTACTACTTATCTTTCAATTCGAAATTTTTTGATCTCGTTGCTTACTTTCTTGATTATATTAGATCATTATTGAATATTGAATACTAATGAATCGAATTCATTTATTTATAGATATACTCCGAATATTAGAAGAATAAATACAATTCTATTAGAACCAATAATATCATTGATTACTTTCACTACCATTTGTAATACCGACTCTTTCATCATTCTAATACCCTTGAATTCTTCCTCGATAATATTGTATATATATCGAATGATTTAATAATAACATTCGATTATCCCAATCAATTAATATACTTCGACAGATATATTCTTTATAATAATTACCATAATTTCGATATATTATTTGAATTCTTTATTCACAAAGTTTTTCCCGATATTATAAATAATATAATCTAATAAGTCTAGATATATATCCATCCAGTATATTCTCAATTTATTCTATATATACTTCACATTAATATTATCGAATTATTATATTACTTAAAATCTAATTTCTTTATCAATAACGTATAATATTAATTTATTATTGATATATATAATATCAACTATAATCGAATAATTAAATTCGATATTATCACAAAAATTGAACTTGAATCTACCTAAGGATTTTCCATATTTTTAATAATATTCATAGAATTTCATAAGTTTTTCAAAATCTCCCTAAACAACATCTATATAATCTATACATCAAAGGATTCGATAGAATCTATTTACAAATAGATGATCGAAACAACAATATAATCTTTATATTTCCGATTCAATTAAATAACAATCATTTATATCAATAAATATTTATATAAATTATTAAATCTTTATATTCCAAAATAATATTATATACTTGAACTTGCAAATACAAAAATACTTTACAATTAGTAACACAAATATATCAATAATATTATTATAATATACCCCAAATCGATTTATATCCTATAATAATAATAAGAATAATGTTTCTGATTCTATAATATAGAATTCGATAATTTCTAAAGGTAGATTTAATTGAATCGATCCGATTGATTTCGCCTTTTCAATTCCGAATATCATCTTTACGATTCCTGCTTTACTTATATTCAATATAATATTCTTAATATCCTTTTGATATACTTAATATTATTTAAATCCTATTATAAACCATTAAAATATTCCTATATCGATAATAATACTCTAAAACTCTTTATTATTATATTTCGAAAAGAAAATTTCGTATTTTTTGGCTTTGTTAATTGATTCATTGATAAGGCCAATTAAAGTATATATTATCGCTTTATCGAATAGATTCATTGCAACTTTTTTTCTGTTAATCGATTTACAGAATAAGATTCAAATATACTCTGAATCATTATTCTTTATATTCTTTTTTGAATTACCTTAAATATATATTACGAATTTATCATCAATATTAATATCCAATGAAATTCCTTTATATTCGATAATATATTATTCGAAATATAATCCGAAGTCCTTATCATTGCCCTTGAATAATTCCCTATATCTACATTTCGATTCAGTTCGTTCAACCTTTATATACTTATTTAATCAATAACCTTCCTTTTTATAAATAAAACATCTTTTAATTCCTTTTGATCAAATAAGAAATTATTAATTGGATTTGTATTCGTAATTATATTTAAGATTCTTTTGATTATATATTCGATCTGTATAGAATATTTCGTTTTCATTTGAATATAATTTTTTATATATAAAGATAAAACCTTATAAATCTTTGATGAATCCAATTATAAATTTTGAAGATCGATAATATATTTGATTATATACTGATATATAGTTATATATATTAAAAATCTTTCTTTGAATATATACAATTATTTGAAATTCTTTTAATAGATTTTTTTGAAGATATCGAAATTTGATAATCATAATATTCAAATATTCTGATATCGATTTTTTAGGATTCTGTATTGTGACGAACCCAACGAGCGTTTAGAGATCAACCTTAGAATTAAAAGCTACAGAGCTAAAGAGAATGTGTTACAAAGCTATATATATGATCAATTCGAAGCTTAGTATTGTATTAGTTTGATCGGACGCGATCATATGTATCTCGTGACACTACCCCCCCCTTCTGAAAAGTTCGCCTCGAATTCATTTAAAATGAATGATTTAAATACAAAATAATCATTAATCTTCTTTTGATAAAAATGCTTGATGTGCGGATTGCATTACAACCAACAAATATGTATCCATTGTACCATATACCTCCTCCAAACGATCTTCAAAATATCGGTTATTGATCATCTCTCCTAAATCCTCATTATCGTCGTTTTCAGGCTTAATAATCAATATAATAACCAAAACAGACTCTTATCGATTTCGAACTTCTTAATACAAATCTAACAAATAAACTTATATCCAATAGGAAATACTTCTATATCATATATATTTATTTTGTTTACATAAAAGAATTCTTTTAGAATAGGAAAATTCAGGCGTTTATATACAAAGTAGAATCAAGATACAATCAAATTTGTCCAATTAAGTATCAAAAAAACTAAAAGCATTAATAACATTAAGATTGCTAATATCCATTGAATCATGGTTTCGAAAATGGGATGGATTCTGCAATATATATAAGACTCTAAATTCACTAAAATAAAATGATATAAAGAATCCATTCACTATACAAACAATTAATTGTTATATGATCTGAACAAAATCGGAATAGAAACAAAGAAAAGAAAGCTATTGAAAAAAACGATTTCTAAAAGTAGCATTAAATTTATTACGAAAAATTGAGATTTTATTCGAATCGGACCAATTCTGATTTTTGACTTTGTAAAAAATCCTTTCAAATTTTGTAATATAGGTATATAAAAAATCAATTCCTTATTTGAGAATAAATAACTTGTTTTCGGCTTCTTGAACTTTATTCGGATTGTTGTAAACACATATAAATTGATTTAGGATCGTTGTATAAACTAAAGGAATGTTTTGATTAAGAAAAGAAAGCTAAAGTAGTATTATAATTTATATATAAGATTCAAGATTGAAATAAACATAATAAAATTGAATTATAAAATCGCTGATTGTAACGCCGTTTATTTATAGTTTCACTTGAATCGAAGGAAACTAGGTATCGAACTTTTGAAAACTATTATTGAACTTTTCAGAATCAGAAAGAAAGGGTTTCAAACAAAAAAGAGTATAAGCAGCAAAAATACATTCAAGAATCAAAAAGTGTAGGAACAAGATTTCATCCCATTAACGAATCATTTCGCCGCGAAGTTTTATAATCGTAAGGTTTATCGAATTGTAATCCATAGCTTAAAAATTAAAAGTAAAAAAAAAGACAACACCTTCGAATAATATCAAAAAAATCTATGTGCAGGCAAGAGAGCAGAAGCGATATACCTAGATAGGAGCAAGCGGAGTATACATGAGTATATACAAATGTTATTCGATTTCTTATCTAAAAAAGCTTTTAATAATATAACGAACCCAACAAGCGTTTAAAGATCAACCTTAGAATTAAAAGTTACAAAACTAAAGAGAATATGTTACAAAGCTATATATATGATCGACTCGAAGCTTAGTATTGTACTAGCCCGATCGGACGCGATCACGTGTATCTCGTGACATGTATAATAGTTGTTTTGAATATCGTATAATCCCATTTTTCTATAAATCCATATTGATGTTTTTCTCCTTCGAAAGATGTTTTCATTATTTCATAAATGCTCTTTATTATATTTAGAATATAATTGAAATTCGAATAATAGAATGTAAAAGTCTCCTCCTTTAATATTATGAGAAATGTTCTTATATAAAGATTTAAATGAATATCGATTTTTTTGTAATAATTGAGAAAGATGATATATTTGTAATCGAAGTTATTGTTCTGGTTAATATATTTATTATTAACTTTTGGTGCAGGAAGTAGTAGTATTGTTGATTATGTAGGTTGAATTAAGGATCTATATCTCTAGTAGGAGTAGAATTGAAGTTATCCCCAAATATGGTTTATGCGTTATTGTAATCATATAATCTCAATTCTAATTCTATGATGGTCTTATTTCTAACATTTCTTTATTGAGGATATCCTATTCGATCCTTTTAAATTACTAATCCTAATATTTTCTTGAATTTTTTGAAAACAATCTTTGTACAGGGCTTCGTTATTCTATCAACAATTATATTGTATATATTGATATAATTAATAACGATTTTCTTTTTTTCTGTTAAGTCCCTAATGAAATGATAATTGATATTTATATATTTGAATCGTTTATATAAATATAGATTCTTAATTAAAGTTAAAGCATTTTAATTATTATCAAATATCTAAACTGTATCTCCGTTTTTTCCAATATAATCTAATTTGAAAAGATCTTTAAGTATTTATACAATCCATCTTTTTTATTTAATAAATATTATTATCGCAATATATTTTGATTCTGTATTGAAGATAATTATAGATATTTGTTTCTTACTAATCTACGATATAAAACCTTTATAAAATATTACAATTCTCTTTGAAACATTTTTCTGGTTATATTTATTATTAACTCAATCTATATCTATATATACCTTTATTATATTGTCAAGTATATTGTATTCCTTACAGATATTAGATTGTATTCCCTTTGGTCCGAATTATAACTTCTGTTTGATTATTGATCATAAATATCGCATCAGATTCTTCAAAGCTATAATATAATATTTTATTGGTTTTACTATAAATTGTGAAAATCTTCTAATTGAAAATGCTATATCTGATCGAATATATATTATTAAATGAATCACACTTTTTATTCGTTGTTAATATTCGTTCATATCTGTTAATTCATTGTTATTGATTGTTAACCGAAAATAGGTATAATCTATTATTGATAGTTTCTTAGTTTAATATTATCTATATATAATATTATATTTGATTAATATAATATTGAGATATTCTTTTTAATTTATAGTTAATATATATATTTTTCTATTGCGAATAATTCTAATATCTAGAATCTTATTAATCTCCCCTAGATTTTTGATATTAAAATAGACTGATAGCTTTTCATCAAACCAAATGATTTGCAATGATATATACGATGTAATAACGATATCATCGATATATACCAATAATATTATATTACAATCTTTGAATATATACAAACATAAATCTACTAAACTTTATATAAAGTCTATATCTAAAAGTTCTTTCTTCAATAATAAACTCCAATTCCTTCCAACTTATTTCAAACCATATAGATTTTGTAGGATTTGTAATATATATCCCTTTTCGATTTTAATACCTTAAGATAATTCGAAATAGATCTTTTCCTTCTAATACAATTCAATAAAAATGTTTTTGATATTGAAATATAAACATTCCAAATTTTCCTTTGCAATAATAATTAGGAATAATTTGAATATATTTAATTTCATTATTAATACAAACATTTCGTTGTAATCTTTTTTTAATATTTAATTGAACCCTCGAATTATTAATCTTACTTTAAATCATTCTATTTTGTTATCTTTGATCTTAATTATAAATATTTATTTTATTAAAACCAAATTATTTCCTTTAAAAAGTATATATTCTTTTCAAATATCATTTTGAATTAAAAATATAATTTCCTTTTGAATAACTTTCTTTCATTTCTTAAAGTATTCTTGATTTGATATTGCTTCTTTATAAGTTCTTAATATTTTGATTCCCAGAATTTCTTCGACCAAATATATTATACCTTCTGTATTGTTTATATTTATCAACGAAATCATAAAATCTAAAACGATTTTATCTTTAATATAAAGATCCATTTTATAAGTAATTGAGATTATAATTATAGTATATTCTACATTTTCTTAAGTTTTGGTTTATATAAATATTACAATCAATGTCCTTATAATCTTGCTTTCCTATTCTTCTTCAGGATCTTGTTTTATATCTCTTTTCCGTTTTTATATTAAATATCTTAAGGATTCGTTTTTTTGATCTATTATATCCTTTTATTCGATTTCAAATGATTATAGATTTACTTCGTTTTCTGATTCTACTAAAATAAACTTATCAACAAAATTTAAAACGATTTTAAATTTTATTTCTAATATAGATTCAAGATCTACAGAAATTGATTCTTAAATTGGAACCTCTGAAATGATGGATTCGATATCTGAAATATCCTTGAAAGAAGATTCTTGATTTATCTTCTGGATATTGCTATCTCTATCTTCATCGTATATTGATATTGATGTATCTAATTTATCTAATTTCAATTCGACAATTAGAATGCTTGATATAATTATTGAACTCAATATAATATCTATTAGAGAGAATATTTGAAACGAAAATAATATAAATATTATATTTAATATTGAAAATAGAAAAGGTACCTTATTTGTTGCTAGTTTATTACAAGGTTTTCGATCTGATTTTATATTCTTTGTTCCTTATAGACCTGATTCACAATTTCTTAATTTAAAATCCAAATCTTCTTTTCGATAAGATTCATTTATAATTACTTTATTTGATCAAAATATATAATCTAGCTTTAGAGAATATACTTTGATATATTTATTCGTAACTTTTGAGTATTTTAAAAATATATTGATTTTCGAAGTGTTCTACAATTTATTACATCTTTGCCTTTTCGAAATAGTCTTAGAATTAATATAAATATAATATTTGCTTTTTTAGACTTTATATATCTTTATATCTGATATTATATTTGTAAAAGTTTTTATAAGGAATTGATTTATTTTATTTATATTAAGATCAATATTAATACGATTCTTGATATAAGTATTATACTTTATAATTTCATTTTAAAATTCTAATAATAATTCAGTTTCTTTTAGTATTACTTTTATATCTATTTTTGTAATCTTTATATTCCATTCTATAAATTTGTTTTGATATAAGGAGGTAATTGTTATAACTTCGGATTATATACTTGATAATTATTTACGAATAGTTTGTAGAAATTCCAATATATTGTTAATTCTAATTATAATGATCTTTTTTTTAATAATTAATTTTATCTTCTTTTTCCAAGTTTTCAATATTTGAATTGCATTATCTTTTTGTTTAAATAATATAATTCAATTTACTTTTGTATAATTATCGATAATCAATATAAAATAACAATTCCCTTAAATCGATTTTGGAAATGATTCTATAATATCGAAATATATAAGTTCGAATCTCTTTAATTTGTATAGATTCAATTGCTTCGGAATACGATTAATCATCTTGATGAGTATATATACTTTATAAATATCTAATTCAATTGGGATCTTTATTGATTTGGTTATATTGAATACTTTGTATAGATTCTTGATTTTATCTGGATCTAAATGATTGAATCTTTAATACTATAATAGATATCTCTTTTTTTTTTTGAATATTAATTTATTATCAATATCTTTAATATTATCAATTATTTCTGAAGAAAAACCTTTTTCCTGATCATTTTGATATATATTCGAATAGAGAGCTATATCTTTATATCCTTTAATTATATATAAAACCATATATATTCTGTTTTATATTCTAATACAAATAATTTTTTTATTATCCTTCTTGAAATATATATAATAAGAATTGAATTCCTTTTGCAACCCTATTTCGCAAATCCTTTTTTCTGATAACAAGTTTACTTTTAATCCTGATATATATAATACATTTGAAAGTAGTATCTTAGAATTATCTTTGTATATTATATTTGTTAAATCTTAATAACGATAATACATTATTTCTTTATTAATCTTTATTCTTTGTTTAATAATAGGGTCTATTGATTTGAATAATGAAGATTGATTAAATATATATGAAGAAGTATTTGTATTGGTATATTATTTGTTAAAAGAAGTTTTACTAATGATTTCCTTTATCAAATTATAATCTTCCTTTATTATATCTTTAATATCAGAGTTTGATTCAGAGATATTGTTAATAAGGTATACTTAATCTTTCTTATTGAAATGGATCTTCTTCGGATTTGATGATCCCTTTCTCTTTTGATAATAAAGGTAATTGTAAAGGAGTTTACTGGTTTATATTAAATACAAATAATCTCATATATAATAATCTTCCTTTTGATAGAAATCGTAAATATTGTTTGGAATCTCGAAATCTGATTCTTAATGTTGAAAAGTGTATCTAAATCCTTTCGTAATTTGTATTTGCTTTGATTCATTTTTAAGATAAAATTCCTTAATCTGTAAATACTTGATTTTATTGTTGATACTAAAGTTGATTTGGATATCTAATATATCCATTATTTTTTAATAATCGATTGAAAGATTATATATTAAAATCAAGAATAAAATAGTATCTTGATATATTGATCAACAGTTTTCGTTTATAACCCCTAATTTCCTTCTATACTCTTTCAATTTGTTCCAAGCTTTGATAATGATTATATCGGAATGGATATCGAATTAAAATTTGAAGTTCTGGATCATTGTTATATATATATTGGCAATGATTATATTGATTCTGATATATTTCGATTTAAAGTATCTTTAGAATGTATATATTATTGAATATTCATTGGTGAGGGCTTTATCATCATCATTGAGTATTGTACAAATATACGATAATGTATTCGCTTCGTCCTTTAAGTATTCCGATTTCAATTCGACATTGTAATATATACGATTATTGATCTCGTAGGCAGATACTATATTGGGTCCTGCAATCTGTATATATTCGTTTAATATTTGATTAATTATATAAAACCATCTTTTCTCTTTCAATTGTATCTTTATTTATTTGAACCATCGTTTATGATTGTTTTGATCAAGTTTCGAAGAGTTGTTTAATTCTGATATTATAAAGGTTTCTTATTGTTTGATGGATATCGAAGATAATTTTCAGGTTTTTAAAACGATCTTAAAAAATATATAATAAATAGATTTGGGATAATAAAGAAATATAAAAATAAAACAATAAAAAAATTCGTAAAATTGTATTGTAATATATTTTCTTGTAACTATATGAACTTGCTCTTCACTTTTACTATAATTTTATATCGGCATTGTACAGACTGTTCTCTGTTCTGGCCTATAATATTATAAGTTATAAACTATATTATTATATTTCAATTTTGCTTTAATAATACTATATGAAAATTCTGATTTTCATTTTGTTTTATTTCTATTAATTATATTAATCCTTTCTCGATTTGCTTTGCTTTCTAATTACTATTATACAATTGGATCTCATAATTTATTAATTTTTGATATAGGAAATAGTAGTATTATTGACTATATAAATTGAATTAAGGATCTATATCTCTAGTAGAAATAGAATTGAGGTTATCCCCAAATATGGTCTATACGCTATTATGATTATGTGACCTCAATTCTAATCCTATGATGGCCTCATTTCCAACATTTATTAATATTATTATAAAGTTTCTTAAAATTTCCGAAATCACAATCAATATTATCACTTTATATATAATCGGATAATTTGTTCTTATAATTTCCTAAACTGTTATTGTAACGCACAAGAGCCGTAGTAGAACTGAATAAACAGGGTCAATTATATTCCTTAGAATCTATAATTGAAGAATTATGGCTTGTAAGGAACGATTAGATATATATATACAAATATTTATTCGTGGGCTACGGGGCTGTATATATATATTATTAAAATCATTATTCTATTATATTAAATCGTATAATTTGTAATATATATACACGGATGATTAGCTTATAAATTGATATAGAAAATAAAAAGTATTATATGGTTAGCTTCCTATAATTCACGATTCATGATACTACCCCCCCTTTAGAAAAGCTCGCTTTCGAGCGTTTTACTCCTCTATTCCATTACTATTTCATCGGAAATCAGGTTTTGTAAAGATTTATAAACTCTAAATTAATTAGATTGATCATTTTGGTTGATTTGATCAATTTACTGGAAATTGATCAAATTGATCAAAATGACGAATGAATTAATCAAATCAACCAAATCGTTTGTTAATTGATTAAATTAATATTGATTCGTATTCTCCTTGATTTAGGGAATCTTTGAAAGGAAAAAGTTTCAATAGAAAAAGGAAGAAGATTGAATTATGATATAATGATGATAGGTGGTTAATATAATCAATTCCGAAATCGATCAAGTTAATCGATCAAATTAATCAAATCAATCAAATTGAACGAAATCGATAAAGATAACATTATATTTCGTTTTTATTATATTCAAGCTTCCCTTTTATATAATTTTTGAAATGATTATAAGCATAAGTTTTTGAAATATATTACCTTCGTATTATCTTGATAATGATAGTTCGTTTGTTATATAAAACTCGGGCTATATGTGTATATAATCAAATTCCTTCGAATTTGTATAGGTTTTCGATCTTTTTGTGATTGCATATATATATATCATTATAAAATCATAATATCTAATTTATTGAATTGAAGAATACTTTTCTTTTTTTTGGTTTTATAAATGAATCGTTATCTATATGATTATAATTATTTTTTTTGCTTTTATAAAGTTTTATTCAATCAATTAATCGATTAGAAGGACCAGGCAATGTTAAATTAACCAGGTGAAAATCGTGTAGAAGGTGTAGTGATATTTTAAGATTAGAAGTAGGATATCAGATAAGATTGGTATTGTTATTAAATTATGAGATTCTGTATAATAGAGTTTTTTGTGTTTTCTTTATTGTTAGGATTTTCTTTATTTCCTATTCCGAATTATTAGTTATATTAATAGGCGGAGGTAATTTGAGTATTTGATTAAAAAAAGGATCATTATATATTTTGTGTAATCGATTTGAAGGGAAAACAAGATAAATTTTTATTATAATCGGGAGTTCGAATTTAAAAAAACTTCTAGATCGATTAATGATCTTGAATCTTCTTTGAATCAGAAAATCCAGTTTTTTGAATGATCTTTGGGTAGGATAACTTTTTATATTGAGCTATATATAATCTCTGATATCGAAATCGATTTTATATTGATGAATATTTGTAGATTTCGATATTTTGGTTTGGATATACAATAAACCTTCTTTCGCTTGTATAAAAGCCAATCTATTATATTCTATATATATATAGGCATTATATATATTTATATCGTTTATTGATTTATTAATATCTTCCTTTCATTTCTATATATATTTCGGTGTATACCTGTATAAGATTTCGTAGGATATAAGCCCTTCTAAAAAATCGTGTAAAAGAATAAATTATATGTAATTCATTATAAATAGGAATTCTGATTAATTATTTTAATAATAATTAACAAACGGTTTTAATTATTGTTAAAGATATTAATTATAAATCTTAATTTGATTATCAATTTGAGAATAGTAAATAATAGATAATTTGAGATTAATTCTTAGGATTTGACTGAATTCTTTTTAGAATTGTGATATGAATTAAAGACTGCAATTTGATATTATAATATTAAGGGGACTATAATATCGATATATATAATAAAGATATAATTATATTTGAATTCAAATATCGATTAATTTGTAACAAAATATAAAGATAGTTTGTTTCATTAATCAATCAATAATGATTAAAATATTATTATATTTGTATTTATTTTTATTAAAACTATAATAATTTATAATAATATATTGTTATATTCGATTAGAAATCAGAAATAGATATAATAAATTGGGGGTATAATTGTATAAAACAGAATTGTATTTGTAAATATAACAATTATATATATATTTAACTATAATATTGTGTATTCTGGATCAATAGTATTGTTGAGATAATAAAAGGTAGGTTTTGCTTGTATCAGGATAAATAATAGAAACGGAATTATAAGTTTCACGAATCAGATAAATTCGAAAGTTATCAATATCGGGCATTACCAGATGGTTATTATAAAACAAGAAATCATTTTGAAATGATATATATTTGTAATCTTGAGTAATTTGTATTCTGAATACTAGCAAATTATCTATAGTTTTATTTGTTTCGATAATATAATTAATTAAATCAAATCGAAGAGCGATTTCATTCAAATCGATATTGGTAATTGTTGTTTTGTTTAGATAATGTTTTCGTAAGGTTTCTTTTATGATTTTGATATCAATTTGATTATCTTTAATAAATTATTGAAAGCGATTTTTCTTTTTGATATAATTCTGGAGGTCCAATTTATCAATCTGATAGATTAAAATGTTGATGAAAGAGTTATTTTTTTTAGAGCGATATATTGTCACGAATCGTGAACCACAGGAGGCTAACCACGTGATACCTCTTATCTCCTATATCAATTTATGAGCTGATCATCCGTGCGTATACGTTACGAATCATACGATTTAGTATAATAAAATGGTAACCCTAATAACGTATACACACAACCCTGCAACCTACAAATAGGTATTTGTATATATATATCTAATCGCTCTTTACGAATTATAATTCTTCAATTGTAAATTCTAAAGAATATAATTGATTTTGTTTATTCAATTTTATTACAGCTTTTATATATTATATTATCTATAATTCATTTATAAGTGTCTAATTATCTAATAACCTTCCAAATAATATCTCACTTTAATAATACCTTTTTAGATGAACTTTTACGAACATTATACCCAAAAAAAGAAGATTTATTCTAATCTAATCGATAAAGATATAAATATCTTTAGAAATGTATTATCACTTTTAAAATACAACGAATTCCTTCTTCTGTATATTCCGAATTTTCGAAAGTATATTCTGAAGAACCCTTTCCTTCTCCTCAATTATTTCAATAACCCTTTAAAGAAAATATAAATACAGGATTGAATAATATTATTATTGGAAGAAAGAAAACTGATAAAAAGAAGATTCCAGTATATAAAGCCGATACTCCTAACAATTCAATTATTCCTTTTGAATTATTATTATAACTATAAGATCTTTATACAATAATTATAAATTTGAAAAAGAAGAATCGATAATTGAAAGTTATGATGATAATGAGTTCTGCAATAGTGTAATCTTTTTTTGAATTTTAAATGATATTTATATAGATATTCAGATTAATAACAATACTTGGGATTTTCTTTATTCCCTCAATCGAAATTCAAGGATCTTTATCCAAGCAAACCCGAAGATCCTGAAATCAAAGGAAGAAAACTTTGATTAGATGATCTAATCACCCAAGGCTTTCCGAGAATTCTCCTTCTCTTTTAGAAAGTGACGATCTATTTAATAATCAAAAATCCCTTTATTCAAGAAGCCAATTTAACCAGTCAAAATTGTATTCCCGCGTTAGTTACAATTCGCAACAAGATATATATATATTAAAATCTATAAATCTTATTATTAAACTTAACGATGATATTGAATCTAAAATTAATTTGTAGTAATTATTGGTTATAAAACGATTCGAACTATATATTATATCATTTAAGAATGAAATGCAATATTGTATATATATAATCGATCAAACCGAATCGGAAGTACAAGTATATTATTATATTCTTTATATACAAATGCCCCGATTCATAACACTCGAATTGGTCGAACAGTTTACAGCGATTTATCGGAACCCGATTGAAATCAATGATACTCGCTTTCAATATGAGATATAGGTTATATTTAATACAATTCGATATAATAACTTTTTAGAATAATATAGAAAATTTAGATTACTTGTTATTCAAATGAAGATTACCAATAATAAAATCCTATTCAAGGATTTCGAATAAAAGATTTCCAATTTTCTTTTGTAAATAATAATAATATCTATTAAGAATTACAAGATTATAAAAGAATTCGTGAATATATTTATTAAAGTAAATCAAAACGAAATTTCATTACAAAAACAAAATCAATATTACATTAATTGAGAAACTCCTATAATTATTTACAAATCAATAACTATTACAAATCTCTTGTAATTTTTTTGAAGCTCTAACAACTTCAATTTTGAAACCTTTATATTCCCGAAACCATTTCCACCCCGGAATGCCCCTTCCGGATACACCGGCCCCGCCGCACCCAATAACTATTCGAACTTCAAACACTCGTTATCCTCTTTTTCTCCTAAAGCAGTATATACATCGATATTTCGTATCAATAACTTCAATAAGATTAAGACGGTACAAAAAGAAGCAGAAGAATTCGAAGAATATCGGAATGCCGAAGAAGATTTCAGCTTAGAAGCTACAATTAAAGTTATATAGAATATTTGTTTAGAAAAAGAAAAACGTTTAAAATCAAATACTTAGATTTCATCTCCATTCTAAGTGTTATATAGGATATAAGATTTTTTGATCTAATCAAGTTTATGGGAGAAAAAGCATTTACCCTTTTTGTAATCTTTCGAAAAATGGTTATATTTGTAACGAACCCAACGAGCGTTTAGAGATCAACCTTAGAATTAAAAGCTACAGAGCTAAAAAGAGAATACTACAAAGCTATATATATGATCAACTCGAAACTTAATACTGTACTAGCCCGATCAAACACAATCATATATATCTCATAACACTACCCCCCCCCTTCTAAAGAGTTCACTTCGAATTTATTTAAAATAAATAACTTAAATACAAAATAATCACTAATCATCTTTTTCTTCTAAAAATACCTAATACGAAATATATATCACAACCAACGAATATATATCCACTATATTATATACCTCCTCCAAACAATCTTCAAAATATCGATCATTAATCATTTTTCCTAAATCCTCATCATCATCACTTTCAGATTCAATAATCAATATAATAACCAAAACAGGTTTTTATCGATTTCAAACTCCTTGATACAGATCTAACAGATAGATTTATACCCAATAAGAAATACTTTCATATCATATACATTTATTTTACTTACACAAAAGAGTTCTTTCAGAAAAAAAAAACTCGAATATTTATATACAAAATAAAATCAAAATACAATCAGATTTATCCAATTAGATATCAAAAAGATTAAGGGTATTAATAATATTAAGATTGTTAACATTTATTGGATCGTGATTCCGAGAGTAGAATGGATTCTGTAATATATATAGGGCTCTAAATTCACTAGAGTAGAATAATACAAAGAATCTATTCACTATACGAACAACTAGTTATTATATAACCTGAACAAAATCGGGATAAAAACAAAAAAGAGAAAGCTATTGAGAAAAACGATTTCTAAAAGTAACATTAAATTCATTATAAAAGATTAAGATCTTATTCGAATCAAACCAATTCTGATCTTTGGTTTTATAAAAGGTCCTTTTGAATTTTGCAATATAGATATATAAAAAATCGATTCTTTATTTAAGAATGAATAACTTGTCTTCGGCTTTTTGAACTTTATTTGGATTGTTATAAACATATATAAATTGATTTAGGATCGTTATATGATTTAAGGGAATGTTTTGATTAAAAAAAGAAAGTTGAGGTAGTATTATAATTTGTATATAAAATTCGAGATTGAAATAAATATAATAAAATTGAACTATAAAATCGTCGATTGCAATACCATTTATTTGTAATTTCGTTCGAATCGAGGGAAACTAGGTATCGAACTTTTAAGAACTACTATTGAACTTTTCAGGATCAGGGAGAGAGGATTTTGAATAAAAAGAAATATAAGTAATAGAAATATATTCGAGAATCAAGAAGCATAGAAACGAGATTTCATCTCGTTAACAAATCATTTCACTACAAAGTTTTGTAATTATAAGATTTATCGAATTGTAATCTATAATTTAGAAATTAAAAGTAAGAAAAAAGATAATACCTTTAAATAATATCAAGAAGATCTATATACAGATGAGAGAGCAAAAGCGATATATCTAAACAAAAACAAACGAAGTATGTATGAATATATATAGATATTATTCTATTTTTTATTTAGAAGAACTTTTAATAATATAACGAACCCAACAAACATTTAAAAATCAACCTTAGAATTAAAAGCTACAAAGCTAAAAAGAGAGTACTACAAAGCTATATATATGATCGACTCAAAGCTTAGTATTGTACTAGCCCGATCGGACGCGATCACGTGTATCTCGTGATAATATTTATCAATCAAGAGTATTTATTAATTCTAAAATAAATGGATTCGCTTTTATTAATATTATACTCCTTATTTGTTTATTTCCTATATTTAAATCCAGAATTATATTATTTGAAGCTTCAATTAAAGTTAAAGGATATAATAATATACAAAGCTATACTATTATCTATTTCATATTCCTTAATTTAATAATCAATAATTATGAACAATCTTTTGTCCCTTTCCTTATTATTGAATTAAGGAATTATAATGTTATTTTAGGTAGACTTTAGTTATTAGAAACTTAAGCGAAGTTCGATTGCTTTAATCGATATATTATATAGAACTCTAATTTGTATTTACAAAAATCAATAATTTCCTAAAGGTTTTCCTTTATAGATACAAATTGATTATACTTTTATTTATTTATCCATTTATTATATTTTTCGTTTCTAATATATAAAATAATTAATACTAATAACGATAGGATTTGTATTCTTTTAGAATAAAGAATTATAAAAGAATATTCAAATATACCTATTATAATTGTTATAATAATAATTATCATATATTTTCGGATTATATCAAAATTAATCGCTACAAAATTTTTAAAACAATCTTAAAAAAGAATCTGAATACAAATTCGTAATATACAAAACATATACTATAATAAAACTACACTTGTACCATATACAATGTTATTGAATCCTAAAAGTATTTCGAAATTGGGGTTGATTGAATCGAATCGACCAAATTGACCAAAATTGACCAAAATTAACCAAAATTGACCAAAATTAACCAAAATTGACCAAAATTGACTAAAATTGATCAAATTAACTAAAATTGACCAAATTAACTAAAATGATCGGATTTGATCGAAACGGATTTGACCAAAATGAACAGAACAATTAAAATAATAAAATTAATCAAATCGAATTGATTAATTTCATATGTAATTAATAATTCACATAAAATGAATAAATGAAATAGTTTTTCATAAAAAAATAGATATAACGAAAAACTCGAAATTGCTTTCAAATTTTCTTCAAATATATACTCTATACTATCTGATAAATATATAATAAATATAAAATAATTGAATCAAAAAATGAACTCCAAATTCACTATTAGATAATTATTATTCTTAATCCTTTAATCCTCTTGAATTACTCAATAATTAAAAACTTATCCCTTAATATAAAAATACTTCATTCTTTCAACAAAATATCTTTATTCAATTATAAAAGCAAAATCAAAATTGATTTAAAACTTATAACTCTTTATACTAATTCCCAATATCTGATTTATAATATTACTATAACAAAAACTGATCAATATCAGGACAATTATATATAAGGAAATGAAGCTTATCATCGAATATATAGAACTCTTTGTTAATACATTTTGATTTACCTAAAGAGCTAAAATCTATAAAAGGTGAAGAACTATATAATGATGTATGCCGAGGCACTAGTGCGAGCACTAATGGGCACGTGATCCTTACCATCCTTACCATGCACGTGATCATATTCCGACAGTCTTATTCAAATGTATTCAAATGTATATTAGATTCAATATTTTTATTATTTTTAATATTTCTAATATTTCTGAAAATCGATCCGAATGGACTCTTATTTTAAGGTGAATTTCCCTCAATACTCAACCTTGCAACTACTTTTGTTGAGTTATGATCCATAATCTTTGCAATAAACACACCAAACCAGCCTCAGGAGTTCTGGACCACAATACTGTAGGGTTATCTTTCCTATGCAATCCTGAGTTATTCTACTGATGATTTGACCTTGAATGTCCTCAAACTAAAATAACAGTTGTTGAAGAAAGCACTGCTGTAACAAAGAGTGGAGGGAAATTACAGATGATGGAGCCCGGATTGGATGAGTGTTGAGATAGACGAGTTCAATAAGACATTAGAATTTTCGAGGGGAACCAACTCAGAATCAAAGTCCATCTAAAGAACTTCCAAACAGTGTGGTAACAATGAAGAAAGATCCAAAAAATAATCTATCAACAAATGTTCAACTTCAATACACGAATCAAAACAATACATTTCTCATGGAGAAGGGACTGATGGTTCCGAATACAATCAATTTGCCAAGCTGGAGCTACTTCTCATCTCACCACCAGAGGAACTTTCGCGATCAAACCACAATTGATTCCACACTCTAAACTTAAGAAATCATCTAGACAACTTTAACAATAGTTGTGCACTGCACTTTGTCATTATAACTTCTGGGGTGTCTTGAGGTATTCTTAATTGTTAAGAAAACTACTGCACAACATCCTCAACCCTGTAACACAGTGAGTTCAGATATAGGGTTACATAAATGCCTTTTCCAGCATGATTGGAGCATTTTCCACCAGGTACAGAATAATGAAGTTTCATCCTTAGAAAGTCGACTATCCACAAACTAATGGCAATTTTGGATGGCGTCTCTCAAGAATTAAAGTTATTGGTTGCATTTCTCAATTACGTGGTTTATCAATGAAGGACAAGCCCCATATTTGTGAGGTCTCTGGGAAAATGGCACTGAGACTAGTGGAAAGTGTTTCAAATTCTCTACCATGTTTTGAAGAAGATTGAGGCTTCTATCTCTTTCGCCGATGAATCCACACTCGAAGCGCCTTGTCACCCTGCTCGTATATGCTCATCACTTGCAAACGCTATAGTCCGGTGCAACGAAGGTACATTTTCCAGTACAGCATGTACCAACAGGGCCTGCAATGCTCACGCAAGTTGCACCCTTCGCCAAACACTGATTCAGATACGTCAGTATACTGCATCTCAAGATACGATGTCAGGAAATGCAGACCTTCTTCTTTCGAATGCAGTGTGCATCGTCTGCGACACCTGGCGCATTTTCGCACACTAATCCATCACAACAGGTGCCAACGGGACCAGCGAAGCCGCCGCAGAAAGTACCCTCAGTGAGGCATTGCTATAGTTCACGGATTAGATTTAGCGATTCAGTATCATGGAAGGAGGGAGTGCGGATGGGGAAGAAATACGCTACATGCATCGTCTTGAGGAACAGCCACGGCGACAGTCGATGCTACGAGAAACGCGAGGATGCTAAGTGGTTGACTGAGCTTCATTTTTTGTTTGATAGATTCTGAGAAGTCTTTGTTGCTGACAATGAGAGCACTTATTGATGGAGAAGAACACGAAAATAGGGAAAATAATCCCATTTATATCCTCTAAAGATGTCTTGCAACGCCATGATCGACCGTATGATTCCCATCAGCTGTTCATCAGCTGACCCGAGCTGAATGACTGCCAAGATGCCGCCAAGCAGATTTACGAAACCCCCTTACTTCCCCGAGCTATGTGGTATAACGGTAACGACTTGGCAAATAGTATGCATGTCCGTTTCGAGTTTGTATTCCGTAGTACTTTAAGTACCCCGCATGATGTCAGCATATCCGGAGCAATGGAGGAAACAGCAATGGATTTGTCTTTCAGCTGGAAGTGATACATGACCTTGATGATGTTTGGTGGTAAGCCACGGTCACACTTTCAGGTCAATAGCCCTGTCTGCCTAGGATGCTAGCAGCTCATGGGTACTGATTTATCATTTAGATGTCATTAGCTATGGTTCGAGGCATATTGAACCTCTTGGTCTATCTTAATGTGCTTGTGGAAATCAAGCCGGCGTTGAAAAAATAGCTTTCGTTAGCCATTCACAGTCAACACTTCACTTTTTCAGATTCCCGTGGATACCCGGGAAGGTGGGTCGCCTTAAACGTCTGTGTCAAGGGATTATTATTATCAAAGCTGCCCTTCCAGCCACTTTAGGTTGTCACAGATGACTCAGCGCAATATGCTGAGGAAGAGCGCACTTTTGATCATACTCCTTCATTCTCGGACATCACCCCGCAACCTATTCATCGTGTCACTATCGGAGTCTTTCCGTCCTCAGACAAAGCACCTGCACCGAATTGGTTGACCTCCAGAATCACATATCCATACCTTTGAAAGAGCCCAGCTGAAGCTTGATCTTGCTCGTGCGAAAAGTTTCAACGCCCAAGTCATCCGCAATCGTGCTGAATATTGGGTCAACATAAGTTCCTAACCTTCGACGTTGAAAATCGGGATGGATCATGGTTGTTTGTCGGACTTCACTTCTTAGCCGAGTACTAGACTTTTAATCATGTCTTGCTTACTTTCCGCGATGTTTATGGATATGGCATATGGCATGTATTTCTTTGTGTGACATGACTTCTTGTGCCTGGAGTTTCCATCCCCCTGGCGCTGCGCAGGGAAACCACTTTTTGCAAATCCGCTTGGCCCTGTCGTTTTTTCGTCTCATGTTCTGGAAGTCCCGGCATATGCCATCCCACCATTTGGTTTGTGGTCGCTTCGATGATTTTATGAGCTTGAGTATTTGGTGAATCGGGGCGTGGACGGAACCAATTCCTTGGGTATTTCACAATGACCTTTTTCAGAAAATGATCCCTAAGAGCGTTCCAATGGTATCATTTTTTGTGGTTAGCACAAATAGCCCGTCGAAGTCATCGAAGTTGAGTCCCGTCGATCGAGGCTAATCTCCAAGTTCAAACGCGGTTGAAAAGTCGAAAGTCTTTTTTATTTTGTTCAAATTCATGGGTTCTAAGATCGCTATTCATGAGTATTTTGGACGGATGTTGTATTACAATGACATGATCATTATTAATTCGAACTTGTCATCGTAACTCAAACGGCCATTCACATGACGCCAATCAACAAATATCAAATGGTCAAATGATTTGCGGCAATGTAAGCCGGATTCTGTAAGCACTGGTTACTCTAGAATTAGCTAATAATAGCCATCCTTTCAGCATTTAGAAAATCCTTTGACCCTGTTTAGAGATGTTGGTTGGAGCATTTTTATGTCTTTACCGCGCGGCACTGGCCATGGTGTAGAATTTGGTCACCAGGAATTCAGGATCGCCTTAGACTTTGAACTGCCGACATGAAGATAATTACAGTATTTTACTTTAACTGAATTCTCCATTAGATGATTCATCATTCTTTGTGTATGAGGGTCGATGTTGCCAGAAAAGGATATCCCAGACTGTGTATGTTGTGAATTTCCGGGCCGCAAATCTACTTCGCCATACTTATTTATGTCGGTACTGCCATTCCCGATAACTAAAATATGAATTGCTGCCTTAAGTTGTACCAATTATGCCTAGCGAATTGAATGAATCGCCAGAATGCTATGTCGAAGGCCAAGTCCAGATGTCAATAGCTATTGATAGCTAGAGCCTGGTTCGAACGGGTCTGTACCCATTCTATCGATCCATCTAATGTCTTGTGAGTTATCAAGCGGATTCGACTATGATCTGACCTCCGGTGTCCATGGCCTACTGCTAAGAGTAAGGCGGGAGTTCCTGTGGCTTATATTCAATCTGTTCCCTAGCTACAATACTTGAAAGTGCAACCTCAGTGCTGTGTGTGCTAGAGAGATCAAACTCTTTGCGGCGTGTAATCAATGCTACCTCATGTCAGGATTGTTTAGGAAAACCAAACGCAATGCGTGTGAGAACCCCATTATTACCTCACGACAACCTAGTGGTGATAGGCCAAAACAAAGAAGAAGACACTCGGAAACGGTCAAAAGCGAGAATTCTGATCATCCTCATTTATTCAAATCAAAAACATGGCATATTTCTGGCGGTAGCAAGGAGACCCTTACCACTGATGAAGTAAGCCCTAAACTACCAGAATCACCAAAGCAAAATGGACTTGTGAAGTCCTTTTTCTCCACCAAATCAAAGAAGATTTCGGCTGAGGAAGATGACTCCGATGATGAATTTTGGCATTGTAAGGGAGGTGAAGGAACTGGAATGCTTGTGGGAGATGGAAATCTGTCAAAGAGAGACTTAAACTCTCGTCAATCAGTCAAGGTTAATGCACCGGATCCAATTCCTAGTCGTTCTAAGCCCAATGCTGGGCAAATACAACGTAGAGTTTCTACTCGAAAGACTCGTGCCACTTCTAAACCGATAATGCCAAACAGTCGCTCTAGTTCTAAAGATTCATCAGCTTCAAGAATGACAACAACATCACCAGTCTCTTCGTCGACCAAATCTAGATCACCTTATGGAAAATCATCAGCAGCTTCATCCTTCCTTAATCCACGCTCGATTAGTTCTGTGTACAACCAAGGAGAACCTGGAAAGATTAGTTCTCGAACCAGCAGCTCTAATGGTAATTCTGAATTGGAAGAAAATTATCATGGAAGAGATGGTAGAAATTCGCGCAGAGAGCGGCCTAGGAATACTGAAGGTATGTCTTTCCTTTCAGTACACATATCCTGATAGAGATATATTAACAACACAATAGGCCATGCTTCTGACGATAGCACTTCTTCCAGGAAAAGCCAGAATAACAAATTCAGATCGAGTAGCCATACTTCCAAGGCTTCAGCAAATAACACCAGCAACCAAAAAAATCATCTTAATGAGGAAAAGAAGAAACGACGCCTCGGCACTCGGGCTAAGAATGACGACTACAAAGAGTATTACGGAGAACTAGACGAAAATTCCCACAGCTCTCGTAATAAATACAAGTTACCTTCCACAAGAGCAAGGGAAACGCATTCCCTCGGCACACAGAGCTGTAGTAACCGAACGGGGAACCAAGAATAAAGGGTTGCCTAGAATACCGGTTGATATTCACAATTCTCATTTCGTATGATAATCGTGTTGAAGAGAGTATTTGTAAGTGATTTACTACAGGCATGTATTATAGGCTATTTGAGGTTTTTAGCGCGTCATTTTGAGAATCACAACTCAGAGATTGCTTCGAGGAGTTTCAAATACTATGGTAACTATTAGCGAGTACATTATGGTAGTGGTAATGTGATCGGAATCAGGGGATTCATATTTTACTTTTCTCCACTAAATTCCAGGCTAATAAGTGATTGTTTTACTACATCTTTTTCTTGTTCTATTACGTTTAACTGTTTTGTACTTATAATGATGCTTCCTTTCTCATTTCTTCATCAAATGTTCAATACTGTCTTCTGCATTTCCTTCCTGTCTTGGCCTGCTATTTATTCACTTAACTACCACAACAACATGCCATGAACCTTCGACTTGGTATTAGTGTCAAGATACATCATAGATATGGCATTTGATCATCCTACTAGATTCCAACGAAATAACCCAACAATCCTTCCAGAGGCTGACGCGGTGCAATTCTATAACGTTAACCGCCAACCGCCAGCCCCACTCAAAGTACAACTTTTCAGGTACATGTTTCAAGTAACCCTCGTGAATCCTATTGGCTTTTCTCCCACAATAATCCTCGCTCATATCTTCGACTGAAGAAAATGGCGTGCAAGTGTGTTGGTAATACTTATATTGAAGTGTAGAGATCACGGTGGAGAACTCTGCTCCCGAGAGATAATAACCTTAAACCACGAACATCAAACCACCTCTCAAACCATGAACTCAATCAAAAACAAACTCATCACCGAAGAAATAAATCACCAAACTCGAACTCGTAGTAACACCGATCCAAAACCAACAAAAAGATCGCACTCTAATTCCACCGCATCCACAGACTCAGGATATGCGAGCGGATGGGGTTCCATTCATTTCTGTTCAAAGGGATCATTTCGACGAAAATCTATATTCAACGATGAACATTTGACATGTGAGGGACATCCTGTAGCCTTCGAGTATGGGGATGATATTAAGGTACTTTATGTTGGAGAGGCGAAAATTGCGAATTTGAAAGAACAAATGGGTAAATCGAGAGAAATTATCATCAATTCCTCACCACGGAAAAAGAAACTAGGAAGCACATACAAATATCGTGGAAATGCGTGTGAGGCTAGTACTCGCGGTAACTGGATATCAGAAAAGCCAAAACCGATACGAAGGGGGAAGATGGTGAAAGATGATAGGGGACACGTGAGACCAGTTTATTCTGATGAAGGACCTATTGATTTGGGAAGGAGAATTGCTTGGGAATCCATTAGCACTGTTTCTTTGAGTAGGCTGTATTTTTCCGGGATACTAGAGAATGTACTGATTCGGAAGTAGATTTGAAGGTGCCGACGATACAGGCTCGGAATGGGACGGAAGGAGGGGTGGAACAGACTGTGAGACATTTATGGAGCTGGGGTTTTGGAACTGGATGAAATGATTTAGCATTTATGTTTACGCTTGGAAGATGTAATGGGGGATGGATTTTGTGATTTGTGGTGAGAAGACACATAGCTGAGTGGGGATGTGGTTTTGACCAAGGGTTTCTAATACTCCGTGACTAATTAGCAATGTTAGGAAGGTCTTAATTCCTTAATCAGGCTGTGACATTCAGTTCATTTCGAAGATCTGGCCTTCCCTAATATCAGATGTATATGGAATATTAACCGTTCCACGATACGGCCTTGGATTTTGCGACGATTGATTCTAAGTCGAAACTCTGTGTGGGATTTTTGTGTTTCTAGATCGAAAATGGGAGACGGAGCATGAACTTTATGCCGATGAAAGTGGGAAGAGAAAGATTAACAAATATGGCAATGAGATTTTATGAACTAAAGGAAAAAGAAAATATTAAGATCGCGTTAGGTTCGAGCTTCATAGAGCTAATGAACACAATAGCCGTGAATAGTTGAATAGATATTTTCCTTAACTACCGCCACCTCAATCCCAGTCCCAAATATATATGCATATGACAAATCATTAATCTATCGTGGTACCCGCCGGCCTGAAATGCTCATGTCCATGCTATCTTCTCATATTAATCGTGGTATCCGGCCGCCAAAATGCTCATCCCCAAACCATTTCCCCACAAAATCATGCAAACTTCTTGACATGCATTCCAGTTTTGCACAGCCTAGCTGCAACGAAACAAGCCACAGTAGCAAGAAGCAAGGCTCCGCAAAATCCAATAGTAGGAACATATCCTGAATTCGAAAGTATCTGACCAGCAACTGGTGTCCCAATCAAAAGCCCTAATCCACCAACCGCAAATGTCATGCCCATTCTCGTGCCTACTACCCCGAAATGTGGACTCAACGACACAATAACTGTGGGTGGGATTGACACGAAACATCCTGTTGAGAATCCATAAAGGATAGCAAATACAACGAGACCGCCAACAGAGTGAATACCAGTCCAACTAAAAGCTACGACGCTCGCGATGAGTGTTCCTGGTATGATGATGTTTAAGGGTCCAAACTTATCTGCGAAGTAGTTGGGGATAATGCGACCGAAGATAGATGCCGCATTGATGGTACTCAGCATATAGAATGCCGAATTGGAAGACATGATATTTTCATCCATGGCGTATGATGAAATATAGTAGAAGGGGATGTTGAGACCCATGAATCCGAAAAATAGACCTATGGTAAAAAGTATGTATGGTGGTTCTTTGAATGCGGCCAGGTCTATTAGCTTTCGTTTTTGCGAGGGCTTTACACGCATCTTCATTATACTCATGGAGATTGTAAGGGTGGCGAGGAAAACGAATCCAAGGGCTCTTGTTGTCCAGGCAAAGCCTATCTTAGGTTGAAGGTTATGGAAAATGATCGGGTAAATTACACCACCTGTAAATGTTAGCCACTGATAATTGATACCTCAAGTTTTCATTCTTTAGAGATGAGTCGTGGAATCAATACATACCAAGAGAACTTCCACTAGCAGCAATTCCAGTCGCAAAAGCTTTGCGTGTCGAAAAATAAGTAGAAACAATTGCGACACTGGGAACAAAAAGACATCCCAATCCAATTCCCATGCAGACTGCTTGGGCAAGTATGACTTCCCAATAGGTTTTGGAGATGGATGTCATCATCATACCGAAGACAACTAAAAATGTACCAGTAAATAGAAGTGGACGAAAGAGTCCAGCATCTAGAAAGAGGTTAGTTTTTGATAATGATGGAAGGGGAGGCTATGAAGGGGAAGGGGGCCTACCGAAAAGAGGGCCAGTAATAACCCCCACAAGTAAAAGCAAAAAAGCTTGAATAGAACCAATCCATGAAACATTAGATGGTGACTCGTGAGATAGTAAATCATTTTCATAAAAAGTTTGGAATGCACCAAACATGTTTACTATGCCCCTATTGTCTCAATGTCAGCCATGCAACCATTTCCCTCCATGAAGCTAAGTCTAGACATACCATGAATTGAAAAATAGGAAAAAACTCCCAACGACTTGAAGCCATGCAACAACTCCTCCATTTGGAATATCAGCGTGAGGATTTGGAGCTACTCGAGGAAGTTCTTCAGCAATGATTTCAGAATCATTACCCGATAACTTTTGATCTTTTGATTTGATAGATTCCCCAGCTGAAGTATTTTGATCCAAATCGGTTGATGTTTGGGAGGACGGGAAATTGGCTGGATCCGTTTCCGACCTTTCTGAGTGATTGTGCATGGCTAGGTAGATTTATATTGACGTTCCTTTGCCTTCAAGAATTGATTTTGTTAATTGAGTACTATCCCGTATATATCGAACAAGTACATCCTTCTCTCTTATAATCAATCCTTCGCGCTCAGAAGTTTCCAAATTAATATAACTTGTAACCAAATCACAATCTATAAAGCGCGGGTTTGATATAAATAGACCGCGGATGCTGCGGTAGGATCTACTCATTGAGTGGTTATCTCCGCCAATCGGAAAGCATGTTGATGGTAGGATCGCTAAATATGTGGAGAAAAGTCCGTGAAGAAGTCAAGAAGTGGGTGAGTTGATGGGATTCCTTGGGATTTCCTCATTTAGCTTGAGCATTTTGAATGCGTTTAGATCTCGGGAAAAAAGAGTTAGGGCCGAGAGTTGTTATCGGCAAATTAGTGTGGTAGAGTGGCGTATTGACATTGATATTGAGAAAGAAGCGAAGATTAGATGGATATATTAATGACGAATTTGGGAACGGCATCGCGATGTTGTCATTAAAAGATCGGAATTGTTCTACGAAGCGTAAAGCACTTTTGCATCAGAGCTCCACTAGTACTTATTGGGACTAGCTCACCCTGCCACCATCCTTTTATCCGACCTGCTAACCTAATTATGTATCATATACTATAATAAGAGAGACAACATTAGACTTGCGTTCATCGTTCATCCGCCGCCACCCTATCTCATCCCAAAATATATAAGATTTCACCATGTCCCCCAAAAATGAGCGGGCCACGAACCCACGAAATATGCGTCAAATAATCAATAATTAATCTTCACGAATACATTAACCAATCAAGACTCCAAACACCAGAAAGAAAGCAATCGACACCTATCCTACCCTTACAAAACAACCTCCATTAGATCGCCATTGCACAAAAAATTATTAAGAAATATGAACCATTGCCAATCGCCGCTTGCTCAATAATTCAACCCTTTAATCCAACCATGGCGCCACCATTCGCGGCTTCCCCTTGAATCTGTGCTTCTTCCGTAGCTACAAGCTCAACTCGTGCAGCGACATAACGCTCCAGATTCACTGAAGGATTGCCAGCTGGTTTGATACCGAGCATTAGAGTAATTTGAACCTCGCCATGCATTTCACGATCATCCCCAAATAGGTGGGCATTGTCCGGAGAAACAATATCTCCTCGCACGGGGCTGTAGAATGTGACTGGAGAGTGAGGTCTGGCTTTGATGACGAGGTTTAATTGACTCGCCAGGTAGGCAATTTCGATACATGACGGTGTACAGAAATCTATGATTTCTCGTCGGGATTTTCCACAAAGAAGGCAAAGTGGTAAAAGTATGTCGAATAGCTCTCCACCCATTCGCTTGAACATGTCGTCATCCGCTTCGTAGTATAGGTCTCCATTACTGGCATTTACTGCGTCATAGACAAAAAGTATACTGCTGTTCCTAAGACAGAATTAGTTCTAAACTACATCGTCAATCTACTCAAGGGATACTGGGGTATAGTAAAATTCATATTCAAACATTTTAAGGTATTACTGACCCTGCATGTGGCGTATACTGGCTTGATAATGTTCGATTTCTTGTGGCATATTCGAAAAGACAGCTTCCAACAAATATCGTGATACTAATGCCCGGAATATTGTTCTGATGCTCAGTTTATTGAGGCATGACGATTGGAAATAGTCAGGAATATCGCTTAAATTCATGACCTTCAAGGAGTTTTGGAGGAGCGATACTGTTGTCATATTCTTTCTACTGTTCCTATGGTGGTTATACAACTGAGCAATGTTGGATCTAGAAAATTGAAGACAATCATCCTGTATGATGCCTCCAGTAGCGAACAAATCTAGAGTGCAGCCGAGGAGGTGATGGATGGCTTCCAGGCGATTTTTTACTTTTTCTTTTTCAAGTGGGCACCGTGTAATGTTGCGATTTTCCGATGCCCAAGAAACAGGCGGGGGAGAGCTGTTCTCGGCGGATTTTGGCGGTGCCGATGAGGACCTTTCGAGACCAAAAGGGCCCCAAACCAAAGGTGCATTTGTGGTTCCTAATGAAATGCCCGCCTCGTGCTCGGCATGGGTTATCCTGTTATCATTAAGCGTGCAACTTCTGCCAAGGCCATGACGCGCCCCATTATCAGGAATGCAAAGTGCGCATCTCTTCGGCTGAGTGAGCTCTGCAATCTTTGAATCAGGGTTCAATAATCTGCAGGGAAATCCGCGTATAACACAACGTTGGCAAGGTCCATCGGCTTTCCGAATGCCTGTTGCTTGTATTTGCCTAGCTTTGTACTTGTTCTGGTCGCCCCTTGATAGACTTTTGTACCAGGGCGATGTGTGTGCAGGAAAGAAATGTCGCTTGATTTCCGACCTCTTCGGAGCTTCCGACAGGACATCCTCGGGATCTTCTTCCAAAACGCGGCATGTTCGCCTAATTTGATCTACGATGTTCAGTCAGCATATTGATGATTGAGGTGTAGAAGTGCCATGATGCAAACACCTCAAGAAACCAGCACTCCGAGGGAAAGGAAAAATCAAGTGCGAGAAGATATTGTGCTTACAGCAGCTTTCACATTTTGATACTTGCTCTTTTGACGGAAAATTTTTCTTTCTTGACGGTCGCTTTATGCATTGAGTTTTATGTGTATGACAGTGATCGCACTTTCCGTCGGCATCCTTGAAGTTGTATTGGCAATCGATCTTGTTTTCATAGCACAACTCACAGCGCTGGCATGGATGATCCGTTGGCTCATACTTTTAATCTGAGGGGAATACAATACACTTAATTTCTTTTGATTGATAGCTTTCACATGCCGGCGAACGTTTGACTCCGATATCTTGCAAATCTTTCATCCTTCGTTCCATTCTTTCATTCCATTTTTCTGCTTGAAACTTTTTTCGTTCGGCCTTTTCTCTCCTTCGGATTGTACTTTCACTAATAAGTCCTAGCATATTGAATAAAGTGATTAGAAAGTAATTTAAGTTATAAAGAGTATAAAGATATTCTCTGAATAGGTGCTTGAGTAGTGATATACTCTATGAATGCTTACTAGGAAATCTTGGAATCATAAACACTTAAGTACAAAAGCAGGTTCAAGTTATCAACAAACGTACCACAATTTACAAAATAAACCAACGGCACGTCGCTCTGTCAACATATTTCCTGGCCATCTCTTCAGGTTGACCTAGCAAAGCTTGCGGGGTAGATATGTTTCGAGTGTTCCACTATATTTGCTTTTCTAAATCACAAGGATTGAATGATATATTGTCTGATAGATTCAGCTTATTCTTGAGGATCTTTTGCCTATGTGGATTTGGCAGGTCGAAAAGGATATCAATATATCGAAGTCTATCAAGTCGATACAAGCCATTTCTTCTTTCACGGTTTGATACGAGCAGATGAGAGCAGAGAACCTCCCTGGTTAATGGGCAAGCTTCCGATGCCATGGTAAGATATTTATATCACATCTACTGACTGTTACTTGTGCTAATATCTTGTTTTAGAAGAACCATTGCTGGAATATTTCAACAGGCATCAATCATTCCGATGATAGATGGGCTTCGTGGTTTCATCAAACATCTTCCTAATAAACCAACAGTAAGTTTCCATTGAGCAATGAATTAAGTTGCATCCCAAACTGATATAATCAAAGTGTATGGTACTTGGCGGTGGCTATTCAACAATTTGCCTTGTTCGAGAGACTTTGTTGGAGCTTGGAAAGGAACTGGATATTACATTTTACCAGTATAACGACAAGTATATGATTTGAAATGAAGGTTCCAAATATATTGCTGACTATCAAAAGGAAACCAGTGGCAGCTGGGGCTGTCGACATGGCGGCTGTCGACATGGCGGCTGTCGACATGGCGGCTAACCCCGATATTGTGGAATCTAGGGTCTTGAGGTCGTCGTATTCCATCTTGACCAAATATCCTTGGTCGCCTAAACAGGAGAAGTTGAAGCCACAGGCTGATTGATTATGAACCATCGCAAAATTCTCTTGACGGATCATGGGCTTTCTTGGCTCACGAATGGTTAGGGAGACAGGTATGTTCTTAAAGTTAAGGGTTGATTTCCTTGTGGTCGTATCACTGATATCATCTAGGGCGATGCGATCCAATCGTCACAAATCTTTACCACTGACAAGAAAGAGTTTCAGTGGCGTCAGCGAGATGTCCAGAAGATTGTTGATCTGTTTTGGAACGAAACAATCAAATCCTGGAGTGGCGATCCCGGCCCGAAGCTCTGGATATTACCAGCTCAATTAGATGGGCTTGAATAACTTGGTAATTTAACTCAAATTTGACCTGTACTTCTCATATACTAATGTTTGGACTATCAGACACAATTGAATTGACTGTCGATTTCCGCGAAGAGTTTGCCCAGTTCTCGTCGATGCTACCCAAAAGCCAAAGTTTCGGGAAATTCATGTCTTCAAGTACTGTGTGGAACTCCATCTGGATGGAGAATCCCTAAATTTTGTCATCAAAACGAAGGATAAAAAAGGGGGTATTCACATCCTTCGCCTCAATCACGCAGGAACAATGGACTCGGTGGTTCTGAAGGGTGACTGTCCTCAAGTCTTTGAAGAGGAGAGTGCAGGTCTATGGAGTTCGGGGTCATCGGGAAGCAGTCGTAGGTTGACGAACGGGTCAATCATCTCATCACCTGCTTCCTCCGCCACCTTATCGGCGGGCGACTCTTCACTACCTGATGATGGAGGTGTGAAACGGGTATATCCCGTGACACCTATATCATCTTTGACGCATTAGCTCAAAAGCTTTAATGTGGATTCCCCGAATTTACAACTGCTCAAAGAGGCGGATTTGGAGAATCCCTTTTCTCCCACCTACCCAAAAGAGGCTTTTGGATTGAAAAGGACTCCGCGTCGTTGTGCCGGTAACTTTTTGGCCAACCCTTCCCGGTAGCCCGCGCGGCAGGGCGGCACACCCCTGGAGCCGCGGCCACGAAACCTTGATGCGATAGGAATACCATTCGATGAGGCTAGATACGCCATCGATGAGATTTCGCTTTTGTGCGCGGAGCCACTTTTGCCTGCGCAGTCATCTGTGGTGCTGGACGATACGATTGTCGTTCAGCCTCGGAAGTATGTTGCTTTCGTGACTCCTGTGAACGCGAGATGATTGCAATTTGTGGTACTTTACGTTCTGGTCTTCCGTTTTCATGGTACATATCTCTTCATGTTCATTCTATTAGTTGGCTATGGTATATTCTCTAACTTTTTGCGATCTGTTTAAGGTCTACTTTGCACCCTTTATCTGTCATTGGAGGAAGAATTGCATATTGGGGAGTTTAAATGAGGTGGTATTTTGTACTTGGGCGTTCAGATTGGAGCGATATATCATGGGTGGTCGTTTTATGGAATGAATGGATGAATGGCGTTAGTGTATTTTAATGTCGCCGATATCAAATGCGAGAGGCTATAGAGGCCGTAGGATTCCCAGCTTCGAGCCCACAATAATCGCAGATGAGAAACACAGACCGGTGAGCTAAGAGCGTGGTGTGAAGCCTATGTATCGAACCCAGCTGGTATGAAATCTTATTTACGCAAATCGTTTAGCTGACGATAGAGGAGATAGAACTTGTGCAACAATGGGTGAGGTAGAGTGGCTTAATTTATTGGAAAGTGCGATCAGGAGAGCAACTATGGCTAGTGTGACATGTAAGGATTGATGCCTTGATATTTTTTATAGAATGGAGACAGCAGCCGGGTATGCGAGAGGGTTAATTGCTAGCTCAACCCCGGAACCTCAACAAAACACAGGTAATGCTGTCACGGATTATGCATTGAGTTTCCTGAGACAAGGTTTGAGAGTGACTGAAGGGTTTAATGCTAAGAGAGGTTGGGGCAGTGATTATTAATGGCAGTGGTGTTGTACGGGTGGTGAGAGATCGTTGATGCAAAATTCCCTTTAAAGTATATTCCTTTTGACGTTCAAATGTTGGCCTGGGTTTAGCTAGCTTACATATGGTCAATTCATGTCAATATTTCGTGTTTTTCTGATGGTGTCTTTTTATTTACACCCGCCATGCCGCATTGGGACCCCGATGTATTGCTTTGAAATATATATCGCATGAAGTCATGTTCAAAGTATTCATGAGATTCCATAGCCACGCTTGTTCTCATCAAAAAATATTATTAAGGCTTATCAATGCTCATCTAAAAAATGACAAATGTGGAGCACACGGCCTTAGTCCAGTAGTAAATGTCGAAATTTCGGAACTGCAAGTTGTTAAGACCAATCAAAGCTCTCAAGTGGAACTGCAGGATGTAGATTTACAATGTGTGCTCTTTCCGATACTATCCATCAACACATGTTATTCGGGCAATTGCTGATATAAAGTCAAACTTACATCCATCACTCCAAATTTCCGAGCATTCTCTTCACAACTCACATTATTTTCTCCCAACATGACTTCCAAATCTTGGCCCTACACAAATCAAATGATAATGGGCAATCCGAGGATGTTAAGACCACAGTGACGGATGGATTCATTGAGACCGACTTGCTGATTGTTGGAGCTGGACCTGCCGGAGCATCTCTGGCTTGTTTTCTGGGTCATCATGGTGAGTCTATATATCTTCCTTGGGTTTTCACTACCTACCTCCCACAGAGCTTTTCAAAGCTCGGACTGTTATGGATGGACAGGAAAGATGCTCGGAGAAGGAAGCGAGAAGTGAGAACAAAATGGAATAATGGTACTGATAGTCCTAGACCTCCGAGGAATGGTTATCGCATCCACTCCTGGTACGGCAGACACTCCTCGTGCCCACATTACCAATATTGCAGCAATGGAATGTTTGCGTGATATAGGTTTGGAGGAAGAGTGTTTACAAGCTGCTGTTAAAGGTGACTCAATGTTACATACGCGATGGTGTCGTGCTTTAGCTGGTGAGGAGTATGCAAGAATTTACTCATGGGGAAATAACCCGAAGCGTGCTGTAAGTTGAGGAGTGAGTTGAAATAGCTTCGTAAAAACTAATATGTGCCACAGGGTGATTATGATGCCGCAAGCCCATGCAACCATGTTGATATTCCTCAGACCGTTCTCGAGCCGATCTTGATCAATCGGGCCTCTCACAGTGGATTTAATTGTCGGTTTGATACCACCTTTTATCTTTTGAAAATGACTCCGCCTCAGATACAATTACTAGCAAAGTCCAAGACAATTTAACGAAACACATCTATCACATTCGGTCTAAATACTTATTCGGATGTGATGGAGCTCGAAGTCAAGTCTTGAGACAGTTACAAATCCCATTAATCAAAAAGCCTGGACGAAGGTTAGCTATAAACATACTGGCCAGAGCGGAATTGGGACACATCATGGGGAATAGGATGGGAAATTTGCATTGTATTATGAGGCCGGATGAAGAACATCCTGCTTTTGGATGGACTGCTATTGCCAGAATGGCGAAACCTTGGAATGAGTAGGTTCTTTGCCAAGTTTGAGTAAGAAAAATACTAACAGTTCAGGTGGATGTTTATTCTTTTTCCTTCTCCTGGAGCTGGGAAAGATTTCAATCCATCAGACGAAGAGTATTTGAAATGTGTTAAAGATATGATTGGAGATAATTCGATCCCCGTTGAAATACTCGTAGTCTCTAAATGGCTTATCAATGAAACGGTGGCGGAATACTACTCTGACGGGAATATGTATGTCTTCGGCTCCCCTCCTCATGCTCTATTTCGCCCACTAAGTTACTTAGCTTTTCCCTCGGCGATGCGGTTAACCGTCACCCACCGCTGAACGGCTTAGGATCTAACACTTGCATACAAGACGCTTATAATCTTGCCTGGAAAACCGCATACGTCCTGAAGGGGAAAGCAGATTGTGGTCTCCTCAACTCGTATAGCTTAGGGCGGCAACCAGTCGGCCAATCCATTGTCACACGAGCTAATCAAGGGCTTCGAGATCACGGCCCAGTATGGGAAGCATTAGGGATGATGGATACATCTATCGAGATACGCCAAAAACATTTCGCAGAACTTCCGGAAGCTACACCAGAAGGAGCAGTGCGCCGAGCACGCTTCCAAGCTGCGGTAGAAGGAACGGCGCGTGAATATCATGGTGTAGGTATTGAGATGAATCAACGCTATGAATCTTCTGCTGTTTTTCTTTCCGACGAAAAACCAAGACCATATTTGCCAATGGATCCAGTTCTTGAACATGAGATTACTACTTATCCCGGAAGTCGCCTTCCACATGCGTGGTTAAACACCAAGATTCCAGGGAAACGGTTTCAACAATTGATCTTGCTAGACATGGAAGATTTTCCCTTTTCACGAGAATTAGGGGAGAGAAGTGGAGAACTGCTGCGATGAAAGCGGCAGAGATTCTTGGGCTAGAGATCAACGTATACTCAATTGGTTGGAGACAAGATTACGAGGACGTATATTTTGATTGGGCGCGACGAAGAGAAGTTAACGAGATCGGATGCGTGTTGGTGAGACCTGATAGATTTGTGGCTTGGAGATCTATGGATATTATAGACGTACCGGACGAGAAGTTATTGCTAGTGTTGAAGACTATTTTGAGTCGCTAGACATTACGAAGCCTGCAACTATAAAAGGCTTTCAAATTGTTGTATCTAATTGAAACATTTGAATTATTTGGAAATATTAAAATATTCTCAAATATCAAAACTTATATTTAATCTGCTAGTGCGAACTACTGGACACCCTGAGCTTTAATATTTTACATTGAACAGGAAAGATCATACCCCACTCCACCGTATTCTATCCTTGGAGGAAGATCAAATCCTATTCAAAAGTTTGTCTTGCATGTCGGATATGCGGTACGTTCTTGCCAAAGAAGCTGTCTGGTGCGCTTCTACACAGGATGTGGGGTTTGTGACTTCACAACCCCGCAACAGGGCAACATCCAATTAATTCCTAATAAACCCATAAATATTCTTTGCCCCTCAGGTCCACCCATCAATGCCCAAACACGAAACAGGTCAGCAAACTTGTCGATAGATTAGATAAAGTGATTATGATTTATTGGAAGCCCAACTCTGATGCTGAGCTTCCTTTTCCCCTCCAACATCCCCCAACATCCTCCAACATAAAAGAAGGTTTACAAAGACTCTCAGAAACAATGCTCTACTCTCAAGGAAGCCGTTTAGTATATCGCTATGACGCCGAAGAACTTTGGATTGATCCATGGGGTCCAAATGCATTTCGTATTCGCTCAACCAAAGAATCGCAATATCCAGATCCTAACGAACTATGGGCACTCCAGGAAATCGAAACTCCAGCTCCAACAATCAATGTAGAAAAAAAAGAAGCATCAATAATCAATGGTTCAATTCGCGCAACAATCACCTCAAGAGGAAAAGTAATCATCCACAACGGCGACGGAAAGATCCTACTGGAAGAATACGCACGTCATCGCCTCGATGTGGCTGATCCAAAGTGTTCCGCGATAAATGTCGAAGCCCGCGAGTTTAAACCCAATCCCGGCGGTAGTTCTACCCATCATTTAACAATGAGATTTGAATCTCAAGACAAGAATGAGAAAATATTTGGAATGGGTCAATATCAGCAACCTTATCTTGATCTCAAAGGTTTAGATCTCGAACTCGCTCATCGAAATTCTCAGGCTAGTGTACCATTTGCTCTTTCTTCCCGGGGCTATGGATTTCTATGGAATAATCCTGCTATTGGTCGCGCTGTGTTTGGGAAAAATATCATGTCTTTTGAAGCTTACTCTACCTCGTTCCTCGATTACTGGGTCGTGGCAGGTGAGAGTCCTTCTGAAATTGTGCATCGGTATGCTGCGGTAACGGGGACAGTTCCCATGATGCCGGAGTATGGACTTGGATTTTGGCAGTGTAAATTGCGGTATCAAACGCAAGAAGAGCTATTGGAAGTAGCCAGAGAGTACAAGAAAAGAGAATTACCCATTGATCTCATCGTGATAGACTTTTTTCATTGGCCCACCCAAGGTGATTGGAGATTTGATGAGAAATTCTGGCCGGATCCAGATGCAATGATTAGGGAACTCAAGGAAATGAATATCGAACTGATGGTGTCTATTTGGCCAACAGTTGATACGCGGTCCGAAAACTTTGAAGAGATGCTAGAAAAAGGATATTTGGTACGAACGGATAGAGGTATAAGAATCGTGATGGATTTTGAGGGTGATACGATTCACTTTGATGCCACGAACCCTGGAGCCAGAAAGTATATCTGGGAGAAAGCGAAGAAAAACTACTATGACAAAGGGATTAAGGTCTTTTGGTTGGATGAAGCTGGTTAGTACTTTTTATTGTATCGCCCAACTCAGGTCGTTTCTGTAGTCTAGCACACAAGATTTAAATAGCTGATTTTGAACCCAGAGCCTGAATATACAGCCTACGATTTCGACAACTACCGCTACCACCGCGGCACCAACCTTTCAATTGGTAACACCTATCCCGTAGAATACGCTCGAGCATTCTACGAAGGCATGTCAGCAGCCGGACAGAAAAATGTCGTCAACCTCCTGCGATGCGCATGGGCAGGATCTCAAAAATACGGCGCCTTAGTCTGGAGTGGTGACATCGCTTCATCATGGTCTTCATTCAGAAACCAACTAACTGCGGGTTTAAACATGGGTATTGCGGGAATTCCATGGTGGACGACGGATATTGGTGGTTTTCACGGTGGTGATCCAACGGATCCCGCTTTTAGGGAGTTATTCGTGAGGTGGTTCCAATGGGGCACTTTTTGTCCAGTTATGAGATTACATGGAGATAGAGAGCCGAAACAACCCCAGGTTGGTGAAGGGGGTGGATCGACTTGTCTTAGTGGTGCGCCTAATGAGGTTTGGTCGTATGGGGAAGAGGTGTATGAGATATGCAAGAAATATATGAAGTTGCGAGAGGATATGAGAGACTATACAAGGGAAATGATGGCCGAGGCTAGTGAGAAGGGAAGTCCTGTTATGCGTCCTCTTTTCTATGAGTTTCCAGATGATCCACGATGTTGGGAAATTGAGGAACAATATATGTTTGGGCCGAAATATTTGGTCTGTCCTGTATTTGAGGAGGGAGCAAAACAGATAAAGGTTTATCTTCCGGCGGGGCAATCCTGGAAGATAATTGGTCATGGGAATGATGAATCTTGGAGTGGAGGGCAAGAGATTGAAGTAGCCTGCTCCATTGAGACTATGCCCGTGTTCATCAAGAATAATTAGGGTGAGGGGAATGTCAAATGACGAATTTCACTGTTTGACAATCTGCCGAGATTCTTCCCATGACAAAAACTCTTCATCATTTCTTAATCATGAATTTTGCGGTTATACTCGAATTAGGTGTAAAAAATTACATGAATACAGGTCCTGATATGTAGGATTATAAACTGGCTTTTCCACGACTCTCAAATGGCAAGACCAAAACCAGTAGTCCTGCTGCAATGAATAGAGCTCCACTTGTGTAAACCGGAGCGGACGTTTCAAGGTTCGCAAACATCGCAATAATTGGCTTTTGTCTGATTAGTCTATGTTGATACTGGTTATATAACGCAAATACGCGAGCTGAAGAGGAAGGGAGAAAACTTACAGCCATAATCCCAAAGATTCTGTTCGAGGTTGCAGTCAGAGCGTTACCAGTACCGCGGTCTTTTGTTGGGAATATTTCCGGAGTATATGCATAGAGAACAGCATACATAACATTGGAACAGAAGTTAAACGCACAATTCCAGCCCAATAATGCCGTAGATGTCATAGCCGTAGTGGAAGCGTACAAAAATACTCCCGTCGCTATGGTACTAAGAGCCAGAGTTCCTTTTCTACCCAGTCTTGGAACTTCGATGAGATAACCGCCAATAAGTGCACCGGGGATTCCAAGCACAGATATGATTAGAGAGTTGCGATATGTCAGATATGTACTCCCATCTCCAAATTCAGCACCTCTGGTTGCTTGGATGTAAGGGAGAAATGCATTGTAGAGGGGGTAGCCAAGACCAATGAATGCCCATACTAGCATAATCAAACATGTAGAAATCGCCAATTGCTTTGTCGCGAATAAGGCGCGAACGTGTGATAAGTCCATTTGATGGAGTTTTCTTGATAAGGTTGCTGAGGCATTTGTATGAGGAAGAGTGCCACATTCCTGAAGACGGGTAATGGTCACTAATGGAGGGTTAGTATATTTTCCAGGGCAGAAAGAAATGATTTGGGGTATGCTCACGATTTGACTGCTTCCCATTCCTCCTAGCAACTTCCTGAACAACCTTAACAGCATCTTCATCCTTCCCTTTTCCCATCAAATATTTCGGACTCTCAAAGATTGTGAAACAGATGAATCGGATGAAAAACTCAATCATAGAAATGCCTCCCATAACAATAAGAAAATATCTCCATCCCATATTTTGTGATCGAGTGCATGTTGAATCTTCTTGACACGTGAGGTTCCCTAAAAGTGGCCAAGCAATTAAATTCGCGATAACTTGAGCTACAGCCCAGTCGATTGAAAGGATGGTAAGAAGATATTGATGTGAGCCAGGGAGAAACTCGAGGAAGACTGCTGAATCGACAGGAAGATTTCCGCCTACACCAAAACTCCAAAGCGCAGAAAAGCATCCAATAGCGGCGAAATTCGGTGAACCGGCAGCGATCAATCCAAAAACGGCTGTGATACCAAGTGTGGCATTAAATGCTAAACGACGACCAAAGATATCGCAACCAAATCCCCAAAACATGGCACCCGCAAGGAGGCCAATATTCTGGGCCAAAGTGAGTAAGGGTGGATGCTTTGGGGAAAATTCGTTGGTAATTGATGTGACTTTTGTTCATCATTAGCTTACAGACCTGATAAAGCGACAAAGGTGGATGAATCCCGTACATATGAGTGATGTGACAATTGGCCACAAATTATCATTTGCCCAGCCAAAGCCTACAACTATGAACAATTGCCATTGATACCATCCCATACCAATATCTTGAATCTGAATGATATCACATGATTAGTATCCATCACTTTAGCCAGAACTACCTGACAGCGTAGAGATATTAGATCTTACAGCTTCATTCAAGACTCGAGCTTTGGCTTCATATATTGGATCAATTGTGCCAGGTGGTATTGCTGTCTCAAAATTGAGACTCTCAACTTCCGAGTGGGGAACATAATTATTATTGATATTTCCACTCTTGAAATCAGGTTCAGCATCGTGTTCAGTTGAGGACGTGGGATCATTGTTATGAATTTCGTTCGTCATCTCAGCTTCTTCGCTGGTCGGTATTCTCTGATACTTCATAAGGATTGCTGAAACCTGAGAAGCAGGTTTTAAGAAGTACGGAGTACTTATGAATCGTTCTTACTTATCGGAAATCCTAGGCTAAATTAGTGTACACCTGACGTATGTTGTGTGAACCCCTTCACTCATGCTGTGGAAGGGTGGGAATAATATTGGCCAAGTGTTTCTTTCGTCTTGCCTTTTTTTTCTTTCTCTTTTTGAAGGGATTAAGGTTAAGGATTCTGATAAATACCTAGATAACGGGGGCGAAATTCGAACTCCTGATATACAAATACAGACATTCGCAGTCGGTGGCCAATTCTACTTAAGAACAAGGTTTGATTTGATGCTTGTTTAGTGTGAAGACATCAAGTAGTAATATGAATTTGGATGTTATATTGCGGTTTAGCTGGACCCGTCTCTACAACTGCAACGGCGAAGTAAGCAACGGTGTCAGTCTCATGGGTCTATATAGCCAAGGAATCGTAGCTCCAATAATAAGGTAACCCTAACCCTCTCATACTTACAATAAGAACCCTTTGGACAATCGTAATGCGGGGTAATCGGTAACTAATCGGTAATCAGTAATCGCACCATACAAAGAATGCTCAGTACGGAGTAATGGTATGTAAGATGTAGGACATAGGATTAATATTTGATCAAAGTGTCAATACCAATAACTCCTGTCAGATATTATACAGAGCGTTGGATCAAGTTTATAACAAAATTCATTTCCATTTGTTTGCAACTTTAGCTTTGTTGAATTCTTACATGTTTATTGGATCTTATCACAATTAAGGAAAACAGCGGCGGGCGGTGCTAAACAGTATCTTAGACCATCACAGGGTTTCTTGACTTCCTACTTTATCACAGACTGGACCACAATTTCCTGTGGCTTCGTAAACATTCGTCGGCAGGTTGAAAATCACAATTTCGCAGTGGGAGTTGAATCGGATGATAGAATTCATATGGAAGTATAAAGATTTATCGCCTTGAACCAGAATGAAGGGGCTTGGTCCGACCTCTGCTTACGAATCTCGCACGATACCAAAGAGCGAATTTTGGATCCTTTATACGACGATAGGTTCACTGCTTTGGCATAAAAATATATGAATTGAAACAACAAGGGAATGAATATTGCCGGTGGCTTTACTGTGTGTAGATGGGTCAGTGCATTCTGGTGGATCACCGCTTCATCAATCTTGATGTGCATGATTGACATTCGAAGTCTCATGTCACCAAATCTTTTAATAACCTTATGGTAATATTGCGGCTGTTCACATACCATATTATTGGAAAGAGACTGCGAGGTGCTTCAGTGAACCTTCAATCCTTACCGCAGATTGTGCTCATGGGCGAAAAGAATATGCAGTCATTTGCTTTCTATTCTTCAGTCTGTTCAACCCTAAAGTACCCTCACTTGTTTTTTTTTTCTATGTCTATTATGTTTTCAATGGTCCTTGCATGTTGTCGCTTCAACCCGTCCAAACATGTGCCTAGTCGTTCTAGTGGTTCGCGGATGAGTCACATCAAAACTAATATTCCGACCTTATTTTTTCTAAAGTACGGTTCGGGTTTGTTCTATCACTTCGTATGATGGGGGTTCCAGATATGTGGTTTAAAATGTCAACGACTTTTCGCCCTTCAGATTTAGCTGAAGTCCCTTTTGGGAAACAAAATCATCGATGACAATGCTCCCAAACCGGCATCTTCAACCTCATGTTTGGGTCTCTATTCACTGAAGATAGTTATTTTCCTGAAATTAGTTCTCCAGTGATCAATTTTGACCGGTTCTGTTGCTACTATGAGCTGGAGTACTTGGTGCATTCATTGGAGGCTTAATCATACACTATACCAACTAGAGATGGATATTTTGGATCAAGTAAATGAACCATTCCCCTTGGAAGGACCAACACCAATGAAGATGCAGTGAACCAATTGCTATTATGCCTCTTATCTTACTCTAAATCGCCTGGACAAGTTAAAGGCCAACTCCGTAAATCAAAATGCAGACCCTTCCACCAACTCGACATCGTCCGAGCATTTTAGTTCTTAATTCTCGCCTCTGTCCTCTTTGCCTCTGCATCCCAGGAAGCAGGCCTCAACAAATTCTTATAAAAAACCACTATTTCTTGTACCACTGTTAGTAGGGATTCTTTCCTGGGTGCTGATATTTATGTGGGAGTATGTGCCCAGATACTTGGGGAAGAGAAGGTGCCTACTATCTTTCCTTGGAGGCATCTGAAGAACAGGGTCGAAGCGTTTGGTTTAGCGACGACTTTCTTTATCGCGTTTATATTTTGTGATAATTTATAGTGATATTGGTCAATAGCGGTGGTAAAAAAAGCAACGGTCGGGTATTGGTTTGTAGGATAGATCATCTGTACGACGAGACAATTGATGTTGCACATTTCTTCCGACTCGAAAAAGAGGCAGACTATGGTAGTGTCATGGCCTCGTGGTAGCTTGTGTATAAATATTTGTTGTAGATAAATTCCTTTGAAACCTTGAAAGACCAACTTAATGACGATCAATGCATTTGAATACATGTAGACCATGGTTTGAGATTCATGCGGCATTCACAGCCGGACATTTTACTGAACTTTGAACCAAAACAAAATCATAGACGTGTATACAGAGCGGCAAGATATCCAGATAAAGACACTCTTGGATGTCTAATGTGCAGACTGATGGATGGAAATGGGTATTCGAAGCCGATGAGATTTCAGAAGAGCATCCATGGCAAGAACAGTTTTGAACACAGCGCCTAGAGGATATACTGGATGAAAGGGAGGACACAGCTGAGAAACACATCACCTACGGCTTCAATTCCAAGACCACATTGACACTTCAAACATTGGACATAACCCCCAAAAATGGAACTTACCCCTTGGTCGCAATACATATGCACAAATAGATAGATTGCTAGGTTCCCAGGTACACCCAAGAATAATGGTCAAACAGAAGATCTTCGAAATGGCTATGTATATTGTGAAGTAGTACAAAAATTCTGATGATCGCACATGAAAGATTCATTCGAGGGGGGAAATATCCACTCAGAGATCCCATGATAATTCCCTAGGCACGCTGAACCTCTCAATAGGCTTTGGTTTAGAGTTGGGTTTGACTCAAATGGTACTTCTGAAGCTCCATATATCCATACAATCTAAACTGTTTGTACATTCCATCTCGAATCCTCACTATGCATCGCACGCCGGAAATTCGCAACTCGGAGCATTTCGGAACCCAATTCAAAAGTCCGTAACCCTCCCATTATAACTCCAATCCCCCCTCTCACCTGAACTTCCCCACCTCAACGGTTCATTCTTTGGTCCACCAACCTCGCCAGTCTTCGGATTGATTTCCCCTTCGAATTCTGGCTTTGCCCCTCTGCGAATATCCGGATGTAATTCCTCTCCCTTTCCCGTAGCAGATACCCTAGCATTTACAGCAGCCAATTCTATATCCTCTTTTTCAGCCACAGCGGTGGCTGGTGATTGATTTATTTGTGGTTTTGCTCGAGGCGTTGACTTTGGGGAATTGGTAATGACGTCGGTTTTCGGGGTACTAAATGCACCAGTAGAGGATCGTTGTAGACGTTCAAATTCTTCTTGTTCCTTTGGTGGCAGACGTGGCGGAGATGGACCAGTTGCAAATGCTGTTCGAGAAGTTGTTTGTGAGAAGAAGCGACGGGAAGGAAGGAGAAACCTTGGTGGTAAAAGTCGAGACATTTTATTTTTATTTTTGATGAGGGAGAATTAAGGATTGAGGATTGTGGATTGAAGAGTGAGCACTGAGTATCGAGCACTGAGCAAATTAAATTCAATATAATGCTCGTATCTATTTCGTACTTTTTTCTTGGATTTATTCGTCTTGTGTATTTGCTAGAATTTATATTGTATGTATTGATAAGATTGTGTTGTTAGTGAAGGATCTCGGTCGATCGATGAGGTTGGTAATAATAATAATAAGTCATGACGAAGTTTAATACTTGAACCAACCAATTCCAAACTACAATTGGACAGAGCCGGCACTCACGTGATAGCTGTTTCCCTACGCCAAAATTGTAAATTGGCAAGAGATTGCGAGATTATGCCAAGGCGGTGACTTAATTGAGCGATAACTTATTCCGTAGTGAGGGGCGAATGGGGTTAATGACTTTGACTCACTTTATTGGGTGATCAATAAGAATTTATATATACAAGAAAGAAATCCTGTTGTAAAGAGTAATCAATTCATCACTCATCTGTTTACTTTCCCTTTCCCTTTCTCTTCTCTCAATACCCCTCAACGCTTCTTTACACATCAATCTACAATTCAATATGGAGCATCTAAAGAGTACATTTGCACAATGCAAGAAAGAAGGAAGATCCGCATTGGTAACATATATCACTGCGGGTTTTCCTCAACCAGAGGATACCGTTGATATCTTATTGGGAATGGAGGCTGGTGGTGCCGGTAAGTACTAACTACTCTTTAATTGACCTTGGGGAAATTAACAAATCTTCGCAGATGTCATTGAATTGGGCATTCCTTTCACAGATCCTACGGCAGATGGACCCACGATTCAAAAGGCGAACACCCAAGCTTTGAAAAATGGTGTAACGGTCACTTCGGTTTTACAGATGGTACGGGATGCAAGAAAGAAAGGATTAAGGGCACCAGTTCTTTTCATGGGTTATTACAACCCATTTCTGAGTTATGGGGAGGAGAGGTTATTGAAGGACTGTCGGGAAGCTGGTGTTAATGGTTTCATTGTTTGTGATCTTCCACCAGAAGAAGCTGTGAGCTTCAGGAAGTTTTGCACAAGTGGAGGGTGAGTACTTTGGAACAATAGCACATGTCACATTTGAATTACATTGCTTACAATATTATTGAATAGGTTATCCTACGTTCCTCTCATCGCTCCTTCAACTTCCGAATCCCGGATGAAGCTTCTTTGTAAGCTTGCGGACTCCTTCATTTATGTTGTTTCGAGAATGGGTGTAACCGGGGCTACAGGGGGCTCAATGGATGCTGGATTGGAAGGATTGTTGAAGAGAGTCAAAGAATATTCAGGAAATGTTCCAGCGGCTGTTGGTTTTGGCGTTAGCACAAGAGACCATTTCTTGCAGGTCGCTAAAATCGCAGATGGAGTTGTTATTGGCAGTCAAATTATCAACACCGTCAATCAAGCACCTGCCGGAAAAATCGCGAAGAGTGTGGAAGACTATTGTGCAGCTGTTTGCGGCAGACGAGGTGCTCCGAATGAGGGTTTAACTAGGGAAGTTGGCATGGCTGAGGCAATAGATGTTGCCGAAGAACCCAGCGGAGCAAATGTCACCGTTGATGCTGTCATTAGAGATGAAGATAGATCAGGACTTGGTTTAGCAGATCAGATTGAAGCCTTGAACACGAATGGTCCCGTAGATCCAAAACTCTCATCTCAAAAGTTCGGAGAATTTGGTGGACAATATGTACCAGAGGCACTCATGGACTGTTTATCAGAACTCGAAGCAGGATTCAATGCAATCAAGGATGATCCAGCATTCTGGGAAGAATACCGAACTTATTACCCATGGATGGGACGACCAGGCCAATTACACGAGGCTGAAAGGCTCACTGAGTATGCTGGTGGTGCCAGGATCTGGTTGAAGAGAGAGGACCTGAACCACACCGGAAGTCATAAGATTAACAATGCCCTGGGACAAATCCTTCTCGCACGACGATTAGGGAAAACTGAGATTATCGCAGAGACTGGTGCAGGACAACACGGTGTGGCCACAGCGACAGTATGCGCAAAGTTTGGTATGAAATGTACCATTTATATGGGAGCGGTAAGTTCAAATAACCTCTTCTACTTGGCTTTTTTTTCCGCTAATTAATTTTAAAGGAAGATGTAAGAAGACAAGCTCTCAATGTTTTCAGAATTAAGCTTCTCGGTGCTTCAGTTGTCGCAGTCGAGGCTGGTTCGCGTACCCTTAGAGATGCTGTCAATGAAGCTATGCGCTCCTGGGTGGTCAAGCTTGATACTACTCATTACATCATTGGTTCAGCAATTGGTCCTCATCCATTCCCAACCATCGTTAGAACATTCCAATCTGTTATTGGTAACGAGACTCGAGCTCAAATGCTAGAGAAACGTGGTAAACTCCCTGATGCTGTTGTTGCATGTGTCGGAGGTGGTAGTAATGCGGTCGGCATGTTCTACCCGTTCTCGAAAGATCCAACTGTCAAATTACTAGGTGTTGAAGCCGGTGGTGATGGTTTGGACACAGATCGTCATTCCGCTACTTTGAGTGGTGGAACAAAGGGTGTTTTACATGGTGTGCGTACATATGTCCTTCAGGACAAACATGGACAAATCTCAGAGACTCATTCCGTATCTGCTGGTTTAGATTATCCAGGTGTTGGACCGGAATTGAGTAATTGGAAAGATAGTGAGCGTGCCAAATTCATTGCTGCAACAGATGCCGAGGCATTCAAGGGATTCAGGTTGATCAGTGAGAAAGAGGGTATCATACCGGCTTTGGAAACTGCGCATGCCGTATGGGGAGCAGTAGAATTGGCGAAAACCATGAAAAAAGATCAAGATGTTGTCATTTGTTTAAGTGGTAGAGGTGATAAAGATGTACAGAGTGTTGCAGAAGAATTACCGAAGTTGGGTCCAGCAATTGGATGGGATTTGAGATTTTAGATAAAAGTTGCAGATTTGAGGAAGGGGGGCGTTGCAAGATTTTGTAAATATTGAGAAATTCATGAGCGTAGATAGATGGTTAGACCGGAAACATACTTTTATACAATGAATGCAGTTGATGATCGAGGCAACCCAACAATCAAATTTCCATTATTTACTAGCCACACTCTCAAGCCTTTGCTTTCCACCCGATGGATACCTCTCAGGACTCCCCCTCGGCAACCTCGACTTCTTCCTTGAACTTCTCGAAAACATTTGATATGCTAACCTTTGACAAGCAGTCTGGGATGTTATGACATATACAATCACGTTCCAAACACCCTGTAACGACAACATCAATGATTCAATGTAGTTCAACGGAAAACTGATGGCCGATGGATTGGCCATTTGCCAGATTCTATTGACACTTGCGGGAACCCATGAGATAATCATAGCGATAAAGAAAAGAATAGCCACTCGTGCATACAGCCATGCTTCGGGATTAGTTTCAGACTCTGCAACCTCTCTGGTCAAACTTCTCATCCTCCGCATTTGGTAAATTTGAGCGTCTTGCCGTTGTTGTTGTTGTTGTTGTTGTTGTTGTTGTTGTTGTTGTTGTTGTTGTTGTTGTTGTTGTTGTTGTTGTTGTTGTTGTTGTTGTTGTTGTTGTTGTTGTTGTTGTTGTTGTTGTTGTTGTTGTTGTTGTTGTTGTTGTTGTTGTTGTTGTTGTTGTTGTTGTTGTTGTTGTTGTTGTTGTTGTTGTTGTTGTTGTTGATGAGGCGTTGCTTGGATGTCAACCGCATATTGATCGGAGGGCAAAACATTTTCGGAAACACCTTGATCGCTCGCATCTTTGACGATTGATCGTTCTTCAGAGATTATTTCGATTTCGGTCGTGATTGTGTTTGCGAATGGGTTCTCATTCAAGGGGTTGAGGAAACCATTTAGATGTTCACGCTTAGACCAAATTACTTTGGCTGCCATAAAGTATACGATGAAAGCGAAGAGAATGGTGATCCTTTGAACATGGCATTAGTGGACTTGATTAAATATGAGAAAAATAGTAGAAGCTTGAACCGTAAGTACTCACCAGACAATACCATACAAAAAAACCAAGCGCATCCAATCCCATTCTTCCCTGATCCAGCACCAAACAATGGCTGATCCATAGACATGACCTCGTTCTTTTGTTGATATGAATAAGAAGACGAAAGCAGGTATAAAGGAAAGTCCATAGCATGCAAGCAAATACCAAATATCCAACTTTCTCAATTGATGTGTGGTATATCCTCGGAAGAAAACTAGATATACGTTGATCGCCATGAAGAATGCCCAGTAACAATCAACTCCACGGAACATCTGAACCAAGAAAGCTTGGACTTGACATATTCCGGATGCATTAAATTTTGACTTTTCCATCAGTGATGCCGGGCCAAGATCAGAGATCAAACAAGAGATACTTGAACCAATATTTCCCCATGATGCGAAGAATATGAGGCGATTAATTGGTTTGTCGAAGGATGAAGAAAAAAAGAATGTTAGAATAATGAACAAATTACCAACGATAGAAACAGCTGACGTAATTCGCTCTGTGAGATCAAGTGTCGTGAATTGGTCGTAGGTTAGAGACATGATGACCTCCGATTAGGATTTAGATTTATCGAAGGTATAGGAGAGTCATACCACACCTTCTATAAACGTGGTTCTATGGCGATCTTCAGGAGTCAATTTGAAAAAATTCAAAGGTGGAAACGACTAAAAAGCGGCATAACACTGAAGTAAAGTTTTTTTTGGCCGTGGGATAATGTAGATGACATATGCTCCAAAAATGCTCCGTCTTAGGATGGATAAAGGAATTCTTGATTGACGACTTCATCTTGTTGATTTCGTTTAGACAAGGGGGTGCACTTAACCCGATGCATTAAAGTTTTTTAAAGAACCTTAAATAGCACATTGCCGGCGAGGCACCGATGAGGTCCCGGTGATCACCAATAATAAACTCCCTGAAGTACTGCAAATCCTCGGTAAAGTACCGGCGAAGATGTTTCATTTCCCCGGACAAAAATCAAACCGTTGGAATTGATGTCCCATTTCATGGTAAGTTGCCCCGGATTCCCATCTAACGACTTTGTTCGGGATGTAACTCTGAGGTCTGTTGGGCTGAAGAAATCATGTAGAATGCATAGACTTATATAAATATGATTCAGAAATGGAAGTGCATAGAAGTTCTAACGTGCTGCTAGTTAAATGCTGCATTGGTAAAAAAAATTAAAAAAATTATTGCGGAGTTGAAACCTGCAATTGGAGGATGGTGTAGGTCCTTCATCAGTTCGATTCTCGCTCTTAGTTAATGGCAACCTTGCATTATTTGCGTTTTTGAAGTAATACGTAATTATATAATTGATGTTCATTGATATTGATGTTGAATATCGTCATCGGTAACCCAAACATACATACATACATACTTTTTGCATTCCCAGTAGATCCATCCCTTGACGAGTAGGCGAACTAAGTAAGCCCTGGCTTTGGAGAGGGATTAGTCCGTACTTAGACTCAAATTACCCCTAAGCGACCGATGTAATTGCCAAATTGCCATGTGGCAGCTAATCTAATCTAGGTACCCGGTAGGCTTCTTGGCTTAAAGGTTCTATACCTCGAGACTTCACATCACAATTCAATCTTTTGATGTATATGAGAATCTTCCCATATAGAATACAGATTTCACAGAAGTGATTGTAACAATTGTCACCTGGGCTTTTAGTTTCCTATAATTCTAGATTTCACTTCATCATTCCATCTTTTGATTTATAAATTATATGAAAATAATCCCATTTTCGGCTTCTTGGCTTTTCACATTTCTAGATATCGATTTCCCATCACAATTCAATCTTTTGATGTACATACAAACATAGGAACGGACATAGGAACCTTTTGAGGTAGGATATAGGTTGTACTGGAATAAATCCCATCAATTTCTCATTTAGTCATTGAAGAGAGATCATCTCATAATTCCCCTGCATCACAACTTGCCCGAAGATGATCGGAATATGCCAACGAGATTCTAAGGTTAACTTACCAGCGCAACGTCATTGAAAGCTGAACATGTATTAGTTTTACCCACCAAAGGCAGTATATCAATATGAGCTGATACATAAAGCCCCTTAAACTTCCGGAACTTTATTTGTCTATGACGAAGTGCAATACCAACAGCATCTCTCCAATGCCCATTCGCCACAAGTTACCACATTGAGAAGAAACGATGTTTACCTCAAGGTATTCTAGGTGGGTCTGGTTGTAATCTTATATTCAATGGTAATGATTTCGTCTGTCTGATCAATGGGCGGTGGCCCACAGTGTTTACCTGGATGACCTTGAGGATGAGGGAAGCGGTGTCCCATAACGAGTCAGTTTTCGTGTTTGATCTGTTCCGAAAACCCTTTTCATCTCTAGAGCTAATATATGATACAGCTCACCAACAAGATAAGATTCGTGTTGAAAGCTTCTATCTCCACAAAACGAAAACTGCTCAAGGTTATTGAATTTAAGAGTACGGTGAATTCGTGGTTACGGACTTTGAACACCCATTACTGCCGGCAATCAAAAGTTTCAATCAATAATTGTAAGAATTATTGTCCGAGTAGCAGTGATGGCGGGGATGCATGCAGCATCTTCTGTGAGTCTTCACTCCCTTTCACGTGATTGGGAACCTCTATCACTATGATTTTAATGCTTTCCTCAATCGGAGCCCACTTTGTCTAATGTTTCTAGAATCATGTTTGCATATCATAACTTTGTTAACGCCCAACCCACAGCTGATGCAAAGTTCTCACCAGCCGTAAAACATGCCCATGTCTTTATTATGTTACTCTCGGTGGTCATGCTCGATCTTCTTTAGTTCTACGGTATCAGTCATCGGGATAGAGTCGGTTTCAAGGTCCGTATTGTCCACTATGAATTGCTAGAAACGTCTTTGGATGTTTTGAAATTCTATAAGATCTCCATTCAATTTCTCGAGTCCTTGATTTGTGCGCTCAACCCAAGACTCGAGCCCAACGTCTCTTTTGAGTTTCGAAACGTCACTGTCCAGACTGTGCTCCATCCCAAGAAGGTCAGCGTTACGGGTTTATACAAACTTTTACATCAATCAGTAACTTTACATCTACTACATAGTTATCTTGCTGACTTACTGCTTTTTAATAGCACATTCTGTCTACTGTAACCTTTGCAGACTTATTGGTTGCCTCGACTGCTAAAAGCCCCAGAGGTCCAGCAGTTGAGATCGTAGCTCCAGAGATGAGAAAAGACTGGTACTTGGGATAATTTGTTAGCCAACTATGCATACAAAAAAGGTCACATAATTGTTGTGTCTCATCTCACATCGGAGACTGATACGCAAGAAAACATAACAAATGGTAGGATGAAGATTTATGGTCTGAGCTGTAGGTTCGATATGTAGGTTAGTTCCAGCCTTGCGTGTATATTGTGTTTGTTGTTGTCTGGAAAAGTGTTATTTTGAGAACTGATACTGGGAATAAGTTGAGAAGGTAGTTGATGCCATTAACAAGGCTAGCTTACAGCCGCATCGAGTACCGATGGCGAGGTGTGATTGGAGAGAATACAACAGTTCTGGGTTCTAGCCTTTTGGTGGGGTAGGCAGTAAGAATCAGCTTCAAGTCATAATTAGCCTTTAGATGACTTCCGCTCCATCTGCACGTCTTTATGGAAATCTCGTTTGCCCAGGAATTTCCAAAATTCTGGCATAAGAAGAAAAAAGAATAGTCGCCGCAGATTCAAGCGCAATCAAAGCGCTTCTTTTCAATTACCATCCCAAAGTTCTAGCATAAGCTGAGGTATTCATTCAAAAAGCTCTCAATCTATTGTCACATCATTAACTCCCCTTTTTCAGATTTTGATAATTTCTAATTCGATGGAAGCAGGTCTTGACTGGAATGAAATGATGGAACCATGACCAATATTATAAACACGTGGAGGGACATGATTGGAACTTTGACATGCGGGACAAGTCTACGGCAGATATCATGGGGGTTAGTGGACGAGCAGGTGATTCTTCAAATGGTAAATTCGGTATCGGGTGATATGGTGGAGTATTGAGTAGCTGATCATGGTGTAGAGCTGGCAAATTCGTGGCTGATGTAAAGACCTTGATATCTCGACAATTGGTGTGGGTTCACAACAAACTCCAGGCAAATATATAGGAAGGTAGCTGGGAGGCTTAAGAAGTTACAGGACGGGATATTATGGGGTCTTTGGATGACGTCTCGAAAAAGCGGTATCTGCCGACGTAGAGCCAACTTGAAGGTTTTGGAAAGGCTGTGGTACCCGGAGCCACCGATCTGCCACCCACACCGATCACCCCCACCCACATGCCCGAAAAATGTGGGAACCCTAGGAGAGAATTTATGTCGCTCCCATAACCCAGTTCATCACGAGGTCGAGCTGAACGGGCGGAAAGTTTTGGCAGTGGAGCTGTGTCTAGAGACAGATAAGCAGCTCCGTCCTGAGCGACGTGTCATTACAGCATGAATCAGAAGAATTTATCGCGTGTTCCATGCCAGCCGATCCGCGGCTGACTTCACATGTGTGTGCCGGGCAGTGACATGCTTGATCCGCTTGTGCTAGATTATGTGCTTGTACGTCTCTCGTCCACTTTCTATGGGTGTAGTTGTTAGAGTCGGGGCTCAACGAGCCAGGATGGCTTGCAGAAGTTGAGCAGCCGCATGGAAAAGCCATGACCTCATTCTAGGAGCTAATTTCTGTGGTAGGTCTCCAAGTTTCAACGCATGGTCGACCCTGACCTTTATGGTCTTCTAAGGCGAATCTCTAGGAGTTGGCTTGTTGTGTAAGGAAAATTTGCGGGAATATGAGAAAATCAGTGGGTAGAATGACCATTCGATCAGGAAGAACGACGCCTTGGCAATTGAAATCATAAATGAAGCAAGAGCTGCACATCCGAAGGTGTTTATTGATCTGTGAAAGTCGAGGGATTGGAGCTTGATTTGAATCTGAAAACAATGGACAAGGATGTAGCTTGACTCACAGATAAGATATCAATACCAAAGTGGGTTTTGATTTATATTGATGAACTTCTTTATGCAGCACTGAGGAATTTTAACGCACAATTGAACTTATAGTGGATGTGCTTTATAGAACAATTCAAAGAGCATGCTTCCTAAAACAAGTAAATCACTGAGGCCATGTTTTTTCTGAGGGTGAATTTGCAAAGCTCACAAAGATGAAGACTTTTAAAGGCGAATGCACAGAACTCATGTAAGTAAAATTTTGTTTGATTGTAAATACTACTAGAAACTACTTTTTACTATCCTGTTTTGCTTTTCTTTTCTCTAGAGTCTATTCAGAACGTCAATAAACAGAAATGGAGGAACGGAATCACATTATGCTAAGTTAAGAGTTTGCAGAAAAGATATAAGTTTTTATTATTCGCAATGTAGAACAGAACTACCTATATCAAAAACTGCATTTAGTATATCGGGGCAAAATATTAGAGAGCAACTCTACAAGAATGAAAATATGGCCACATCCATCAGGTTGAAAACACCATCTACTGATATCCATATCTCTACCGTCTTCCCTCTCAAATTTTTGCAGTCTGCCTATCATTGCTGAACTGCATTTAGTAGTGATGAAGCAGAGTGTCACTATTTATTTTGTGTTCGCGACAAACGATTAGGTCCGAGGGGAGTAAGATTAGCACCAGTAGCAGGTGTACCATCACTATATCCACTGTACCTATGAGCGCCACCAGCAGGCATATCTGACTTTCCAGATGTCCTTGGTAGAACAGAACTTACATTGAATAGACCTTGGACTGAAGCTGGCAGGGTAGATTGAAAATTCTGCCAAGCACTGAGCATCGACGCAGCTCCTTGCACATTTTGAGCTTGAATTCTTTGTCCAGCAGCAGAGAAACCCCTCTGCTGAACTGGAACTGGAACCGGATCATTTTGAGCTTTATATCTTTGTAAAAGAGCCAAGAAACTCGTGTCCTCCATTGAAGGTGGAGCTTTTTCAGTCTCAGCTCTCGGTACAACAGCAAACAAATTCGTTTGCCGAACTGGAACTGGAACCGGAGCATTTTGAGATAGATTCGATGCAGCCATCCGCTGACCTCGATTCTGTTGTTCCCAACTTCTTTGGTTATCACGTGGGGTGGGATATGTAATCTCCAAACCAATATGATCGAACCAAAAGTCCCTTTCGGTCAGATCCTGTACCATATAAAATCATTTAGTAAAGAATCCTTCCACTGGACAAATCGTTGCGTGAATTCCCCATCCAACTCGAGTGCTCGATTTGAGCGGTCGGAATCAGACCAGGAATAAACATCCTGATCTTCCTCCAACTTAATGATGCTAGCGATCATTGACTCAGAATGATCGTAATAAATATACCATTGCGGGTGATTTTGATTCATTTTGAAAAGATTTATCAATTTCGAAAGATCGTCGTTGATAAAGTTTTGTGTTGTAACTGAAGAAATTCAGATAACTGAAGAAATTCAGATCACTGAATTGTTCTGATTTCAGTTTGTGTTAAGTCTAAATTTTCTTAGCGCCGTTGCTTTCGCAATTTTCCTCTAGCGCCTTTTTCTATAGTCATGGAATTCACTTTACTTACATTTATATCAGAGATCCTTATCTTATATGACAGTGAAGTTTAGACACTGTTCTGCGTTGCGGGGTGGGGGGAAGAGTAATAAGAAGAAGAAGAAGCTTAAGGTGGTTTCACTTCAGAAGATAATAAGTCTGAAATTTAATGCAGAAAAAGACGCTCATTGCTACCGGCAGATATCTGTATATATATGGCTACCTAGTAGTTAACTAAGTATAGTCTTCTTTCATTCTTGACACAGATGGACTTTTTTTTTGAGAATAATAGAAGAAGTCATGGGGTGTGGTTGGAGAATTGGTTGTGTGGGATGTTCACTTCATGGTCAAAAACTAACTCGGCATGCAATGGAGATGTAATTCAGAGGAATGCTAAAGTACAAAGTGAAAGTGTAATTTTTTTTTTTTTAAATCATCAATAATAACAATAGGGAACACTCAAAAGATCGAAGTCGGGACCTGTTTTCGTGTTCTATCTATTGCCATAATCACATAATAAAGGGTATCAATATTTCCGTCCCAATCATAATTCATCATCAAAATCGTAGCCCCCAATGTCTCCACTGAATTGGGTTGGCAGTTGCGTTGACGCATCATTTCTTCAGTCTGTCTCCCAACAAAAAATTCTCCACTAACCTGCCCACCATCTTCAGATTACTATTGTGCCTTGTCCTTGTCTAGCCATCCAACCATTTTTCCACTCCAAGGAAGATCTCTCCATCACCCAACAAACCCCTCCCTTGATCATCAGTTTGGTCCACGATCGGTTTTGTTCTCTAGCTTTCCCTTCCTAGATATCTCCTTGCGTTCCTTCTTCAATTTCTCCCTACGTTCCTTCAATACCTTTCTGTACTGGTAATCTCCCTTCAACAACGGCAAAGCCAGAGACCACACATCATCCCAAAGTCCTCTACTAGACCACCGAGCTTTCTGGTCCTCAAGCTTTTCCTTTAGCGGTGATGGCTCGCCAATTTCTAGTCCCTCACTTCTCCCATCAGCTTTTGCAGCTTCGATGCATTCATCCACGAGAACTTGGATCTTCTCAGAACCTAAGAGTTGTTGATGACTAGGAGAGCCCGCCATGGACTGCTTGTGATGACGTAGGGCAGACAACCAGGATTGAAAAGGACCCTCAAACTTGTTGTAAGTGCACCATTTCTCCAAGTTAGCTTTGTGAGATAGGATATCCTCAATTCTAAACTGGCTATTAAGTTTAAGAAAGTCATCCATCCCATGGAGTTGTTTGGCTTCAGCAGGGGAGATTCCGAAGAGAGCCTCAAAGAGTTTTGCCCATTCAGGCTTTTCTTGAATGATGAGTTCCAGACATGCAAAAAATTGTAAGTCATGTACCCCATGGTGTCGTGAATATGTCATGTCTTTGTAATACTGCACCTCATCTTCATCGACCAATGTGTTGTCAAGCATCTTTGGATCCATGAGTTTCCTATAATTGACAAGAATGTTTGAGAGCTCTTTCTCACTGATTATCATGAAATATCTGTCAACAGACTTCTTCCAAACCTGTAAACCCAACAGGGATTTGGACATTTGCAGATTGTCGTTATACTCTGTACGAAAATGTTCCGAAGCATTTGTAAGGATGTCTTTACCGCCAATGGATGATTTGTCCAGTCCTCCGAATATCTTCTCACCAACATCCTTCGCAAACTTGGGCATTGATGGATGAAAGGAATCTTGATCAAATGGAAGTTGTTGCCATGTATGGTGCTGTTCCATGTTGAGTGGTATTTTGTGGAAGGTCTTAACGGTAAGTGACTGTGCCGAGGTGGGTGGTGTATCCTGCAAATAGTTGATATAATGATTAGCTGAAATGAACCAAAGGTAAAAAGCATATGGAATGTTAATTGGGTGAAAAGAGAAAGTGACGAACATTGGACAAGTACTTGACAGATGCTGAGAAGCTGCTGCAGTTGGAGAAGCTGGCAAAGCGCCCCACAAATAATGTAGCAATGGGGCGAGACAACAAAATACCAGATAGAGGTGGGGATTTCCCCAAGCGTGAGAATTTGGCAGACATGATCATAGCTATCAAATTGTAATGATAATGTGTAAAGAATGCTGAAACTGTTTGTTTCAATGGTTTGTGGGTAATAGAGTATTGTATTGGTATGAGATGTTGTGTGTTGTGGGTTGTAGGTTGTGGTTGTAGGTTGTGGTTGTAGGTTGTGGTTGTAGGTTGTGGGTTGTGGGTTGTGGTTGTTCTATTTAATGTACAGAATCCATTGTAGAAGGGGTCAACTTGTCAGATCACATGGGCACTAGCTTAGCTTAATCTTAGGGGTAAAGGTGGCTTACCGTATAGATGGAAGTGGATATGGATGTGGTTTGATTGAAAGAATAACTTGGTAGACATTGTATGCTAAGTAGCTAAGCAGGAATTGAAAAAATAAAGCTCATATGGGTTATGGTTAGGGTTACAGGAAATTCCGGGACTGGTTCATTCATTCATTGGTTGAATTATTCAACAATGCCTAAAGAATATTTCTATTTTCATTCACATTTGCTCCATTAAAAAAAGTAATCTGATTAAAGCTTAAATTAAGGATCCCTGCTTAGCGTGCGTAACTACTAGTGCATGGACCCTAACTCAGCTTACCGGCTTATCGCTTATCGGCTTATCGCTTATCGACTTATCTGCCCTAGCTCTTTCAAACAAACCACATCCTTTCTGTCTACCTACCTACATCTACATATTTTCTGCTAGTGACTGGTTGCAATTGTATCATTACCAAAGAACAAACCTAAATTGTCATCTTGGCATATATTGATGAACTAAGTGAAGTTGTAGAGGTGGCCGGGCATGTTCGTTTTCATTCACGACCTTTTTTTATCCTCCAATCGCTCAATTTACCAATGTTAACTAACAAGAACCTTTCATTACCTACCTTCAAACTTTAGCAACCCTACAATCCAACATTTCTATCTTGAATCATTCCAAGCTTCAAGAATTTGATCCTCCAATGCTCTGAAATTTATTCTCCCAATTCCATCCATTCCCCGCTCTGATAATTCCATCGTTGACCATAGAAATTCCAATTCCAGCAACAGTAATTCTACCGTACCTGGTCGCACCCACTGCACACGACCGACGTAAAATTGAGGTCCCGAAAAGCTACTATGAAAGCTGGGGGTAAAAGGAATATTACCTTAATGACGGCCGGTCATCATCCCAATGCGCGTCGGGCATCTGCATTTTCTATGAAGTATTGAAGGAGGAAGAAGTGGTGACGGTAAGACAGGGAAGGCGGTCTGCAATTTCGACTGGTGGTAAGTTGAGTAAGGGGGTCTGCATTTTCAATACGCAGACCGGTGAGAGAACAAATCTGCATTTTCCGCACGGAGGATCTTGGTGATGAGACAGGGAAACAGATCTGCGTTTCAGTTCGGAGGTGGTGGCAATGGATTGAGAGAGGGGGTCTGCATTTTCGGCGCCAAGGACGGTGTTGGTGAGTCCAAAGAACTTGCATTTTCGGTACGGAGGATGGTGGATTCTGCGCCTAGATTCTGTTGTTGGTGAGCAAAGAGAGGAAATCTGCATTTCGGCACGGAGAGTGACTGCGATTGCGGTAGGTTAGAGGAGACCCCGCAGTTGGCAGAGAGCGGCTAGAGTGCTATGAATTGAAAGAGCAAATCTTGCGTTTGATATCTAGAGTGATTGTGACTGTTACATTGGGCGGGGGGACCCTGGGTTTTGTACGGCCAATGGTTGTAATGATAGCAACTGGAAGGGAGGCTGGCGTTTTTGGCACGAAATGTAGCGATGGTGGAGAATCTAAATGACCTCAAAGTCGGCGGTGGGATTGGAACGAAAAGATAGAGTCGAGCGATGGGAGTCCTAAGGGGGGTAAAAATTGGTAAATATCTAAGCAGACTATATCCTTAGAATATTGTAGTATTTATTATATATAAACTAAGTTCATTTTAAAATCAATTAGTTCATTCCGGAATACCCTTATTTTTTCCTATTTCGGTATCAATTAGCTCACTTCGAAACCTAGAATATTGCGGAATGAGCTAAGTTTATTGCGGAATGTGAATGTTGCGCAATGCCCCGTAACATATCATTTATCTCCGGACTTGCCACTACACAGCTCCTGAAGTATCAAACTTCAATGATAAAGATTATTCGGAGATTTGAATTTGTGGTTGATTTGGCTCAGAGACAGAGGTTCATCGAAGTTCCTCGCGCATTTGGATTAATGGTTGAGTTGGAGGCCGAGAAATAATTGAGACCTGATAGAATTGATATACATGAGACTTTGAGTAATTTATTGAATGGAAACTAACCATATTGAGCAATATCTCGGCCTCAAAGATCAGCTCCGCGCCACTACCTCCCCAAGAGCCGAAAATCTTCATGTGTGTAATACTGGCTTATTCTCAACCTCTGGGTTCCAGACCTGAAATATCTCTGCGAGAGTTCCGGAATACCACAATGCTTGCGAATTGACTCTAGCAGGTTCCCCAAACTGGAAGGAAAGGAACCCCTGGTTGTTTGCGCCGGGTATCTCAGCATTTGATTTCTAACATATTCATTTTTCTATCGCCAGCTTCGCGCAGAAACCTCCGGGAGATGATTGCCATTCCTTATGGAAGATTAGCCTGGCCATTTGTCAGCTCATGTCTAATATATACACATCATTGTCCACCAACTATGCTCCTTAATCTTGTCAGCCAGATCGTGCTCATCTTCGTATGAGTCTACCGCAGAATTAACTTGGAACTATATATGCCAGCAATTGTACCCCTGATTGTGGCCAAGACTTGAGTTTGGTTGTAGAAACACGACGTTTAATGGTCGATCAGCACCTCGGCTGATGTTGGCAGAATAGAATCATTTCCTAAGGCCAAATAGTCGGCGCATTTGTTTTTCGCGGATCTTGTGTGAAATATATGAAGTCATAAACAGATTTTCCACCACGAAGGCCACAAGCGTGTTTATTCTCGAAGTCAAAGTCTTGGGAAGCGCTTGTAAATGTTAGAGCTAAAGAACTATACTTCGGGGGAAAACCTACCAGAATCGAGGGTATTTTCCATCCGCAGGGGGTTCCTTCTGGTTTCTGTGCAATATCTTGGCTTTTTCCTGGAGATAAAGCCACTCTTGACGATGTCTACTCCGCAGTTTTGCTAGACAAGCCAAACCCCAAACCACTTCGAACTTCGTGAACCATTCGCATTTGGAAGTTGTTGAACAGTATGGTAATGTATATTTGAAGCGAAGTAATTGAAAAACTGATTTTCTCATTCCTCCACGAGTCTTGCGAGAGCTTGAAATCCAAGTCACTGCAGGCAGACATCCAGCTGGATTGGACATCTTTAATATCTTTCGATCTTAACTTTGCAATTAATTTAGTAAACCTTTAAACAAATGGCATGTATGGGGCCTTTTCTCGTAATGAATGGCTATCTGACATACCTGATATAGTAAATTCTACATAAATTGGTTGTGACAATGGGTGGGAAGATGGTAGAGTGAATTTATGATCGATTGTTCAAGGGTGGCGGGTTGAGTTAGGATACTTCTCGGTGAAGCATTATTCCATGAACTGATTTCACGGAGCTTATCGCAATTAAAAGGATTATCAGCAAGGAAATCACAGCTGCCAGATTACAAAGTAATATCACGTGGATCAATATGGAGGTAAAAATGCTTATTATTATGATGTATACCAAACTGCAAGATTTTACAGTTACCTCAAACATAATAAGTTATTAGCAAAAAGTCCCCCCCCCCCCAAAAAAATGGCTCAAGGCATTTTAGCCGGTTTGGCATGAGGCGGAGCATTATGCATTACTCGGACCTCATTTATAATGAGCTTATTGTTTCGCTGTCACCCAAGCCACTTTCAGCTGATACTTGGGTGCCTTGACGTGCCCTGATTTGAATACAATGAGTTCCTAAGCACTCAGGACAAACTTTGTCTCCTTGAATTCTTTTCGTGCCATTTATCCCATCCGAAGAGAAAGTACTCAAGCATTGCCAACTTTGTCTCTTGGTCTCTGTCTTGAGATACTCGTAAATTTTGTCAAAGCATGCTGAATTCTCATCAAAGCAGCTGTTGATGTGAGCTTTCAGCCAGTGAATGTTGCATCCTTTGACAGGGACGAGTCTGCCAACAATATTATGCTCTGATGCGACAAGTCTACTCCAATCAGATGATAGATCCTTGACTGAAGAAAGCGGGGTAGTGTTTTATAACCTCCGCTTCTTTGCACCGCTGGTTCTAGCAGAATTGCTCCCAGTATTATGCCTGTGGGTCATCGTGGTATCACTAACCGTTGTCCCAATGCTAGAGACACTTTCTGATCGATGAAGACCCCTACGTTGATCGACCTGACCAGTCGGGGTTGCTGGTTGCACAAAAGGGTCATGACCCCGGATCGCTACGGAGAAAGATTGTTGATGTGTAGATACGGATGAGGTTTCACTCCCTCTTGAGAATATTGACTCAAGCTTCGCTACTGCATCGTGAATGCTACGTAAAGTTGGAGTATCCTCCCGTGCAATCTCCAGTTTCCATGGCGACAGCGGCAGCTTTGTTATCGGATTCCTTAAGATTCTTCTCCAGAAGATTAATTTTAACTTCCGCTGCGGAGGAAATATCGCGAAGTTCACTTACTTCTTTCTGGACGCCCTGGTCGACATTTGGTCTCCACGCTAATGATTCAATCTTGGCTAAAAGAGTCTCGACGTTTAATTCGAGCTTTGATTTATCTTCCTGAGCTTTTTTGAGAGTATCTTTGACTTTTCACAAGCATGTAGATTGTTCTTCATATCCACCCCGAACTCTCTCGACTTCAAGGTTCGCAGACTGTACGGCCTTTTGCTCTTGATTTAAATTTTCAGACAGAGAATTAATTCTCTCCGTCTGATCCTGTATGGATTGATCCCGTTGTTTTACATTTTCAGAAAGAGAATTAATTCTCTCCGTCTGATCCTGTATGATTTGATCCCGTTGTTTTACATTTTCAGACAGAGAATTAATCTTCTCTGTTTGATCCTATGTAGTTTGACCTTTCTGAACTAAATCCCTAGATAAAGAGGTCTTTTCCGCTGTCACGGAATCTAGTTCTCGTCTCACATTTTCCAGGGTTGCGTCCGAAGTAGCCAATTGACTCCTAAGTTTGGCATTATCCTGTTCTATCTCCACGCTTTTGGTCAAAACCCATTCCTTAAGAACAAGTATCTTTATCAATTTTGGATATTTCATTCGAAATCGTATCAAACTTATCACCCAGTTAGCATCAATGAGTAAGCAAGGACAAGGCCAGCAACAAGAACTTACCTTTCTAGTTATTGATGTGCCAAAAGCTGCGAGCAGGGTATTTTGTTCTTCGCAAAATCTTTTCACCTCAGCCTCATGAATAGAAAGGTAATTCTCTCTTGTATCCAAGGCATCGGATCTTTTTTGTGCTTCGGCCAACAGATTTTCGGCTTCTGCATTTCTCGAATTGGCTTTGTTTGCCAAATTTGAGACCTCTCCCAGCTTTTTTACGAGCGCAGGAAAACTACTTCCAAGAGCAGCTAAGTAGGTTGCACCGGAAGTTGGATGGTCAACACCAAGACTTCCCAACGAATTTGCTGCATTTCTAAAAATATTAAGTAATTCACGTGCCAAGTCGTGAATTTCATTGATATCTTCATCAATGGTAGATATATTGAATAATGGTACTGAAATAAATTGATATTATTATAAACCACAAATTGATGTTTTGTGCTGAGAAAACCGAAAAATTATCATCTTCCGATGGAAGTGAGTGAATCATTAATCGCGCTAATGATTTTTACCCCTTTTATTTCTTCACTCACTTCCCCACTTTTCTTGTTTACCGAAACTCACTCACATCCCACATCAATGAGGAGAGCGAACATCAGAACATTGATCATTTGTAAAAATAACTATTTTTCAATACCAGAATACCGCAATACATTGCATCAAACGAATCCACATACATCCAAACTCCACCCTAGGACCTTACGTAGCCTCCTATTTTGTTGCTGTATCACTTCATAGCCGAGCATGCATCACTGGTAGTCACAGCAAAATACATTTCTTGGAGAGGGTAGCAACTTTTCATTTCGTTTTCTATATTTCTCCTATTATCAATCAGAGTAATCTATAGTTGGGGCCTAAAGCCTTTCAAAAGATTCCGGTACCTCATCATACTCGATCGTACAATCTTCATTAGGTACTAAACGATAGTACAACATGTACACACCTTCCTCCTCCACGCTCCCTCTATGTAATCCAGCTGTGACCTCTGGCTCTTTCCTCATAAATGCTCCAAATTCAGCAGGGACAGCCTCGGTACCATCTGGTAAGTATGTGCGGATCATGTCAAAGTCAGAATCGGTCTGAGCAAGTCGAATGACACTAGTGAGATGATAGTGTACCACTTTCTTGGTGAAATTATTCTTCCTATTATGGCCTAGCTCAACCTCCCGGTCTCCATTCAGAACCGTGACATTGAACTTTATTTTTCGCAGCTCAGAAATTGGCTTCCCTTGATCATCAGCCACGGTGTATCGTAGGTGATGAAATTTTGGGATCCGGCATAAATGCATAGCTGTTTTAGTTTTGTTTTTTTTTACTTCCACTCCAAGTAAATCCTGCAACTCGGAATGCATGATCAAGGAGTCGAATTCAGATTCGTTTATTGAAGCCATGCCAATTTTTCCCGATACATCAACTACCTTGAAATCTTCGCTTTCGGTACCATTTTCAATCAGAGCGTAACCTGAAACCAAAGAAGACTCCAGGTTATTTCTAAACAAATTAGATAATTCGCCATGATTTTGTAAACAGTCAAAGCCCCAAGAGGATGATGGAATCCATGCCTCTTGACCCCCAAATGTTTGAATAATCTTGTCTTTGAGATGCCAATCTTCGGACTTGTCCCACCCAAGATTCATCATTCCAATTTCAACAAAGACTACCTCAGCTTCTGTTAGCCGCCTGTCATGACACAATTCGTCAATCGAGTAGCCATAGCTAATTAGATGCCGTAGAAGTATCAACAATACATCTATGGCTTTTATATTGTAATTCGCTCGCAGATTCCTCAGATTAATTTTCTCTGCTGGAGGTATATATTTACCAGACAAAAACGCGCCAGGATTCGGCTGAATTGTCCGGAGAGCCACTAATTGATCCTGTGGACTCTCATAAATTGATTTCAGCAGTTGAGGCAAATGCTCTTCAATATCTTTGAAAAGAGTAAGGTTTTCATTGTCCATAATCGATTGACTTAATTGAACTTTTGGAGATAAATATTTTGTTTGTGGTTGTTGGGAAAATTCAAAGAGAAGCTTGTTGCTACGACCATAAGATTATCTCAGGGAACCATGCTCCTACTTGGCTAGTAGATAAGGTGGGTAGGTGATATCGGAGATGTTGATAACAGTGAGTTACCGACAAACCCATACAACATTTTGTCGAAATGGCATACTACTAGTTCTTCGTGAGCAAAATCCTTCTACTATTGAACCTGAGAAGTGGAGAACAAACCACCGACCTCAAATGGCAGCTTTTGCATATGCCTTTAGTCTTCATGAAGAACGGTACCCAACCTACTGAGGCCGGAGATCCCGCTTGGTTCGACGGAAGCATGATTCCTTCTCAAAATACATTCAGCTCATGCCCAATCTTGTGTCCTCGAGCGTACGAGTTTACCTATGGCCAGATTTAGGGCACATTCTGTTTATGTATCACATGGAAACCGAGCATCAGCAAATGATACTCTTGGTAGTGTACTCGCAAGATTAATCTTTGCGGGGGTTAAAAAGGCAAGTCACCAAAAAGGTCAAAATCGTCGAGCACCTTATCATGCACGTAATTGGCAAGGTTATCACTGGATTAGTACCCCCACATCTGCTAGCCCCATAGTCGGTGCCAGCTACCATGGTCAATGGAGGGGAATCCTCAGAGGTCATGACACTCCGAGCAATGCGAAAGATGCAAGCAGATTACAATATTCGAGTCTAGGTCCGTTTGTCACTTGAGATGTTGTTCGCTCTCGTGACACATTAGAAGCTCTCAGGCGAGGCGGTTCTTAACATGGTAATCGCTCCAGGTATCGTGGGTCGGGGTGATGGAGGAAACCATCGCCATGCCTGATGTTCACTATTCGACTCATCTACACAGCAGACTCAACTTGTTATGACAGTGGCCTCAACGCATTCCAGTCAGCTCTCTTACTTGTCCAAAAGATCTCAGATCAGAACCAACATATCGGCTCAAGACATGATCCTACATCCCTTGGGACAACCAGCGCTCTGGAATAGGCTGGACGAATACTCTTATCAAGATTTCAGACGGTGTATGATACTTTTAAGTGGCCCGTCTCTTTCAATCACCAAATCATATTATGGGAAAAACGCGGAGTCAAGCAAGGAGAAACTCATTTTGATGATAAATGATTTATGGAAGAGACTGGATCCTATTTATTGCAATTTTTGAATTGTCAGGATTGTGAAGAAGAGTTGGTTCCTAAATAATCGTCTCCGGCTCCTTTTAACTATCAGTAAGTAAATATGTTCATGTGGGAGTGGGAGATGCACTAATTAAACATTCCAGGCAAATCTAATTTCAGTATCACTTATTCTCAGTAGTGGCTGGAAAGTATGTACCATATGCGAAGAACCTCAGATTGGTTACCGAAACATGATATAATTAAGGGCTCCACTTACTGACGCTCCCTCACATTCAAATTATGCGACACCTCACGGCTCACGATGAAATGAAATGACAGAGACCTCCGAAGGTCTTGTCTGCAGAACTCGTAAGAAAGAAGACAGGAGCTTTGAGCAAAAGAAGTTCCATGCAGGATGTGCCAGTGGAGAATTCGACAAAGGGAAATGGTAGCGGAGCGTAAATATGAGTTTTCAAAATGGTTCCGCACAAAACTTGCCTGGCAGCAATACTTGAACAGGTAAGTATACGGGTAAAGTTCAATCACAGATCCAGGCTTATCTTCCCTCACCATGCGGGATTCCTCACAATAAATTATACCGGTGCTAACTTGTTGTTGGAAGCAGTTTTTAAGATATTTATAACTTTCCCTCCCCGAATTCAATCAACGACATAACACACCTTCAGGAAGAATAATTAGAGAAGTCACTTTGGCAGAAAAAGAAAAGGGTTCTAGTTGCTTTGTGTGTATACACCCGAAACATATTCTCTGAGGGAAACTTATATGGAGCGAATTGATATTCAACTATTGACTTGATGTCGGTTTAACCTCGAGACTTGATCGCGCACATTCCCGCCCTCTCCGCCTCTAGTTTCGAATCATTCTCCTGGATTTCAACCAATGTTATCTATAGATTTCTTAAGAAGCTTAATACCTCTCCACTCCAAAACCACCGATTTTGGATCTTGGAGGCTCAAAGAATCTAGGTACACGGCACATTCCCCTGCATATGCGCTGAGCATCGTACATGAGGAGCCAAGTCGGATTTTGGAAGTCCATCGCGAGATCAGAGCATTGTGCTGGTCTTGAAGTTAGCAGGAGCGGAGTTTTGAGCTCCTGTAGCTCTATCTGCGGAAAACAACCGGATTTTACCCCTGGATTTTAAAGGATGGGAATTCTGACAGATATGGAGGCCCAGTCTCATGTCGCGGATATCTGTTCAACTTACTGACTGGATTCCTGCAGATATCTTTGGCAGGGGCGGTTGGGTATGTGTGTAGTACGACGCGTGCGCGGGGAAGTTCTTTGAATCCTTCAGGAGGTACGTCTACCTTGAGAACTTCCTTGGGATTGAATCAGATCCTACAGGACCCGGCGCATGAGCTAGACAGTTGAAAGTACTTGTGTTTGTTGGTATAGGTTCTTCATTCCCTTCCGTAGCGCAATTGAATCTGAAGACTAACTTTTATGATCAGTGCTAGTGCTCTCGAGTCGAACAGAGCAAAGAGCTCAACCCAACACGATGATCAACGCGACAATGGTAGATACAGAGCGTAGTTAATGGCTGAGATATCGCATACATGGAGAAGGTACCACATGAACAACTAGGGATTCACGAACACATACAGCATGGCGGGCATCATAAGACGGGCGATTGCACGCTTTTGAAGGACGTACGAAATAGTAAGAAATCCCTGAATCCCTGACAGCAACCGGGCTGCATCACCGGCCAGTTTTACATCAAGATATTATTGCATCATTGGCATGAGATCTGCAGATTACCTCGAGGTTTTGGACTATCGCGATTGGCTAGAGAAAAGAGAAATATGAACCACCATATTGCTGTTCATAAATACATGATGTAGACCGACTGTTGTAGAACATGCGCCCGTATCTTGTGCATAGACCCCTCCTTCGCTAAGTGTTGCTTTTATGATAACTGTAGGCTTGCATTGAGGTGACTTTCTGTTGCGGTATGACTTAAAAGATGCCCGACAGGATGTAATGTGAGGTGCATTTTGAGGTTAAAGGTTTGATGGCATGTCGTAAAGACGTGTATGTTTGAGCAGAGCTGCAAGAATATGAAATCGAAGGAAAATGACTGTCAGTATGTTAATTTAAATTCTTCTCGAGGGTAGGTAGTCTTAGTTATATCTTAAACTCACATCATGGACGGGCAACTATTGTGTGTATCCGCAGTCATTTGAAGATCGTATAAACCGTTTATTGATGCATGAGGACCTTCAAGTCAGCATTATCCGCTCTTCGTGATGGATCAGCGGGAAACTATTGCTGTACGAGACCTTTTGAGTGGTGAAATATGCAACCTATGTTTAGATGAAGCCTGATGTTTCTGCTTAATATATTGATCCTTCTGTTTCCATGGTGAAGTCGGTGTGGCTATAATGAATGACTAAAAAGACTGATCTTACCGACATATAGTCTCCTGGATATTCCCAATTTCTGTTGCAGAGAATTCATGTACATTAATTAATATTACATTCACGGAAAAGGGAGTCATATGAACAAATAGTGGGTGTTAAAGAAGATTCAATTCTCTAACTGAGTACCAAAAAGAAAAAGAAAAAGAAGGAAAACGCCGCCCAAGGAGATATCAACATTCAATTCATGTTGGTATCATCCTGCTCCTTTGGAGGAGGCTTGGTGACTTCCTCACGGCCAGTTGCCTCATTGCCGCCAGAAGTCTGACCTTGACCTTGACCGCGACCGCGAGAGTAATTTGGATCAAAATTTGATCCTTGGTAGCCACCGCGACCACGACCTCGTGGAGCGCCGGATTGACCTGCCCATTGCCCAAAATAACCAGAACTACCACTTGTAAACCCAAGTGGCTGCCCTGATTGATATGTCTGGGCGACGATACCAACCAATTGTCCAATCATATGGTTAGTCGACGAAAATGGTTGCTCCTGCCAGCCATCTATCATAGGATGATTGGCAATCTGCATTTGACCGCCGTTGTAGCCGCCTCTGCCTGCACCGCCTCGACTGGAACCACGTTCACCACGAGGCTTAGCAATACCACCACGAGCAGTGATACGGCCGACCTGAGCTTGAGTTTTTGGAGCCTTAGCTTTCTCCCTCTCGACAGCCTTGGCAGCCTTGTCCTCAACCATCTTTTGTAATGCAGCTTCTTTCTGCTTAAAGAACTCCTCTTTTTCTGCAGGATCGAACGGCAAATATTGGCACCGATGATTCGGTCCCGGAATATATTCAGGGTGAATCATTGTAAAATTCGTTGCAACATCACCTACCATAGCCCAAGCTGGATCACGTGCTCTTGAAGGGAGTACATGATTTTGATAGGAACTGAGAACTTCCGGAAGGCGGTTCCGTGCAAAATCTGATGTTTGCGGGCGGTAATCCTCTGATGACCATCTCTCAGAATCGATTATCTAAGGTTCCACGCAACTAAGACAAGGTGGTAGATCGTTTCGGAGTCTAACTACATACCTGTGAATGTCTTTTGAGAGAGGATGGCGCGTACCAAAATGTGTCATGTAAGGACACCATTGAATGCAATGACCGTTCTTGTGGCATCTGGGACATACTTCCATGTAGCCGGATAGTACATATGCTGGGCATTCGGCAACCTTATGCCCTTGAAAACCACAACCCAAACAAACAACTGAATCCCGTTACTATCCAGTGACTTAAACATTTCCACTGGCTTTATCCGCTTGTGGAGGTGCATTTTGATTATTTGCAGGGCTACCAGACGAACCGCCTGGTTTAACCTCTGCATTTTGCTGGCGCAAAGGCACAGCTTTGAAATTTGATGAATTATCCTGCGACAATCCGCTGGATAATCCATTTGAAGAAATGGGACCAGGGAATGAATTCCCTTGCCCTTTAAAAGTATTTGTAAAATTATTGTTATTCATCTTGTGAAATTTCCAAAATTTTGAAGATCGAGATGATAATGTGAAAGTTTGCTGTCGAAGAAAATTTCTGGGAACCAAATTCAAGAATATATTAAGTTTGTTTTGGCTTCGCTAATTAAGCGAGGCGAAACCAAAGCAATGAGGTGTGCTTTACGAAAAACAAAATTGAATTTTGAAACAGGTTTTCATTTTACTTTAGTCAAGATTGAAGTTGAAGAAAGGATGATAGCGTATTCAAATTCACATATAGCAATGTTTGAAATTACTATCATAGATTCCCACACAATCGCCCACGTTCCAGTATTTCGGATTTTATAACGCGCGAGTCTGAACTCACTAGATTAATTATTGTTGTTGATATTAGAGAATTTCAAGTTTTGAAAACGTTGAAGGCTAATGTGCAGTAATTTGAAAAAATTTCCCATTTGCACCTTGATAATATATTCAAAACCTAAGGTGATTATGTACAATCATCTTTTGCTCTAACCCTGCACCAACTATTCCCTCTACATAGAAATCGCTCTCTTCTTCACAATCCCGGTAAACCAGAAGTTTGCAATGAAAGGAAAGCCCATGCTTCAAGTGAATGAACACAGCGAGGCATGGGGGAAAAAACTTTAAATTCACCCTAGAAGGCTACAACATCATTGTGAAGCTGATTATGCTTATAGAATCTCTGAAGTAATTGAAAGTAAGCACTGTTGGTCTAGGAAAAACAATTTAGGGTTTAGTGTATAGATAAGTGCCACACGCGCTCATCTTTACTCAGTATCATCCTTCAGAGTTTTGGCTTTGAAGTCCTAGAATTGAAAATTGATCGTCATCAAAAGGCAGCGTGATTGTATGATATGGAGGAAGTTTTTGGAGTAGAGGTGCAGAGAGATGCTTGGTTTTTGCAAAATCACGACCTCATACCTTTACGCGACTCTAATTTAGCGCGACCATTTCAATCAATGATGAACCAATTTTATTTATGGAAAGTTACATGAAATACTATTATTCCTATTATAGCCTTTCAAAAAATTTTGAACTCCGATCATGGCTATAGCTAGCGATCATCCTTCCTATACGAACTAGGATGGGTTGTGACGAGAATACGCTGACTCTTTCCTTTTGGTCTTTCACAACCATTCCGCCTACGGTTGTGGTCGGTAAGTCAAAGTGTGGGGTTAAAGGCGGGGTAAATGGCGGGGTAGTTCTGTGGAGTTTCCTTTCGATCAGCTAAATACCTGATAGTCCTCCATATTCACCTAACAATATAACACAATTGTGAAGAAAATACCTGTGGAATGCAGCCAGAGATGCAATCATCGAATTAATCACCAGTGACTAGCTTTTCAAACATTGAGAATTCTAATCCGGTCTACGTTTCCAGGCTATTGGATACCCCGGGAGGTGTGAGATAAACTTCTCCAGCAGCAGCGCAGCGCCATATGTTTTACCCCCCCCCCCACTTCGCGCTATTCGCGCTACAGATGATAATTTATAGCTCGTTGAAGTTAGAAACTTTAGCAAAGCCTTGTCCTCGGTGCCAAACCTGAGGGAACGATACTATTTGTAAGTAGAACGTGAATCTTGTTATACTTGCAATTGCTGCAAAATGGGATGGATATTGGAAATTTCAGTGCAATAGTGTTAGTAAGTTTGTTATTGATAGGATACATCCCCAATACTACAAACCGGTTCCGGTTCGCTTCGTTAATTAGTACATAATGTGAACGCATTGAGAATAAAAATGAGAGTGGATAAATAATATCTCTCCTTGTTAATTTTGAAATTATAGCATATCCGACTTTGTTCTCATTTATTGAGTAATAATTTTCATATCTCCATTTTTTTCATCCGATATATTAATTCCGCCGCTGAAATTTCCCGCTGATTCAATGTTGTAGAGGCCAAAAGGAGTCTAAATAAAGATTCTAAAAATCTTGTTCTCATCATCGTATTCCTTTTCAACGTAGCTAATGTAAGCTATGGTGCTACCATTGTGTTAGCTGATGGCATTCATAGTGTTCAATGAATACAATATATAGTCACTCTACTGTGCTATGTATAGTCGAGAATGTTGTGGAGGTTCGAAGGATTACCTTTGGGATGGAGTGAAGTTTGTACTTGTCGGCAATGCCAGAAATTTATGAAAGGTATCGAAGGCCAGGAGTAGCTATTAAGTGTGCGAAAGCCTAGCAGCAAGGACGGCGATAAGAAATAGAATTCTAGAAATTTTTGAATATAATAACAGAACTTTAGATCACTCTCATTAGTTCATATCTCGCTTCTGTCCATCACCATATCTGGCGAATCTTATATGAAGCCACTATGGGGAGTAATGGGGAGTAATGGGGAGTAGTGGGGAGTGGCTAGTAAGTACTGGAAAAGGAATGGCATTGTAAAACTAGCCAGTAAGAGAACTTATTTAAGATGCCTTATCCGATACAGAATTAAAGGTAAGTCACTTCTTGCCTCCGATGGCAAAACAAAGGCGGTGAGACAAAATTAGAGCATACACCTCCAAAAATCACTGACGTAAGTATAATCACGTGCTCAAGAACCTCTCGGTGATCGGGTTGACTTGAGAAAGTGAGACCAAATTACCAATATATCGTCCACTCCACCATCATTAACACGATCCTTTCATAACATTCAAGTATTGACTTCAATTCTGCGCAGATGTCTTACCACTGGCTCACAACAGTCCGCAGCCTCCTTCGGGGCTTGGGGTGTGCTAAGAGGCATGCGAACATCGCGAAGCCCGACAAATTTCAACTCGAGCTGTTAAACATAACGATCCAGCATACCTATAACATATCTGGATTGGAAAACATTTGCGTTGTCGAAAACTTTTTGAGCGATGATCTTCGCCAAAGAGAAAGAGATTTTATGGCGATATTGTTTCGTTCCAAGATGTCCGCCGACTTCTGCTCTAAATATGTATCTTCAACATTGTTTGGATGGATCGCAGAGGATATGTCAGAGCTGATTGTTGATAGTGTGCGGATTAAAAGGTTAGCACGTTAGCTTTGGAAAAGTTCTTTTTAGCTAACCCACGAGTGTTGCAGAAAGCCAATTCTGCGAATTCCAAACGATACATACACTGATGGTGTTCGAGCTGAGATGACCGCATTGTTTCGACAGCAAACAGAAAGGAAACACGTTTATACTTCACTCGTAATTCGAAAGGAGCATGAATCAGGCACTCTGATAACTTCAGCAGAGCTCTATGCTTTATTCTCTACAACCGTGAAACAAATGAGAAGGCAGCCGCTCATAGACTCCGTTGAAGTGAGTCAAGCATACAGCATATCCTAACAATAGCTTACTTTTATACAGGTGCGAATTTTAGCAGTGTACTCTCAATGGGTTCAGATCATTACAGCAAAAACAACGCAATCTTATATTACGTCGATCCTCGAAGGGCAGAGCAATATTGCAGATGAAATGGAGATTTCTCAGACACCATGGTTTGATTTCCTGAGCATTTCGGGCCAGCATTGTGTATTGCTCGCTGTATTTGAGTCAATCAGGATGCAGAGTTCTGATGTCAAAGCACAGATACCTTTTAATGATATCAAACTCCAAGAACGACACTCGAAGTCTCTGAAGCGTAAGATTTCAACCACCCAAGAATACGGTAATAAGAAGAAGAGGTAACATACCCAAAATGATACAAAAGAAGCACTTTCGAATGTTTAGAGGGCTTTTTCATGAATTTTCAGTACAACATTTTGAAAGACTACATATCATCAACATCCCCTTCGGGATCCATCATCGCCCTAGTTCCTATATGTATTGTAGCTGCGCTCTTTCGCCTTTCGAAAGGCTTCTGCGTTTACATGCCTTCCTGCTGGCCGCCGGCGTTCTTCATGGACCTCTGGTTACACGAAGCAAGGTCTGCTAAATTCTGCTCAGAATATATCTCGTCAGTCTTGGTTGAATTACAGTCCTACCACAGCAGGCTGCAGAGAAGATACAGATTAATCGGTGAGCATTTCAAATACATTTATATTTTACATCCCTTTTACTAACATAATGCTAATATAGAGATATAGAAATTACAGATTTCACATCAAGGACAATATATCCTCCTCTAATATCTCTACAGAGTTAATTGTATTCTGTTCCTCTATAGATCCTATTAGGACAATCCCGCACAATATCACACAAGCAATTCCATTCTCCTCAGTTTTGATACGAGAAAGGTGCCGATCAGATTCCTTACTTACCACGGTAAAGCTCTTTTTGTACTTGCTATAACTACAAAACATTGTACGCTACTCGACATGAGACATATAAACATGGGTTCTTGATAAGACCTGCTCTCTTCTAAGCTGGCCCGGTGTAGCTACACTTCTTGATAGCATACTCGTTTTGGACCTAAGTTCTCGATATCACTACAATAGTACGATACATTGCGTCAATTGTTGTTGAGGAGGAGTTGAGAAACAAAAGGTCGAATCGGGGATAGTAAGTGGGGCGAGAGGGGGCATTGCGAAAAATAGGACTAGCGTTTAAGGTTTGAATGGGAAGCTTAGAATCAGTATTCAGTACTGAATATTATTAATAAATCAGACTGATGATTACGCTGCCAATCTATATTAATAGTTTTAATGCAATCTTCTATTATAAGAATATCATGGGGTAATTCTTCGATATTCGCGTGTATCGCCCTGCTGGTTTCGACAATAGCGTACATTTCTTAATACACTAGAGATCGGAGGAGGTGAGAATTGGATTGAACTGGATTGAACTATTATAGGGATATTGAGGTTAGGATTAGAAATCCTAATTATTATAATGAAAATTTTGGTGGTCACCACTGGTGGTAACCATTTTTGACAGGGGGTGATGATCACTTTTGATAAGGGGATGGTGATCATATAAAAAAAGCAATATAATCATCACCCCGAAATCGATCAATATTAAAGATATTTTGGAATTTAAAAAAAGAAATAATAATAGAATTAATTGAAGAATTTAAATATCAAACTAAAATTAAATTATATTTATTAAGTCTAATACCCCACTTTCGGACCACCCCCTCTTTTGGGCTACCTTAAAAAACCATCTCATTTTAAACAATCTCTTTCATTAAATCTTTAATCATTCAAAAATCATTCAATCAATCGATCTGAAAATTGAATATATTATTATTTATAATATAACGAATACTTATATCGTAAATGATATTATTATGATCTTTGGTATAATTATAAATGAGTTAATTATATATCGGGTTAGTTCGGAATATAGTATTCTTTATATTATATTTCAAAATCAAATAGATAATTATTTATTTCATAAAAATGATATATAAAATATACAAAAGATAATTTTGATTTAGGAGAGAGTATTAATAAATTGAATATTAGTATAAGAATTATTAGATATTAATTTTATTCATTAATAAATAAAAGAAATAAATGAAAGCTTTTTCGAAATAAGAAAAGATGATTCTTTATTTGGAAAACAATAGATATAGAATTTTTTGAAAAGAAATCTTGAAATTAGAATCAAAAAACTATATCGAATCGATTTTGTATATGTTTCAAATACTATTGGTGAAATTATTGATAAATAATTTGAAAAATTTAATTTGTTTTCGATTAAATATATTAAGTTTAAAAATCGATGGAATATAGATGAAATTGGTATTATAGAAGATTAGGGTTTAAATGGTTTAATAATAGGAAGTTTAGAATATTGTTTTATTTAAAAAAAATAATCTAATTCAAGAATTTGGATATCTTTTATTGAATGTATTTTGGCAATAGAATAGGTATTTAAATTATTCGTTATTTTCAAAGGAAAATATATATAATAATAATGGTTTTTTATAAATCTTATTCTATATAAGGAATAAAAGTTTATTGTTATAAATAATGAATGGATAATAAATATTATAGGATTTGAATGATTGAAAACGATTTTTATTCTTCAAACTATTTTTTTCTGATTTAAAGAAGCTAAATTATTTATATTAAATTGTTATAAAAGTTATAAAACTATTAAGTTTATATTTGAATATTTTAAAAATAATATTCATCTTCTATTTTTATTGTTATATATATTATATATATTATAATTATTAGATTTATTAGTATTCTTATTTTTCAAAAATATTTATAAGTATTATTTCAACAAACTAGATTCTTTATTAGATTCTTCAATAATTAGAAAATATAGTTTTCTTATCTGTTATTAGAAAGTTAGAACAGAAAGTTTGATAGTTTATAATATCAAATCTAAATAGAAGATTTCTGATTTATAATCTCAAAATTGTATTAAACCTTTTATAAATCGTTTATTATTTAAAAATAACAATAATGAAATTCTAAATCAAAATCCTATTTCAAATAATGATTTTCAATATTAATAGAATATAAAATCATTTTTTATTCTATAGAAAACCCTTCAAAAAACATCAAATCTTCGAAAATATATATATATAATAATTCAAAAAAAAGAAACCGATTTTTCAATTCATCAATTGTTATTTTATAAAATCACAAAAGATTTTGATATTAAAGATTATAAATTTATATAATCAAAATATCAAATAAAATAATTAGAATATAAATTAAAGTAGATTATATTTAAAAAAAGATAAATAATAAAAACTAATTCGAATTCGAGATTTATAAGGATTAAAGTTATTCAGGGAATACAAATTGAAATTAAGGATTATAAAATTGAAAAAGATAATTCTAATAATGATTATAAAACAAATTGTGACGCACAAGAGCCGTAGTAGAGCTGAATAAACAGGGTCAATTATGTTCCTTAGAATCTACAAGTGAAGAATTATGATTTGTAAAGAGCGATTGGATATATATACACAAATACCTATTCATGGGTTGCGGGGCTATACACATGCATTATTAAGATTATTATTTTACCATACTAAATCGTATGATTTGTAATGTATATATATAGATGATCAATTTATTAATTGATATAAAAGATAAGGAGTATTATATAATTAACCTCTTATAATTCACGATTTATAATACTATTCCCTTCTTCAGAAAAGTTCACCCTCAAATATTTTACTTTTTTATTTTATTGCTATTTTATCAAAAACCAGATTTTGTAAAGATTTATAAGTTTTAAATCAATTAAATTAATCATTTTAATTGATTTGATCAATTTACTGGAAATTGATCAAATTGACCAAAATAATTAATCAAATTGATCAAAATGATAAATAAATTAATCAAATCGATCAAATCGTTTATTAATTGATTAAATTAATATTAATTTGTATTCTTTTTAATTTAAAGAATTTCTAAAAGGAAAAAGTTTTAATAAAAAAAAGAAGAAGATTGAATTATAGTATAATAATAATGGATGGTTAATATGATCAATTCCGAAATCGATTAAATTAATCGATCAAATTGATCAAATCAATCAAATTGAACGAAATCGATAAAGATGATATTATATTTCGTTTTTATTATATTTAAACTTTTCTTTTATATAATTTTTGAAATAATTATAGATATAAGTTTTTGAAATATATTACCTTTATATTGTTTTAATAATAATAGCTTATCTGTTATATGAAACTCGGGTTATATATATATACAATTAAATTCCTTCAAATTTATATAGATTTTCGATCCTTTCATAATTATATATATATATATTGTTAACTTTTGGTGCAGGAAGTAGTAGTATTGTTGATTATATAGATTGAACTAAGGATCTATAATTCTAGTAGAAATAGAATTAAGGTTATCCCCAAATATAATCTGTACACCATTGTAATCATATGATTTCAATTCTAATCCTATAATAACCTCATTTCCAATACTCCTTTATTAAAGATATTCTATTTGATCCTTTTAGACTACTAATCCTAATATTTTTTTGAACCTTTCAAAAGCAATCCTTATACAAAGTTTCGTCATTCTATCAACAATTATATTATATATATTGATATAATTAGTTGCGATTTTTTCCTTTTCTGTTAAATCTCTGATGAAATGATAATTGATATCTATATATTTGAATTGTTCATATAAATATGGATTCTTAATTAAAACTAAAACACCCTAATTATTATCAAGTATTTGAACTGTATTTTCGTTTTTTTTAATATAATTTGATCTGAATAGGTCTTTAAGTATTTATACAATTCATCTTTTTTATTTGATGAACATTGTTATTGCAATCTATTCTGATTCTGTATTAAAGGTAATTATAAACATTTGTTTCTGGTTAATCTATAATATAAAGCTTCTATAGAATATCATAATTCTTTCTAAAACACTTTTCCAGTTATATTTATTATTAACCCAATTTGTATTTGTATATAATTTTATTATATTATCAGATATATTATATTCTTTACAAATATCAGATTGTATTCCCTTTAGCCCAAATCATAACTTCTGTTTGATTGTTGATTATAAATATTATATCAGATTCTTCAAAGTTATAATATAATGTTTTGCTGGTTTTGCTATAAATTGTGAAAGTCTTTCAATTAAAAATGCTATATTTAATCAAATATATATTATTAAATGAATTATATTTTTTATTTGTTGTTGATATTCATTTATATCTACTAATTTATTATTATCGATTATTAATTAGAGATAAGTATAATTCATTATTGATAATTTCTTAATTTGATATTGTTTATATATAATACTATATTTGATTAATATAACATCAAGATATTTTTCTTGATCTATAATTAATATATATATTCTTCTATTACGAATAATTCTAACATTTAAAATCTTATTAATCTCCTTTAGATTCTTGATATTAAAATAGACCGATAGCTTTTTATCGAACCAAATGATTTGTAATGATGTATATAATGTAATAACGATATCATTAATATATATTAGTAATATTATATTATGATCTTTGGATATATATAGATATAGATCTGTCAAACTTTATACAAAATTAATGTCTAAAAGCTTTTTCTTTAATAATAAACTTCAGTCCTTTTTAGCTTGCTTCAAATTATATAAACTTTATAGGGTTTGTAATATATATTCCTTTTCGATTTTAATATTTTGGAATGATTCGAAGTAGATCTCTTCCTTCAAATGTAATTCAATAAAGGTATTTTTGATATCGAAATATGAGTATTCTAAATTTTCCTTTGTGATAATAATTAGGAATAATTTGAATATATTTAACCTTATTATTGATATAAATATTTCATTGTAATCTTTTTCTAGTATCTAATTGAATCTTCGAATTACTAATTTTGCTTTGAATTGTTCTATCTTGTTATCCTTAATTTTAATTATAAATATTTATTTCATCGAAATCAGATTACTTTTTTTAGGGAATATATATTCTTCTCAAATATTATTTTGAATCAAAGATATAATTTTCTTTTGAATAACTTCCTTTCATTTTTCAGAGTATTTTCGATCCGATATTACTTTCTTATAAATTCTTAATATTTTGATTCCCAGAACTTCTTCAACCGGATATATTATACCTTTTATATTATTTATATTTATCAACGAAATCATGAAATCTGAAGCGATCTTGTCTTTGATATAAAGGTTCATTTTATAAATAATTGGGATTGTAATTATAATATATTCTATATTTTTTTGAGTTTTGGTTTATATAGATATCGTAATTAATATTTTTATAATTTTGTTTTCTTATTCTTTTTTAAGATTTTGTTTTATATCTTTTTTCTGTTTTTGTATTAAATATTTTAGGGGTTCATCTTCAAGGTTTATTGTATCCTTTTATTCGATCTCAAATAATTATGGATTTATTTCGTTTTCTGATTTTATTGAAATAAATTTCTCAACAAAATTTAAGACAATCTTAAATTTTGCTTCTAATATAGATTCAGGATTTGCAGAAGTTGATTTTTGAATTGGAATCTTTGGAATAATGGATTCGATATCTGAAATATCTTTGGAAAAAGATTCTTAATTTGTTTTCTAAATATTATTATCTTTATCTTTATTATATATTAATATTGATATATCTAATTTATCTGATTTCAATTCGATAATTAGGATACTTAATACAATTATTGAATTCAATATAATATCTATTAGAGAAAACATTTGAAACAAAAATAATATAGATATTGTATTTGGTATTGAAGATAGAGAAAATGCTTTATTTGTTATCGGTTTATTACGAAATCTTTGATCTAGCTTTATATTCTTTGTTCCTTATAAATCTGATTCACAATTTCTTAATTTAAGATCCAAATCTTCTTCTTGATAAGATTCATTTATGATTATTTTGTTTGATCAAAATATATAGTTTAATTTTAAAAAATATATTTTGATATATTTGTTTATAACTTTTGAGTATTTTAAAAATATATCGATTTTCGAAGTATTTTATAATTTATTATATCTTTGTTCTTTCGAAATAATCTTGGGATTGATATAAATATAATATTTGCTCTTTTAGATTTTGTATATTTCTATATCTAATATTGTATTTATAAAAACTTTTATAAAGAATCAATCTATTTTATTTATATTAAGATTAATATTAATATAATTTTTGATATAAATATTATATTTTATAATTTTATCCTAAAATTTTAATAGTAATCCAGTTTCTTTTAGTATTGTTTTTATATTTATCTTTGTAGTCTTTATATTTTATTTTACAAATCCGTTTTGATATAAGGAAGTAATTATTATAATTTCGGATTGTATATTTGATAATCATTTATAAATAATTTGTAAAAGTTCCAATATATTATCAATCTTGATTGTAATGATCTTTTCTTTAATAATTAATTCTATTTCCTTTTTCTAAGTTTTCAATATTTGAATTGTATCGTTTTTTTGTTTAAATAGTGTAATCTAATTTATTTTTGTATAATTATCAATAATCAATATAAAATAACGATTCCTTTAAATCGATTTTGAGAATAATCCTGTAATATCAAAATATATAAATTCGAATTTCTTTGATTTGTATAGATTTAATTGCTTCGGAATATAATTGATTATTTTAATGAGTATATATATTTTGTAGATATCTAATTCAATTGGGATCTTTATTAATTTGGTTATATTAAATATCTTATATAGATTCTTGATCTTATTTGAATTTAGATAATTAAATCTTTAATATTATAATAGGTATCTCTTTTTCTCTTTGAATATTAATTCGTTATTAATACCTTTGATACTATCGATTATCTTTAAAGAAAAACCTTTTTTTTAATCATTTTGATATATATTCGAACAAAAAGCTATATCCTTATATCCTTTAGTTATATATAAAATCATATATATTCTATTTTGTATTCTAATACAGATAATTTTCTTATTATCCTTTTTGAAATATATATAATGAAAGTTGAATTCCCTTTGCAACCTTATTTCGCAGATTCTTTTTCCTAACAATAAGTTTACTCCTAACTTTGGTATATATAACATATTTGAAAATAGCATTTTAGAATCATCTTCGTATATCATATCTATTAAACTTTAATAACAATAATATATCATTCCCTTATCAATCTTTATCCTTCATTTAGTAATAAATTTTATTAATCTAAATAATAAAGATTAATCAAATATATATAAAGAAATATTTATATCAATATATTATTTGTTAAAAGAAGCCTTATTAATAATCTCCTTTATCAAATTACAATTTTCCTTTATTATATCTTTAATATCGGAATTTAATTCAAAGATATTATTAATAGAGTGTACTTGATCTTTTTTATTAAAATAAATCTTCTTTAAATTCAATAATCCTCTTTTTCTTTAATAACAAAAATAATTATGAAGGAATTTACTGGCTTATATTAAATACAGATAGTCTTAGATATAATAATCTTTCCTTTGATATAAATCATAAATATTATTTAAGATTTCGAAATCTGATTCTTGATATCGAAAAGTGTACCTAGATTTTTTCACAATTTGCACTCGTTCTGATCCATCCTTAAAACGAAATTCCTTAATCTACAAATGCTTAATCTTATCATCAATATTAAAATTAATTTGAATATCCAATATATCCACTACTCCTTGATAATCGATTGGAAAATTACATATTAAAACTAAAAATAAGATAATATTTTAATATACTGATTAATAGCTTTCGTTTACAATTCCTAATTTCCTTTTATATTCTTTCAATTTGTTCCAGATTTCGATAATGATTATATCAGAATAGGTATCGAATTGGAATTTGAAGTTCTGGATTATCGTTATATACATATTGATTATAATTGTATTGATTTTAGTATATTTTGATTTAAAGTATCTCCAAAGTATATATACTATTGAATATTCATTAATAAAGGCTTTATTATTATTATTGAATGTTGTGTAAATATATAATAACATATTCGCTTTATCCTTTAAATATTCCGTTTTCAATTCAACATTGTAATATATATGATCATTTATTTCATAAGCAAATATTATATTGGGTCCTGCAATCTATATATATTCATCTAATGTTTGATTAATTATATAAAACTATCCTTTCCCTTTCAATTATATCTTCATTTATCTGAATCATTGTTTATAATTATTTTGATCGAATTTCGAAGGATTATTTGATTCTGATATTATAAAAGTTTCTTGTTGTTTGATAAATATCGAAAATAGTCTTCGGATTTTTAAAACAATCTTAAAAAATATACAACAAATAAATTTAAGATAATAAAGAAATATAAAAATAAAATAATAAGAAAATTCGTAAAATCATATTGTAATATATTTTCTTGTAATTATACAAATTTGCTTTTCACTTCTACTATAATTCTATATCAGTATTATACAGATTGTTCTCCATTTTGATCTATAATATTGTAAATTATAAATTATATTATCATATTTCAACTCTATTTCAGTAATACTATATAAAAACTCTGATTTTTATTTTGTTTCATCTCTACTAATTATATTAATCTTTTTTCGATTTACTTTGTTTTCTAATTATTATTATACAACCAGATCTTATAATCTGTTAACTTTTGGTACAGGAAATAATAGTATTGTTAACTATATAAATTAAATTAAGGATCTTTTGACTTTTGGTGCAGGAAGTAGTAGTATTGTTGATTATGTAGATTGAACTAAGGATCTATAATTCTAGTAGGAGTAGAATTGAGGTTATCCCTAAATATAGTTTGTGCATCATTGTGGTCTTGTGACCTCAATTCTAATTCTATAATGGTCTTATTTCCAATATTCCTTTATTGAGGATATCCTATTCGATCCTTTTAGGTTACTAATCCTAATATTTTTTTGAATTTTTCGAAAGCAATCCTTGTATAAGGCTTTGTTATTCTGTTGGCAATTATATTATATATATTGATATAACTAATAGCGATTTTCTTCTTTTCTGTTAAGTCTTTGATGAAATGATAATTGATATTTATATATTTGGATTGTTCATATAAATATGGATTTTTGGTTAAAGTTAAAGTGCTTTGATTGTTATTAAGTATTTGAATTGTATTTCTGTTTTTTTCAATATAACTTGATCTGAATAGGTTTTTGAATATTTATACAATCTATCTTTCTTATTTGATGAATATTGTTATTGCAATATATTCTGATTCTGTATTAGAGATAATTATAGATATTTGTTTTTTATTAGTTTATAATATAGAATCTTTATAGAATATTACAATTCTCTTTGAAATACTTTTCTGGTTATATTTATCATTAGTTCAATCTATATCTGTATATATTTTTATTGTATTGTCAGGTATATTGTATTCTTTATAGATATCAGATTGTATTCTTTTTGGCCTGAATTATAGCTTTTGTTTGATTGTTGATCATAAATATCATATTAGATTTTTCAAAGCTATAATATAATATTTTATTGGTTTTGTTATAAATTGTGAAAGTCTTTTAATTGAGAATGTTATATCTAATTGGATGTATATTATTGGATGAATTATATTTTCTATTTGTTATTGATATTCGTTTATATTTGTTAGTTCATTATTGTTGATTATTGATCGAAGATGGGTATAATCTATTATTGATAGTTTCTTGGTTTGATATTATCTATATGTAATATTGTATTTGGTTAGTATAGTATTAAGATATTTTTCTTGATCTATAATTAATGTATATGTTTTTCTATTGTGAATGATTTTAATATTTAGGATCTTATTAATCTTTTTTAGATTCTTGGTATTAAAATGGATCGATAGCTTTTTATCGAACTAAGTGATTTGCGATGATGTATATAATACAATAACGATATCGTCGATATATATTAGTAATATTATATTACAGTTTTTGGATGTATATAGATATGGGTTTGTCAAATTTTGTACAAAATTTATATCTAAAAGCTTTTTCTTCAATAATAAATTCCAGTTCTTTTTAATTTGCTTTAATTTATATAAACTTTATAGAGCTTGTAGTATATATCCCTTTTTGATTTTGATATTTTAGAATAGTTCAAGGTAGATCTTTTCCTTCAAGTGTGATTCGGTAAAGGCGTTTTTGATATCGAAATGTGAGTATTCCAAATTTTCCTTTGCGATGATAATTAGGAATAGTTTGAGTGTATCTAGTTTCATTATTGATATAAATATTTCGTTATAATTCTTTCTTAATATTTGATTGAACTTTCGAGTTACTAATTTTGTTTTGAATTGTTTTATTTTGTTATCTTTGGTTTTAATTGTAAATATCCATTTCATCGAAATTAGATTACTTTTTTTAGGAAGTATATATTCTTCCTAAATATTATTTTGATTCAAAGATATGATTTTCTTTTGAATAATTTCCTTCCATTTTTCAAAGTGTTTTCGATCCGATATTGTTTCTTTATAAGTTTTTAGTATTTTGATTTTTAGAATTTTTTTGGCCGGATATACTACATTTTTTGTATTGTTTATATTTATTAATGAAATTATGAAATCTGAAACAATTTTGTCTTTGATATAAAAATCCATTTTATAAATAATTGGAATTGTAATTATAATGTGTTTTATACTTTCTTGAATTTTAATTTGTATAGATATTGTAATCAATATTTTTATAATCTTGTTTTCCTGTTCTTTTTCAAGATCTTGTTCTATATTTCTTTTTCGTTTTTATATTAGATATCTTGGGGATTCGTTTTCAAGGTTCATTTTATCTTTTTGTTCGATCTTAGATGATTATGGATTTACTTCGTTTTTTGATTCTATTGAAATAGGTTTATCAGTAAAATTTAAGATGATCTTAAATTTTGCTTCCAGTACAAATTCAGGGTTTACAGAAATTGACTTTTGGACTGGATCTTTTGAAATGATGGATTCGATATCTGAAGTATCCTTGGAAGAAGATTCTTGATTTGTTTTTTGGATATTGTTATCTTCATCTTTATTATATATTGATATTGATATATCTAATTTATTTGGTTTTAATTCGATAATTGAGGTACTTGGTACAATTATTGAATTCGATATAATATCTATTGAAAAAAATGTTTGGAATGAAGATAATACAGGTATTGCATTTGATGTTGAAAATGGAGAAGGTGTTTTGTTTGTTGTTGGTTTATTATAAGATTTTCGATTTGGTTTTATATTCTTTGTTCTTTATAGATTTGATTTATAATTTCTTAATTTAAGATCCAAATCTCTTCCTTGATAAGATTTATTTATGATTACTTTGCTTGATCGAAATGTATAATTTAATTTTGAAGAATATATTTTGATATATTTGTTTATAACTTTTGAGTATTTTAGGAATATATCGATTCTCGAAATATTCTACAATTTATTATATTTTTGTTTTTTCGGAATAATCTGGGGATTGATATAAGTATAATATTTGTTCTTCTAGATTTTATATATCTCTATATTTGATATTATATTTGTAAAAGTTTTTATAAGGGATCGATCTATTTCGTTTATATCAAAACCAATATTAATGCGATTTTTGATATAAATATTATGTTTTACAGTTTCGTTCCAAAATTCTAATAATAATTCAGTTTTTTTTAGTATTATTTTTATATCTGTTTTTATAATTCTTATATTTCGTTTTATAGATTTATTTTGATATAAAAAAACAATTGTTATAATTTCGGATTATATATTCGATAATCATTTATGAATAGTTTGTAAAAGTTTCGATATATTATCAATCCTAATTACAATAATCTTTTCTTTAATAATTAATTCTATTTCCTTTTTCTAAGTTTTCAATATTTGAATTATATCATTCTTTTGTTTAAATAATATAATCCAATTTACTTTTGTATAATTGTTAATGATCAATATAAAATAACGATTTCCTCGAATCGATTTTGGAAATGATTTTGCAATATCGAAATATATAAATTCGAGTTTCTTTGATTTGTATAGATTCAATTACTTCGGAATATAATTGATTATCTTGGTAAATATATATACTTTGTAAATATCTAATTCAATTAAGACCTTTATTGATTTAGTTATATTGGATATCTTGTATAGATTCTTGATTTTATTTGGATCTAAATAATTGAATCTTTGATATTATAATAAATATTTTTCTTTCTTCTTGAATATCAATTTATTATCGATATTTTTGATATCATCGATTATCTTTAAAGAAAAACCTTTTTTCTGATCATTTTAATATATATTAGAATAGAAAGTTATATCTTTATATTCTTTGATTATATATAAAACTATATACATTCTGTTTTACATTTTAGTATAAATGATTTTCTTATTATCCTTCTTGAAATATATATAATAAAAATTGAATTCCTTTTGCAACTCTATTTCGCAAATCCTTTTTCTTAACAACAAATTTATTTCTAGCCTTGGTATATATAATATATTTGAAAATAATATCTTAAAACCATCTTTATATATTATATTCATTAAATCTCAATAACGATAATATATTATTCTTTTATTAATCTTTATCCTTTATTTGATAATAAGTTTTATTAATCTGAATAATAAAGGTTGGTTAGATATATGTAAAGAAGCGTTTGTATCGGTATATTATTTACTAGGGGAAGTCTTATTAATAATTTCTTTTGTCAAATTGCAATCTTCCTTTATCATATCCTTAATATCGAAATCTGATTCAGAAATATTATTAGTAGAGTATACTTAATCTTTCTTGTTGAAATAAACCCTCTTCGGATTTGATGATCCTTTTTTCCTTTAATAACGAAGATAATTACAAAAGAGTTTACTGGTTCACATTAAATATAGATAATCTTATATATAATGATTTTCCTTTTAATACAAATCACAAACATTGTTTGGAATCTCGAAATCTGATTTTTGACATCGAAAAATATATTTAGATCCTTTTGCAATTTGTACTAGCTTTGATCCATTCTTAAAACGAAATTCCTTAACCTATAAATACTTGATTTTATTATCAATATTAAAGCTAATTTGGATATTCAATATATTCATTATTTCTTGATAATCGATTAAAAGATTATATATTAAAACCAAAAACAAAACAATATCTTGATATATTGATCGATAATTTTTATTTGTAACTCTTAATTTCCTTTTATATTCTTTCAGTTTATTCCAAACTTCAATAATAATTATATCGGAATAGATATTGAATTGGAATTTGAAGTTCTGAATCATCGTTATATATATATTGGCAGTGACTATACTAACTCTAATATATTTTGATTTAAAATATCTCCAGAATATATATACTATTGAATATTCATCAATAAAAGCTTCATCGTTATCATTAAATGTTATACAAATATACAATAGCATATTCGCTTCGTCCTTTAAGTATTCCGATTTCAACTCGACATTATAACATACACAACCATTGATCTCATAGGCAGATACTATATTGAGTCCTATAATCTATATATATTCATTTAATATTTAATTAATTATATAAAACCATTTTTTCCCTCTTAATTGTATCTTTGTTTGTCTGAACCATTACTCATAATTATTTTGATCGAGCTTCGAAAAATTGTTTGATTCCGACATTGTGAAAATTTCTTACTGTTTAATGAATATCGAAAATAATCTTCAGATTTTTAAAACAATCTTAAAAAAAAGTGTACAACAAATAAATTCAAAATAATAAAGAAATATAAAAATAAAACAATAAAAGAATTCGTAAAATCATATTATAATATATTTTCTTGTAATTATACAAACTTGCTCTTCGCCTCTACTATAATTCTATATCAACATTGTACAGACTATTCTCTACTCTGATCTATAATATTATAAATTATAAACTATATTATCGTATTTCAACTCTACTTCGATAATATTATATGAAAACTTTGATTTTTATTTTGTTCTATTTCTATTAATTATACTAATCCTTTCTCGATTTGCTTTGCTTTCTAATCATTACTATACAATCAAATCTTATAACCTTTTAACTTTTGATATAGGAAATAATAGTATTATTGATTATATAAATTGAATTAAGGATTTATAATTCTAATAGGAATAGAATTGAGGTTATCCTTAAATATGATCTATACACCATTGTGGTCTTGTGACCTCAATTCTAATCCTATGATGGCCTCATTTCCAACAGGATCTATAATTCTAATAGAAATAGAATTGAGGTTATCCCCAAATATGGTCTGTGCACCATTGTGATCATGTGACCTCAATTCTAATCCTATGATGGCCTCATTTCCAATATATATCATTATAAAATCATAACATTTAATCTACTGAATTGAAGAATACTTTTCTTTTCTTTAATTTTATAAATAAATTATTATCTATATAATTATAATTATTCTCTTTATTTTTATAAAACTTTATCTAATCAATTAATTAATTAGGAGGATCAAGCAATATTGAATTGGTCAAATGAAAATCGTATAAGAGATATAATAATGTTTTAAAATTGAAAGCAGAATACCAAATGAGATTAATATCACTATTAAACTACGAGACTCTATATAATAGGGTTTTTCATACTTTCTTTATTATTAGAACCTTCTCCATTTTCTATTCCGAATCATCAATTATATTAATAAGCGGAAATGATTCGAATATTTAACCAAAAAAAGGATTGTTATATACCTTGTATAATCGATTTGAAGGAAAAACAAAATAAATTTTCATTATAATTAGAAGTTCGAATTTAAAAGAGCTCCTAAATCGATCAATAATCTTGAATCTTTCTTAAATCGGAAAGTTCAGTTTTTTGGATGATCTTTGAGTAAAATAACTCTTTATATTAAACCATATATAATCTTTGATATCGAAATCGATTTTATATCAATAAGTATTTATGGATTTCGATATTTTGATTTGGGTATTGTGACGCACAAGAGCCGTAGTAGAGCTGAATAAACAGGGTCAATTATGTTCTTTAGAATCTACAATTGAAGAACTATGGCTCGTAAGGAGCGACTAGATATATATATACAAATACCCATTCGTGGGCTGCGGGGCTGTGCGCATGCGTTATTAGGGTCACCATTTTACCATATTAAATCATATGATTCGTAACGCATGCGCACGGATGATCAGCTCATAAATTGATATGGGAGATAAGGGGTATCACGTGGTTAACCTCCTGTGGTTCACGATTCGTACAATAAACCTTCTTTTATTCACGCGAAAATCAATTTATTATATTCTATATATATACAGATATTATATATATTTATATCGTTTATTGATTTATTAATGTTTTTCTTTTATTCTTATACATATTTTGATGTATACCTATATAGGGTTTTATAAGATATAAGCCCTTTTAAGGAATCGTATAAAAGAGTAAATTGTATATAATCCATTATAGATAAGAATTCTGATCAATTATCCTGATAATAATTAACAAACGGCTTTAATTATTACTAAAGATATTGATTATAGATTTCAATTTGATTATTAGTTTGAAAATAATGAACAATGGATAGTTTGAAATCGGTTCCTAAGATTTGATTGAATTCTTTTCAGAACTGTAATATGAATTAGGGGCTATGATTTGATATTATAATATTAAGGGAGCTATAATATCGATATATATAATAAAGATATAATTATACTTAAATTTGAGTATTAATTGATTTATAACAAAATATAGAGATAATTTGTTTTATCAATCAATCAATAATAATTAAAATATTATTATATTTATATTTATCTTTATTAAAACTATAATAATCTATAATAATATATTGCCATATTCGATTAGGAATCGGAAATGGATATAATAAACCGGAGGTACAATTATAGAACGGAATTATATTTACAAATATAATAATTACATATATACCTAACTACAATATTATACATTCTGGGTTAATAATATTATTAAAATAATAAGAAATAGATTTTGCTTGTATTAAAATAAACAATAAAAACGGAATTATAAGTTTTATGAATCAGATAAATTCGAAGATTATCGATATTGTCACGAGATACACGTGATCGCGTCCGATCGGGCTAGTACGGTACTAAACTTCGAGCCGATCATATATATAACTTTGTAGCACTCTTTCTTTAACTTTATAACTTTTAATTTTAAAATTGATTTTTAAACATTTATTGGATTCGTTACATTATTAAAAGCTCTTTCAAATAAGAAATGGAATAACATCTATATATACTTATATACACTCCGTTTGCTTCTATTTAGATATATCGTTTCTACTCTCTCATCTACATATAGATTTTCTTAATACTATTCGAAAATATTATCTTTTTTTTTACCCTTAATTTCTAAGCTATAAATTACGATTCAATAAACCTTGTAATTGTAAAACTTCGTAGCAAAATGACTTATCAATAGAATGAAATCTCGTTCCTACACTCTCTGATTTTCGAATATACTTTTATTGTTCATACTCCTTCTCATCCGAAATCCTCTCTCCCTAATCCTGAAAAATTCAATAATAGCTCTCAAAAGTTCAATACTTGGTTTCCCTCGATTTGAGCGAAACTATAAATAGACAATATTATGATCGACAACTCTATAACTCAATTTTACTATATTTATCTCAATCTCGAATCTTATATACAAACTATAATATTATTTCAGTTTTCTTTTTTTGATTAAAATATTCCTTTAAATTATACAACGATCTTAAATTAATTTATATACGTTTACAACAATCCGAATAAAGTTCAAAAAGTCGAAGATAAGTTATTTATTTTCAAACAAAAAATCGATTCTCTATATACCTATATTGCAAAATTCGAAAGGACTTTTTACAAAGCCAAAGATCAGAATTGATCCAATTCGAATAAGATCTCAATTTTTCGTAATAGATTCAATATTATTCTTAGAAATCGTCTTTCTCAATAGCTTTCTCTTCCCCGTTTCTATCCCAACTTTATTTAGATTATACAACAATTAGCTACTCGCATAGTAAATGGATTTTTTACATCATTTTACTTTAGTGAATCTAGAGCCCTATATATATTACAGAATCCATCCCATTTTCGGAATTATAATCCAATGAACATTAACAATCTTAATATCATTGGTATTTTTAACCCTTTTGATATCCAATCGGATAAACCCAATTGTACCTTGATTCTACTCTGTATACGAATGCTTGAGTTTTCTCTTTTTGAAAGAACTCTTTTGTATAAGTAAAATAAATGTATATAATATAGAAGTATTTCCTATTAAGTACAAACCTATCCGTTAGATCCGTATCAAGGAATCCGAAATCGATAAAAGTCTATTCCGGTTATTACATTGATTACTGAACCCGAAAGCGACGATAATGAGGATCTAGAAGAGATGATCAATGGCCGATATTTTGAAGATCGCTTGGAGGAGGCATATGATACAATAGATGCATATTCGTTGGCTATAATGTAATCTGTATATCAGGTATTTTTATCAAAAGAAGATTAGTGATCATTTTATATTTAAGTTATTCATTTTAAATGAGTTCGAAGCGAACTTTTCAGAAGGGGGGGGGTAATGTCACGAGATACATGTAATCGCGTTTGATCGGGTTAGTACGGTATTAAACTTCGAACCGATCATATATATAGTTTTGTAGCACTCTCTCTTTAGCTCTGTAACTTTTAATTCTAAGGTTGATCTCTAAACGCTCGTTGGGTTCGTTACAGATATCGGGTATTACCAAATAATCATTGTAAAACAAAAGATCATTTTAGAGTGATATATATTTATAATCTTGAATAACTTGTATTCTGAATATTAATAAACTATTTGTAATTTTATTTGCTTCGATGATACAATTAACTAAATCGAATCAAGGAGCGATTTCATTCAAATCGATATTGGTAATCACTATTTTGTTTAAATGATGTTTTTGTAAAGCTTCTTTTATGATTTCAATATCAATTTGGTTGTTTTTAATAAATTATTAAAAATGATTTTTTTTTAATATAATTCTGGAAATCCAATTCGTTGATTCGATAGATTAAAGTATCGATAAAAAGGTTATCTTTTCTAGGGCGATATATAATAATGAAATTATAATCGGCTAGAATTTCTGTTCAACGAGTTTATTGGGCATTAAAAGTTTTGATAATTATAAAATATTTGAGGGCCTTATAATCGGTATAAACCTTAATTTTATATAATGAATTGGTGAATTCTATTTTTTAATAATTGAGAAATCGAATGATTAATAATATTTTTTTATTATAAACTTCGTAATTCAATTTGATAACAATTATAATTTTGAAGAAATAAATTATGAGTAATCAATCTTTGTTATATTATTATAATAATATATTAATAATTATTTTATCAAATATATCTGTTTTGAGTATATAGAGGAATCGATGATTATGATATTGTAGAAATGGAGTAGAGATGAACTTTTTCTTTAAAATATTGAATACATTTTGGTATACTTCATTGAATATAAATTTAATGTTTATTTTAATGAATTCATTAAAGGGTTTCATTATTATATTGTAATCCTTAATGAATTATCAATAAAAATTGTAAAAACCGAAGAATGATTGGATTTCTTTTATTATTATCGGAAAGATCCAATTTTCAACTATTTCAATTTTTTCAAGATCCATTTTTATTCTTTTAGTAGAAATAATAAAGTTCAAATATTTGATATATATAATATTAAATTCATATTTTTGAAGATCCGTTTATAGGTTAATGACTTCTAATCGTTCAAGAATTAGTTTAATATAAATCTGGTACTCTTTTTCGTTCCCGGAATAGATTAAAATATTGTCGAAGTATATTATACAAAAGATATTTAGATAATCGAATAGAATATTATTTATATAATACTAATAGATTACAGGATTATTTGTTAATCCAAATAATACAACCTTATATTTGTATAATCTATATCGGATTCGAAAAGTAATATACTTTTTTAAAACAGAATCCATTCTTATATAATAGAAAATTTGATGAATATTGAATTTAATAAAGATTTTAGTATTAAAAAGCCGAAAAAGCGTTTTGTCGATTAAAAGGAAGGGATATCAATCTTTATATATCAAAGAATTCAATAATCTAAAGTTTATATAGAATCTTAAATTATTATTAAGTTTTTTAACAAATAAAATGAATATAGTATAAAAAATTTGATTAGATTTAATGAAATTTTTGCTGAAATTATTTATAATATATTCTTTAACAATTTTCAATTGTTTTAGCGATATTTTATAAAATAGATTATAATATAAAATTTGTTCTTCTTTATTTTTCAATATAATTTTATAATTATAAGATCGATTAGAAAATAAAATATTTGATTTATATTTGGAAAAGGTTTGATGATATTATCGATATTCAAATGGTATTTTAGGTTTTGAATCGATTTCGGTCAATATTTGATCAAATTTCTTTTGAACTTTTGTATTCTTGAATTTGATTAAAATAATCAATACTTTTTCTTTTGTATATCGTTTGTTTTATTAAAAGTTTATTATATTATTGAATTCTTTCAAAATAATAATAAAAAATTCAATATATTCATTTCTTTTGTATTCTAATTGGAACTTATCGGGTTTGAATATATATAGATCGAAAATTTCGGGTAATATATTGTAGATCTGTAATAATAATATAATTAATTGGAAAAAAGGTGAATTGAATTTGAAGAGAATCGAAACTTCTTCTTTTTCAATAAGAATCTGTATTGTATTTGTATTTAAAGGTTTTTATTGTATATTATTAATTGTGATTGATCTATTTAATTATAAATCTCTTTGATTTTAATATTCTTCGAATTAGTTATTTCGTCGATCAATATCTTATTGAACTAATCGATCGATTTTTTATTTGTAAAGGGATAATTAAGTAATAAAGAAATTATTCAAATAAAAGATAATATAAAGTTTCTTTTTAAATTATTCGAAACATTAATTGAAACAATCAAACTTTGCTCGAATTTTTGATAATTAAAGTTTATTTAAAATAATATTATAATTCCTTGATTTAATGATAAAGAAAGGGACAAAAGATTATTCATAATTATTGATCATTAAATTAAAGAATATGAAATAAATAATGATATAATTTTATATATTATTATACTTTTTAATTTCAATTGAAACTTCAAATAGTATAATTCTTAATTTAAATATAAGAAATAAACAAATAAAAAATATAGTATTAATAAAAGCGAATCTATTTGCTTTAAAATGAATAAATACTTTTGATCGATAAATATAACCATTTTTCGAAAGATTATAAGAAAGGATGAATACTTTTCTTTTTATAAATTTTATTAAATCAAGAAATCTTATATTCTATATAGTATTTAAAATGAAAATAGAATCTAAATATTTAATTTTAAATACTTTTCTTCTTTTAAATAGGCATTCTGTATAATTTCAGTTATAACTTCTGGATTAAAATCTTCTTCGACATTTCGATATTCTTTTGCTTTTTCTTATACTATCTCGATCTTATCAAAATTATCAATACAAAATATCGATATATATATTACTTCAGGAAAAGAAAAAAGCAATAAGTATTTGAAGTTCGAATAATTATTGAATACAGTAGGGTCGATATATCCGAAAAGAGTATTCTGGAGTAGAAACAATTTCGGGAATATAAAGATTCCAAAATTAGAATTGTTAAAACTCCGAAAGGATTGTAAGAGATTTATAATAATCGTTGATTTGCAAATAGCTATAAGGATATTTTATTCAATATAATATTGATTTCGTTTTTATAATGAAATTTTATTTTGATTTATTTTAATGAATATATTTGTAAATTCTTTTATAGTTTTATAATCTTTAATAAATATTATTATTATTCGCAAAAGAAAATCGGAAATCTTTTATTCGAAATCCCTAAATAGGATTTTATCATCGATAATCTCTATTTAAATAATAAATAATCTGAATTTCTTATATTATTCTAAAAAGTTATTATATTGAATTATATTAGATATAATTTATATTTTGTATTAAAAATGAATATCATCGATTTCAACCGAATTCCGATAGATCGCTGCAAATTGTTCGATCAATTCGAATATCGTGAATTAGAGCATTTATATATAAAGAATATAATAATATATTTATACTTTCAATTCAATTTGATCGATTATATATATACAATATTATATTTCATTTTTAAATGATATAATATATAGCTCGAATTATTCTATAATTAATAATTACTACAAATTAGTTTTAGATTCAATATCATTATTAAATTTAATAATAAAATTTATAGGTTTTAGTATATATATATCTTGTTGTAAATTATAATTAATACAGGAATATAATCTTAACCAATTAAATTAATTTTTTAAATAAAAGAACCCTTAATTATTAAATAGATTATTATTTCTTGAAAAGAAAAGAGAATTATCGAAAAACCCTAAATGATCAAATTGTCTAATCAAAATTTTCTTTCTTTAATTTCGAGATCTTCGAATTTGTTTAAATAAAAATCTTTAGGTTTCGATTAAAAGAATAAAGGAAATCCCAAATACTATTATTAATCTGAATATCTATATAAATATTATTTAAAGTTTAGAAAAAGGTTGCATTGTTATAAAACTTATTATCATTATAGCTTTCAATTATCGATTCTCCCTTTTCAAATTTATAACCATTATATAAAGATCTTGTAATTGTAATAATAATTCAGAAAAAGCAATTAAATCATTAAAAGTATCGATTTTATATACTGAAATCTTTTCTTTATCAATTTTCTTTCCTTCAATAATAACATTATTCAATTCTGTATTTATATTTTCTTCGAAAATTTGTTGAAATAATTAAAGAAAAGGGGATAACTCTTCAAAATAAATTTTCAAAGAATCGGGATATACAGAAGAAGGAATTCATTGTATTATAAAAGTAATAATACATTTTTAAAGATATTTATATCTTTATCGATTAAATCGAAATAAATCTTCTTCCTTTGGATATAATATTCGTAAAAGTTTATCTAAGAAAGTATTATTAAAATGAAATATTATTTGAAAGATCATTAAATAATCAGATACTTATAAATGAATTATAGATAATATAATATATAAAAGCTATAATAAAACTGAATAAACAGGATTAATTATATTCTTTAGAATCTATAATTGAAGAATTATAGTTTGTAAAAAGCAACTAAATATATATATATAAATACCCATTTGTAGATTATAGAACTATACATATACATTATTAAGGTTACCATTTTACTATACTAAATCATATAATTCATAACGTATATATACAGACGATCAGCTCATTAATTGATATGGGAGATAAGGAGCATCACGTGATTAGCCTCCTGTGGTTCACGATTCGTGACACAAATATTATAAGGGATTTTATTGAAATAGAGTAATTATTGAATTATTAAAGTTTAAAATTTATATAATGATATTTTCGAGGTGGCCCAAAACAGGAGATAGCCCGAAAGTGGGGTATTAGACTTATTTGAAAAACAATACTAACTATTATTATAATGAAAATTTTGATAATCACTACCGGTGGTAACCATTTTTGACAGGGGGGTGGTGACCAACACTAACTATTATTTTCAATAATAGCTAAATGGTTAACACCGGTGCTGATCACTTTTTACAGGGGGGTGTTACGGGAGCTGCCTCTAGGGTCACGTGGAAGTGGCTAGAGATCTCTCGAAATGGTTTAGACTAGACTTCAAATAGGAATTCAATAAAGTTGTAATTAATTACAATTCTCGTAATTATAATAATGAAACTAATAATTATTCTTAAATATAAAGCTTTATATTATAATGAAATCTATTCTCTTATATAAATCTTCCTGTTCTACAAAATTCAAGGTTTTATTCTATTTAGATCCCTTGAATCCTAAATTTCAAAAACTCCTGATTCCTTGAATCCTAAACTCCAAAAATTCCAATATTCTATTATATGATATTTGTTATATAATTCAATATTATTCATTATAATATTATTCTTTTTTTAAATTAATTTTTATTTTAAATATCTTTATTAGTATTCTTCTTTTCATTATAATATATCAATAATTCTTTTAATATATTATTCCAAAATAGTAAAATCTTTAAATATCAGTAATGTATCTTTTTTTTTTGAAACAATTCAGATTTACAATTCCGATAATATACCCTATTCCAATTATTCTCATTATAATCATTATTATATTGTTTTAAATAATCGTTTTTAATACTAAAATAAATATATTCGCTGTAAGATTTGCTATAACATTGTTTAGACTACGATAAATAATCTTGAAAATCTCTATTTGAAAAAAGAGCATCTTCAATTTAAAAGAAATACTACTTTTAAGATTACAATGATTTGTAATAATAAGAATTATACGAATATAATTGTAAAATGTTTCATCGTAATCTTAAGATTTTAAATAAATTTAATATTCTCGAAGAAAAGAAAAAATTAGGCAATGAATATATTGAAAAGAAAAAGGAATTGGTATCCATCTTTATTACTGATTCTAATGAACGATTCCTTTGTTTTCAATTCCTTTTTGAATTTTTCGATCTTTGTTTTAATAGATTCTTTTTTTTTCTAAATAAATCTGGATATTGTTAATAGAATATCTCCAATTTTTTAAAGTAATTAAAATTTATTTTTAATTTCCATAAATTTTTGATATATAAATAGTCTAATTATTTGATCAAATATTTGATTATACTTTTGATATATTTATAATCTAATATTATTTCGATATTATATATAATATTCGGATTAATTGATTTGATTTCTGTAAATAATATATTTAACATTTTTGGTGGTATTGATTCGAATAAGAATATATAGAATACTAAATGAATATTTATTGTATTTAATAATTTCAATTGATAATTGATAATTCCTATTACTTTATCAATCTTGAATAATCCTAATTTCCTGTAATTTAATTTATTATTCAGTTTTTTAGTTTCTATATTTCGTTATAATAAATAAACTTTATTTTTCTTTTTAAATATAGATTTTATATTACATTTTGTATTATAATATATTATTATTCTAAATAATATAAATCTTAAATCAAAAGCAAATTACTTTTATAAATCCTTTAATTGTTTAATTTATATTATTACTAATTCAATATTAATTTTTTATATTATTGATATTTAATATATTTTAGAATTAAACCCAAAATTAATATATATTGATATTATAAAGAGTGAATATAGGGTGAGGGTCAGAAAATAGTTTTGAGAATTTTTGGGTTTATTTGATTTATTTTGATTCGATAAATATAATATAGATATTCATTTCTTTATTAAATTATTATAATAAAAATTATAATCAATTAAAAATAGGATTTATAATATTATATATCTTGATTTAATAAAAAATCAAATATTACTGATTGATTATTATTTTTTCCGATTAAGATTGTTTCATTTATTAATATTCTATCATCCAAAATATTCATTCAATATTTAATAAAATAATAGAAATATAATAATCTATATATATCTAATTATAACTAATATTATATTTAATTATATAATTAAAAAATAATCATAAATGAAATTATAATTAACTCAAATTAATCTTAAGAAATAATAAAGATCAATTAATTCTTTTTTCTGATTAGGATTATTTCTGATATTAACATTCTATTATCCAAAATCAACATTTCATATTTAATAAAAATATAAAAATTTGATAATCTATATTTAGGTATTTACAACTAATACTATATTTTATAATATAATCAAAAAAAAATCCTAAATAAAAGTATAATTTATTCAAATTAACCTTAAGATATTCGATTCTATTAATAAATCGATTTATACTTTTTGATTAAAATTATTTTGAATATCAATATTCTATTATCAAATAACATTTTTGATTTTTGATAAAATAATAAAAACTTAATTATCTATATATAGATATTCAGATATAATATTAATATTATCATGGGATAGTATGACTACAGAGCACTTTCAGGGATCGGGGAATAGATGGTATATGTGATTGGTAGAGTAAAAGAATTGAATGATTTGCTTTTGATTATATGAATCAAGAACTGTATATATAGAACAAATAAATGATTATTTAATCGATATATATTTTAATTAGATTAGATTTTTGTTTATTAGTATATCAGAATCATCTTATCAATCGAAAAGATTGGTAAGGGTTAGAAGATTCTTTATTCTGGTTGGAAAGTATATGTTTTGATTTTTTGTAGAATATAAGGGATTATAGGGTTTTCTATAATATATTCCCCAGATCGAAGAGTGATTTGAAATAAATGGAAAAGTATAGAAAATGGTAATTCAATTAATTTGTAAAAGAATATATAAGACAATTATAAATAAATATCAATAAAGGAGTAATATAATATATAAATCTAAAATGATTCTGGTATTTTTGGAATAGGGAAGAATTTGATTATATATAAATCATAAATATCTCTTGATTTTTGGTTTGTTATATATGATATTCTTCGAAATCAAGATTTTGAATAATAAAAAGAAAGTTTTCTATTAGAAGAATACAAAAGAATAATCGATTCTGTAATATAGTAATTGAAAATATATATAATTGTTAAATTATAATATATTAATTATAATAATGAAATAAAATAAATAAATTTTTAAAGATATATAAACTCTTTTTTTGCATTTTTGTTTTTGTTTTAATCAAGTTTTTATTGATCATTATTATATCTAAGATTTCGGGGTCTAAAAAGGCTAAATAAACGAATTTCAATTGTATTAGGTAAATAACAGTTGAAAAGAAAGCTTTGAGAAAATCGAATACGAAAGAAAATCCCAATATTTCTTCAAGAAATCAACAAATCAAATAGAAAAAATTAATAAATCTAATATAGATAATAAACTAAAATATTGATCTTTAAAAATATAACTTAATTAAATCTGTTTTTAGAATAATATACAATTATTTATTTCAAAAACCATTTCCCTTTATTAAAGGAATTATTATTTATTATGATCAATTGTTTATTATAGATTCAAATAATAATTTAGAAGTAAATTTCGTTTTTGAATTTTATTATATATTTAAAAGGTTTTATTAATTCTATATTTATAATTATCGAAACAAGGATTATTCAATAAAGAAAAGAAAAAAAGGAGAATTTCTTTATCTAATAATAACGATCCATTCGATCCTTTGATACTGGATTTTTCGGATGATAAATCAAATAAAGAAAAGAAAAAAAAAAGATCATCAAAAATTATTGGCTTTTCAATCAAAATAAAAGATAAAGGGAATTATAAAGAAAGGAACGATTATTTATATATTCGATATATAAAATCATTGATTATTGAAAGATATAATTTCTATAGTAAATACTTTATTGATTCTTTTAAATCAAATAATCATCGATATTGGAATTATAATATTTATTTGTATATTCCCTTATTAATTTTCCTTTATTTTTTAGTAGATTATTATATTATTATTTATAACAAAATTCGAAAATAAATTCTTTGTTTATCCTCTATCTTTATAATATATTGATCATTGGTTATATAATCCAAATAGGAATACAGAATTATAATAAAGATAATACTAAAGATCAAGGAGAAAAGAAAAGTTGTTTCTTCGTTTTTACATTATTGTTCTCTTTCTTCTTGTTATATTATTTATTAGAATCCTTGAAAGGCTGAATAAAGGAAGTATATTGTGATTTCGGAAAGCAATAATAAAGATGAAAGAAAGAAAGTAATAAAAAAGAAAAGGAAAAAAGAATAGATAATATATTCAAAGAAAAAAGAAAGAAGGGATAATCTTTTGGCTTTTATAATACCAATAGTATTAATAACTTTAATTGCTTCAATTATTCTTTATTTATTAATTATTATAAATAATTCTGAAATTCTTTTATTTGAACTTCAAATTATTAAGTTTAAAAAGAAACTTATTTTTCTTTAAGAATAGAAAGATAAAAAATGAAAGAATAATCGATCTTGATTATTCTTTGTTTTTTAATGGATATAGAGTATACGAATTGAAGTATATTATAAAAAAGTATAATAATTTAGAATACCAAATAGAATTTATTTTATTTATATTAAAGAAAAGAATTACAAATTCCAGATTATTGTTACTCAAATTTTATAATCCAGGTTGTTATTATTCAAGTTTTATAATTCTATTATTTATATCTTATAAATTAAGAAAGAATTAAAAGTATTCGAATTTTTGTTTTATAAGATTCTTAATAAGTCCATCAATAATTATATTAATGGTCGATAGATAAATTATATAAAAATTCTTTTTTGAATATTCTTAATATAACTATATATTTTGAATATCGATATAATATAGTTTTATAATAATCTATTTGTTTTTATTGATCATTAATCTAATCATTTATTAATTATCATAAAAGATTATTACAGATTTTTTCATTATTAGATTAATCTGTTTTAAAAAATATAGGATTATTATAATTTCTTTTGATATATATTCAATTTCGAGAAACTTTGTTTCGATAATCGAAATAATTATAATATCTTACTTAAATACTTTCTATATAATTAAACTACCGAAAAAGGATATAATATATCCTTAAAATAATCGATAAATATCTGGATCATTTATAAAAGAAATATCTGAAAAAACGAAAAATTATGGTATTTGATCATCATTATATTAGATTACGAAATACCTTATATTCCATAGATATTATAAATAGTAATCAATAGTTTTTATATAATTATTCGATAAATTAATTAAATAATAATTCAATTGCAAAATAACGAATAATATATCTGTTTTTATAATGATTACAGTATATAATATTGATCTTATTTTCTTTTGATACATTTTTATAATATATATAAGAGTTTGATCCTGATTTTTCCGAAATACTATTATCGAAAGCGATATATTTATTGTTCTATTTATCACCTTGAATTTCTTAATAATCTTTTCAATATATATATTATAGATTAATTATAGCTTTTTCTTGAATCGATTATAGAGTATACATATATCTAGGAATCATTTAATATTTTCTAGATTTTGTAATTCATATACAGTTTTGATTCTTTTAATAATCCTTATAATAATTGATTTGTTTTTCTTATAATAAATAACCCGAATATTGTTTACAAAGAAAAGAATTATAATAATATACTTTGGATTAATATATTGTGAGAAAGTTGGGATATCAAGGCCTAATATATAGCTAGTTCGTAGTTATATAGTTATATAACTCTTTGTAATTAGATATAAAAGAGGGTTCTGCTCTTTTCTCTTTAAAAGAAATCAATCGTTTTCCATTAATCTTTTTGTACCTCATTTGTATACAATCCAAATCATTATCTAAACTTATTAGTTTTACTATTTAAAGCTTTTATAATATAATCTGATCAATTCCAATTCTCATTTCCTTTTGTAGTATATTATCGGGACATATATATTTCGATCTACTTTTTTTACAATAATGATTTACACAGAGATTGAATTGTATAATTTATATTATATAAATATATCTATAAAGAAATCATAATTAAAAAGAAAATAGAATTAGTAATTTATAAATAAGGGAATAGAATTAACCCTGAAAGAATAATTCTTTCAAAAATATAGAATTGCTAAATTTTAAATAAGGAAGTTTTGATCATCGAAATTCTTTTATTTGTATTTATCCATTATATCAAAGACAAATTATTTTTCAGTAAAACCATTATTCTATTTTCTACTTTGAAAGAAATATATTAATGAAGATCCTATTCAAGGATATAATTAATAATACCAAAAATATATTAGAATTCCAAATACAATAGAATCCCTATTTATAAACGAATTATTTATCTTTGCGAATAAGAAAACTCCAATCCCGAGAACAATCTTAACTAAATGTAATCAATCATATTAAAGAACTTTGAATGTTTTATATACCTCTAAAACTATTTGAATATTTAAATATATATTAAAGTAATGGGGGGGGTTGGGTATAATATACTAAATTATCATTTTTAATATCAACAATCAAAAATTTAAAATATATCTTAAAAAACTTTTAACTAAAGGATTTGAAATTTATATATTCCTTTAAAAAAAGGAAAACCCTAAAAAGAATTATATATATTTTTCTTTTTCTTTTGAAAATTTATCAAAAAAAAAATTATAAATATTGAAAATTATTGAAAACCAAATATTGAATCAAATTCTAACAAATCAAATACTTTTCAACCAAATCATAATAATATAATGAATAACTTTCATTTATTTATAAAATTGAATCTCTTATAAAATATTTTTCAAAAATCAAAGGATAATATTATTATTCCAATTATCGATTTTTTTGAATCTATCGAAGAACTTTTTATTGATGATAATAGAAATCCTATTAAAAAAAAAGAAAAAACAAAAAAAATCAAAAAAGAAAAAGAAATAAATCAATAATAATAAAATTTACTAAAAATTTCATTTGTTATTTATATTAAGGATTATATATATATATTCTTTATTATATTATATATTAAAAGTATTATTACTCTCATTTTCAACAGAATCGATATATCTGACTTCCTTACAATTTGGGATGCTTTACAAATTGATTGCAGTATATCCGATAAGGAAATACGAATTCGATTTTCTTAATATTATAATTATACTATTATTGTTCAAATCAAATTTATATTGGAATATAATTCTATTAGATATAATTAGAAAGGAAGATTGAAATCAGTATTACTTTGATACTTTTGTAATTACAATATTTAGTAAATAACAAATATCCAAAACTTTCTTGATCAATTTGTTAATAATTAATATAATAAGAATAAAGGGGATTATAATACAAATCCAATAATAATAAAGGATTATATTACCAAATTCATACTTTCGATTATTCAATTTATTGATAATTATATAATCATCGAATTCGAAGCTAAAAGAATATTTCTATATAATTTATATATCCAAATGGGAAAGAAAATTACTAGATAATTTAAAATTAATCTCGATGATCCTATTTTTATGAATTTCAAAAGAATAATAAATGAAATTTACAAATAATACTTTTCTAAAGATTCTATTATCTGAATTTATAAAAGACCTAAATTTCATTAAATTATTATTTCCTAGGTTATATATAAATATATAAAAACTCTATTTATCTTTAATACCAATACAAAATCTTATTCTCAAAGATAAAAGATAAAGAATATTATAAATGAAATCATTAATTTTTTGAACAAATTCAATATGAATTATTTAAAGGCAAGAATCAAAAATATAAAGGATTCGAAGTTATTCTTTTCGTTATTATAATATCAAATTATTTATCGAAAAGATAATATAAGATATAATAATTATCTTATTCAAAATAAATAGAAGAGGATTCTTTTTGATATAAATAAAGTTTATAAAAAGGATTATCTTTATTATTATTATTTTGAAAGATCTTTTTATAATAATGATTATATTATAAAACAAAATTGTTTTAAGAAGATCGATAATATTAATATTGGATTATATTATTATAATGAATATAGAATTTTTATATTTGGTTCTAAAAGATATTTTAATCTTTTTTCAATTTTTAAGTAAAAAAACTTTCTAAAAAGTTATTAGATTGAAATATACATAAAAATTTATGAGTTTGGTTAATAAAAGAAGTGATTGAAGAAATTCAATATTGAGAATAATTCGCCGAATCTCGGAGTTTTTAGTATCGAAATTGTAAAGAATATATTTATAAATAATATCAATTATTGAGGAGGGGAAATTATTAATATCAATATAACTATTTAATCTAAAGAAGCTTTAAAATTATAAAGCCGATTATTTAAAAAGTTTAAATCAATAGAATAGAATAGAATTGATAAACCTCAAAAATCATTAAATATTCTTTGAAAGATATTATTCAAAATAATGAATCAAATTGAAAAAGAAAGATTAAAGAAAGAATTCTTTAATAAAAATGAAATTATAGATATTAATGAAAATGAAGAAAACGAAGCAAAAGAATCTTAAAAAGGGGAAAACTTTTTTGAATTTGATGAAAATAATATAATACAAAAAAATAAAACATTTAATTTTTATATTAAATCTTTAAGAATAAAAAAGTAAATATTAATTATTATTTATATTATAAAATCCTTAATAAAAATCTTAAAACGGATTTATAGAATCGAAATCCTAATAATAATTGGGATTATCTTTATATATATACCAAATCTTTTCAAACAAACTTTTAAAAAAGTATTAATCACAGATATCAAAGAATAAAGAAAGTTTTTCAGAAATTCAGAAATTCCTGTTAAAAAAACTATAATAACTTTAATAATTATTAATCATTTAAATATTTCCTTTAATTATTAATTAAAAGAGATATATAATATACCTACTATTATTATAATCTTTATAAATAAAAATATCAAGATTAATGATATTATTGATTCAGGATCGATAATCAATATAATAAATCTGAAAATTGTAAAAGAATTGAAATTTATAATATACGAATATAAAATAATAATAATTATTTTTAATAGAAATATTATTATTTTATATAAATTAATTAAAGATATAAAAATCAATTTTGAAAGAATTAAGAATATTATTGATATCTTTATTTTAAATAACATCAAAGATTCATTATTATTAAAAATATTATATTTATTTATAAAAAAGATCAATTTTGAATACAAAGGAAATAAATAGATTATATAAATTATTAATGATAATAATATTAATAGGATTGATTATTGAATAATTAAATCAAAATATAAAATAAATATTATAAAGATTGATTTTAAGAAATTAGAAAAAGAATAAATAATATAAATCTTAAGGATTATATTAATGATTTTCCAAAAATCTTAAATATTATTAAAAGTAAAAGGAAATTTGAAGAATTCGTTAAAAATCATTTCTTAGAATTCTTGATTGATATTCCAAATTTTAAGATAATCTTAAATTCTATAGGATTTAGTATTAATATTATTCGAATTAATTTTGATTTTGATATCGAAGATATATTTGATAATATTGAAAATTCGAAATTAAAGGGATTTCAGGAATACTTTATTATTAATAGTATTTATTTCGATTTAGAAAAACTTAAGGTAGAAAGTAATGTTTGAAAGAAATTAATTAATATTAAATCCAAAATTCTTATTTCAATTAATAATATATATAAAAAAAAGAAGGATAAAATAAAATTTTTGGATGAAATAAAATATATTGAGAAAGAGATCCTAAAATGTAATTTTAATTAATTGAAATTGGAATATACAAAATATTTTAAATATCAATTATTAGGTTTCTTTTTGAAGTATTTGATATTATATTTTGATATTAGATTTGAAGGTTTCTAATTGATATAAGAATATTTAATATTATTAGATATCGGAGATATATTTTGAGAATATAAAAAGGAACTTTTCTTTATATTATTATAGAATCGAAAAGCAATATTAGTTTTTGATTAGATTAAAATTAATAATATCAAATCTTCAATTGCTTTGTTATAGATTATCAAGATAATATTATATAAGATTTGGTAAATTTCTGGTTTTGTATTTTTTAAAGCTTTTTTATTAATAGTTATCGAAATAATAAGAGATTGTATCAAATGAGGTATATTAAAGGAAAAAGAAGAATTATATCGAAATATTTAGTATTTAGTTAAGAAAAATAAGATTGGTAAATATTATATTGTTGCTATAATGATAAAAATAAATATTATAATTTTATAAAATATAAATATACTTTCAAATTTAAAGGAATTTGTTGAACAAATAATTGGATATTCATTAATATCTTTGATTGACTTTTTTTTTTGGATATAATTAAATATTTTTAGATAAAAAGAGTAGAAATATTATTGTTATTATAATCCTTTTTGATTTGATAAAGTTTATTATTTTATTATAAAAAATTCTTAATTTGATTATTCAATTTGCAAAGATTATATTAAAGATATTGTGGGATATTATATCTGATATTGTTATATTTTACTTGAATGATATTAAAATTAAAAATCCTAGAATTCGATATAATGAAATTGAAATTGAATTTAGATTGAAAAAGTTTGTTGTCGAATATCTGAAAAATCTAGATGTTATAATAGAATATATTAAATATACAAAATACATTATTGATATCAAATCCAAATGATATTATAATGAAATCCGAATTGTAAACTATTATATCAATTCTAAAAAAAGAAATCCTGATACTATTAAAATCATTAAGATATTTGAATGATTATTTTATTCGAACGATTATAAGATTAGAATATTTTTTGAGATATATATTTTCTATCGATTTTGAGTAGAGAATTTCGTTATTATTATAAAACTTTTTTATATATTATTAAAAAAAAATATAAAATTCATTTAGATTATTAATTATAATATTATAATGATTTTATTGAAAAACAAATTAATTTTGGTTCTAATCTTTCTTTCATTAATTTATTCATTTGGAATTAGAATTATTATATTCGTTATCGATATTAATTTGATAGAATAAAGAGCTGTTCTAGATCAAATATATAATGATAAGTTTTATATTATTATTAAATATGAAAGTAGTATATAAAATTATATTAAACAGAATTATAATATTATTAAAAGAGAATATAAAGGAATACTCAAAGTTCTATAAAAATACAAAAAGGATTTTTATAGTATTCATTTCCTTTTAGAAATTGATGTGAATATATTTATAATTTAGTTAAATAAAATAATTATAAATTTATTTAGTATTTTGATTATAAAATAGATTACTTGAATCAAATTCTTCGATTTTAACATCAAATATATTCTTGAAAATAAAAATATTATTATAGATATTTTATTATAACAATTATAAATTACTTCGGATGATATTAATAAAGAATATAAAAAAGATATTAATAATTCAATTATTACAGATCTGAATTCATTATAAATAAATCCAATAATAAGTATAAATGATTCCAAAATTTTAAGATTATTTCAAATTTTGGAAAATGAAAATAAAAGGATATAAATGATTATTTAATATATTATTATTTTATAGAAACCTAAAAATATATCAATAAAGCATTAACAAGTTTTTAAAAAGGAAATCTTCAATTTCTATATAAAGGATTGTTATTTATTCAGAATCCAGGGAAACGAATTATCTTTTGCTTATATAATAATAGATAACGATCTAATCGAAAAGGCAAAAATTATGATTCGAATATATAAAGAATTGGGTTATAAAGGTTTAGAGTTATTATATACTAAAATGTATAATTGTTATTAATGGAATGGGATGTATAAGGATATGAAAAATTAGATGATTTTTTATTCTATTTATTAATTCAGATTATTCAGATAAATAAATAAATTAATGATTATTATTTAGGTTTCAAGTATTTGATATAAAATTGGTATGGATATTATGAAAATACTTGATAATTATGGATTCAAATATTTTGTTATCTTATAAAAAGATTTGAATAATTGAATAAAAGTTAAAGCTTTATGAAATGTTATTTTGAAAGCGATTATTAAATTCTTTTATAAAATAATTTGTTGTTATAATTTCTTTGGAGAAATCATTATGGATAAAAGATCTAAAAATAAAAACATTGTATTCATTCATTATGAAAAGTATAGAATCAACAAAATTAAGATATAAATTTATCATTTACAAATCAATAAAATAATGGAAAGAGATCATCATTTTATTACGGAAATATTTTTCTATTTATTATAAAAAAGGTATAAATAATCTGAATGATTGAAAATAGTATTATTTATTAATTATATTTCAATTTACAAATCGATAAACAAAATATTATTTGAATTGATTTATAGGTGGAAAACTATATTACTTTTTGAAATTATATATACGATTTGAAAGATCCTTGATTAGGAAAGTATACAAATCCGGGAAGATTTATTAATTATTAGAATACAATAATTAAAAATATTAAATAAAGATATTAAAAAAGTAATCCTTTATAAACAATATTATGAAGAAAATAATAAATTTCAATATAATTTTAATTACAAAATATTAAATAAAAATATTCAAATTGGAAATATAATTCTATATTATAATTTCTGATCAAAAATCGATATATTTTATAATATAAAACTTATTTTCAAATAATATAGATTTTATAAAATAATAAAGAAATTAAAGGATCTTTTTATATATATCTTTGAAGAAATAAATAATATTTTGTTTAATAGAATTTATACAAATATTCGTTTTAAGAAATATATTTTATATTTAAATCTTTTTGTAGATAATTGTCACGAATCGTAAACCACAGAAGGCTAATCACATGATACCCCTTATCTCCCATGTTAATTTATAAGCTGATCATCCATACATATATATTACGAATCATATGATTTAATATAGTAAAATGATAACCCTAATAATATATACACATAATCCTGCAATCTATAAATAAGTATTTGTATATATATATCTAATCACTCTTTACAAATTATAATTCTTTAATTATAAATTTTAAGGAATATAATTGATCCTATTTATTCAACTCTACTATAACTCTTATACATTATATTATCTACAATTCATTTATAAATATCCGGTTATCTAATAATCTCCCAAATAATATCTTACTTTAATAATACTTTTTTAGATGAACTTTTACAAATATTATATTTAAAGAAAAAAGATTTATTTTGATTTAATCGATGAAAATAAATTTTTTTAAAAGTATATCATTATTTTCACAATATAATAAACTCCTTCTTTTGTATATCCCGATCCTTCGAAAACCTATTCTGAAGAGTTGTCTTTTTCTTTTCAATTATTTCAATAAACCCTTGAAGAAAATATGAATATAGAATTGGATAATATTATTATTAGAAAAAAGAAGATTAATAAAAAGAAGATTCCAATATATAAAATCAATGCTCCCAATAATTCAATTGTTTCTTCTGAATTACTATTACAATTATAAGATTTTTATATAATGATTATAAATTTGAAAAAAAAGAATCGATAATTGAAAATTATAATGATAACAAACTTTATAACAATATAATCTTTTTCTGAACCCTAAATGATATTTATATAAACATTCAGATTAACAATAGTACCTGAAACTTTCTTTATTCTTTTAATCGAAATCCAAAAATCTTTATTTAAGTAAATTCGAAGATCCCAAAATCAAAGAAAGAAAACTTTGATTAGATAATTTAATCATTCAAAACCCTTCGATAATTCTTTTTTCTTTTTAGGAAATAATAATCTATATAATAATTAGGGATCCTTTTATTCAAGAAACCAATTTAATCGATCAAGATTATATTCCTATATTAATTATAATTTGCAATGAGATATATATATATCAAAATCTATAAATCTTATTATTAAATTTAATAATAATATCGAATCTAAAACTAGTTTGTGGTAATTATTGATTATAGAACAATTCGAATTGTATATTATATTATTTAAAAATGAAATATAATATTATATATATATAATCGATCAAATTGAATCAAAAGTATAAATATATTATTATATTTTTTATATACAAATATTTCGATTTATAATATTCGAATTGATCGAACAATTTGTAATAATCTATCAGAACCCAATCAAAATCGATAATGCTTATTTTTAATATAAGATATAAATTATACTTAATACAATTCGATATAATAATTTCCTAAAATAATATAGAAAATTCAAATTACTTATCATCCAAATGAAGATTATCAATAATAAAATCCTATTTAAGGATCTCAAATAAAAGATTTCTGATTTTCTCTTACAAATAATAATAATATCTATCAAGGATTACAAAATTATAAAAGAATTTGTGAATATATTCATTAAAGTAAATCAAAATGAAGTTTTATTACAAAAACGAAACCAATATTATATTGAATGAGATATTCTTATAATTACTTGCAAATTAACAATTACTACAAATCCCTTGTCACCCTTTTAAAGTTTTAACAACTTCAATTTTGGAACCTTTACATTTCTGAAATCGTTTTTATTCCGGAATACCCTTTCTGGATATATCAATTTTATTATATTCAATAATTATTCGAATTTTAAATATTCATCGCCCTTTTCCTTTTTTGAAACAGTATATATATTGATACCTTATATCGATAATCTTAATAAGATCAAGATAATATAAAAAGAATTCGAAGAATATCGGGATACTGAAAAAAACTTCAGTTCAGAAGTTACAATTGAAGCTATATAGAATACTTATTTAAAAAAAGAAAAGTATTTAAAATCAAACGTTTAAATTTTGTTTTTATTCTAAATATTATATAAAATATAAGATTTCTTGATTTAACAAAATTTATAGAAAAAGAAATATTCATTCTTCTTTATAATTTTTCGAAAAATAGTTATATTTATTAATCAAGAGTATTTATTAATTCTAAAATAAATGAATTCGTTTTTATTAATATTATACTCCTTACTTGTTTATTTCCTATATTTAAATCAAGAATTATACTGTTTAAAACTTCAATTGAAATTAAAGAATATAATAATATACAAGACTATACTATTATCTATTTTATATTCTTTAATTTAATGATCAATAATTGTAAATAATCTTTTATCCCTTTCCTTATTATTGAATTAAAGAGTTATAATATTATTTTAGATAGATTTTAATTATCAAAGATTTGAACGAAATTTGATTACTTCAATCGATATCTCGAATAATTTAAAGAAAGATTCTATACCATCTTTTATTCGAATAATTTCCTTGTTATCTAATTATTCTTTTGTAAATAGAAAATCAATCGATTAACCCAATAAGATATTGATCAATAAGATAATTAATTCGAAGAATATTGAAACCGAAGAGATTTACAATTAAACAGATCAATTGCAATTAATAATATACAATAAAAACCTTTAAATACAAATATAATACAGATTTTTATTGAAAAGAAAGAAATCCTGATTCTATTCAAATTCAATCCATTTTCTTCCCAATTAATTATATCATTATTATAGATTTATAAATAGCTTCTTTATATATTATTTGAAATCCTCGATTTATATACATTCAAATCTAATAAGTTCCAATTAAAATATAAAAAAGACAAACAAATTGAATTTTTTATCATTATTTTAAAAGAATTCGATAATATAATAAATTCCTGATAAAACGAATGATATATAGAAAAAAGAATATTGATTACTTTAACTAAATTCAAGAATATAAAAGTTCGAAAAAAACTCGATCAAGTATTAACCGAAATCGATTCAGAATTTGAAATATTATTTGAATATCAATAATATTCTTAAATTTTTTTTAAATATGAATCAAATATTTTATTTTTTAATTGATTTTATAATTATAAAATTATATTAGAAAGTAAAGAAGAATAAATCTTGTATTATAATCTATTTTATAAGATATTTTTAGAATAATTGGAAATTATTAAAAAATATATTATAAATAATCTCAATAAAGATTTCATTGAATCCAATTAAACTCTTTATATTATATCCATTCTATTTATCAAGAAACCCAATAATAATTTGAAATTCTATATAGATTTCAGATTATTGAATTCCTTAATATATAAAGATCAGTATTCCTTCTTTTTAATCGATGAAATATTTTCTTGGCTTTTTAATATCAAAGTCTTTATCAAACTCGATATTCGTTAAGCTTTCTATTATATAAAAAAGGATTTTGTTTCGAAAAAGTATATTACTTTTCGAATTCGATATAGATTATATAAATACAAAATTGTATTATTTGGATTAATGAATAATTCTATAATCTATCAATATTATATAAATAATATTCTATTCGATTATTTAAATATTTTCTATATAATATACTTTGATAATATTCTAATCTATTTCGAAAACAAAGAAAAATATCAAATTTATATTAAATTAATTCTTGAATGATTAGAAATCATTGTTTTATAAACGAATCTCAAGAAATATAAATTCAATATTATATACATTAAATATTTGAGTTTTATTATCTTTATTAAAAGAATAAAAATAAATCCTGAAAAGATTGAAATAATTGAGAATTGAACCTTTCCGATAATAATGAAAAAAATCCAATTATTCCTTGGTTTTTATAATTTTTATCAACAATTTATTAAAGATTACAATATAATAACGAAATTTCTCAACAAACTCATTAAAACAAATATTAAATTTGTATTCAACAAAATATATTAAAACATATTCAATATATTGAAAAAAAAGCTTATCTCCACTCTATTCTTATAATATTATAATCATCGATTCCTTTATATACTCGAAATAAATATATTCGATAAAATAATTATTAATATATTATTACAATAATATAATAAAGATTGACTTTCTATAGTTTATTTCTTTAAAACTATAATTATCATTAAATTGAACTACAAAATTTATAACAAGGAAATATTATCAATTATTTGATTTTTCAATTATTAAAAAATAAAACTTATCAATTTATTATATAAAATCAAGGTTTATACCAATTATAAAGCCTTCGAATATTTTATGATTATTAAAACTCTTAATATCTGATAAACTCATTAAACAAAAGTTTTAATTAATTATAACTTTATTATTATATATCGCCCTAAAAAAGATAACCTTTTCATCAACGTTTTAATTTATCGGATCGATAAATTAGACCTTTAGAATTATACTAAAAAGAAAAATCGTTTTTAATAATTTATTAAAGATAATCAAATTAATACTAAAATTATAAAAAAAACCTTACAAAAATATTATTTAAACAAAACAATAATTATTAGTATCGATTTAAATAAAATTGTTCTTCGATTCGATCTAATTAATTACATTATCGAAACAAATAAAACTATAAATAACTTATTAATACTCAAAATATAAATTAGTCAAAATTACAAATATATATCATTCCAAAATAACTTTTTGTTTTATGATAATCATTTAGTAATATCCAATATTAACAATCTTTGAATTTATTTGATTTATAAAACTTATAATTCGGTTTTCATTGTTTATTTTAGTATAAACAAAATCTATATTTTATTATTTTAATAATACTATTGATTCGGAATATATAATATTATAATCAAATATATATACAATTATTATACCTATAAATATAATTCTATTTTATATAATTGTATCCCCAATATATTATATTTACTTCCGATTCTTAATCAAATATAACAATATATTATTATAGATTATTATAATTTTAATAAAGATAAATACGAATATAACAATATTTTAATTATTATTAATCGATTGACAAAACAAACTATCTCTATACTTTATTATAAATCAATCAATACTCGAATTCAAATACAATTATATTTATACTATATATATCAATATTATAATCCCTTTGATATTATAATATCGAATCGTAATCTTTAATTTATATTACAATTTTGAAAGAAATTCAATCAAATCCTAGAAATCAATCTCAAACTATTCATTATTCATTATCCTCAAACTAATAATCAAATTGAAATCTATAATCAATACCTTTAACAATAATTAAAATTATTTGTTAATTATTATCAAAACGATTAATCGGAATTCCTATTTATAATGAATTACATACAATTTACTTTTCTATATGATTTCTTAAAAAGACTTATATCCTACAAAACTTTATATAAATATATACCGAAATATATATAAAAATAAAAATAAAATATTAATAAACCAATAAATAATATAAATATATATAATACTTATATATATATAGAATATAATAGATTAATTTTTACACAAACAAAAAAAGATCTATTATATATCCAAACCAAAATATCGAAATTCATAAATACTTATCGATATAAAATCGATTTCGATATTAGAAATTATATATAATTCAATATAAAGAATTACTTTATTCAAAAATCATCCAAAAAACTGGATTTCCTAATTCAAAAAAGATTCAAGATCATTAATCGATCTAAAAGCTCTTTTAAACTTGAACTCCTGATTACAATAAAAATTCATCTTACTTTCCCTTCAGATCGATTATACAAAATATACAATAATTCATTTTCTAATCAAATATTCAAATTATTTTCATCTATTAATATAATTAATAATTCGGAATAAAAAATAAAAAAAATCTTAATAATAAAGAAAACACAAAAAACTCTATTATATAGAATTTTATAATTGAATAACAATACCGATCTCATTTAATATCCTATTTCCAACTTTAAAACATTATTGTATTTTCTACACGATTTTCATCTAACTAATCCAATATTATTTAATCCTTTCAATTGATTAATTAATTGAATAAAATTTTATAAAAACAAAAAAAATAATTATAATTATATAAATAACGATTTATCTATAAAATTAAAGAAAAGAAAAGTATTCTTTAATTCAGCAAATTAAATGTTATAATTTTATAATAATATATATATATATAATTATAAAAGAATCGAAAATCCATACAAATTTGAAGGAATTTGATTATATATATATATGACCTGAATTCTATACAATAAATGAACTATTATCATCAAAACAATACAAAAATAATATTTTTCAAAAAATTATACTTATAATTATTTCAAAAATTATATAAAAAAGAAACTTGAATATAATAAAAACGAAATATAACATTACCTTTATCGATTTCATTCAATTTGATTGATTTAATCAATTTGATCGATTAATTTGATCGATTTCGGAATTGATTATATTAATTATCCACTATTACTATATTACAATTCAATCTCCTTCCCTTTTCTATTGAAACTTTTTCTTTTCAGAGATTCCCCAAATCAAAGAGAATATAAATCAATATTAATTTAACTAATTGATAAACGATTTGATCGATTTGATCAATTCATTCATCATTTTAGTCAATTTAGTCAATCATTTTGATCAATTTAATCAATTATTTTGGTTAATTCTAGTAAATTGATCAAATCAACCAAAATGATCAATCTAATTGATTTAAAGCTTATAAATCTTCACAAAACCTGGTTTCCGATGAAATAATAATAGAATAAAGGAGTAAAATGCTTGAGGGCGAGCTTTTCTAAAGGGGGGGGGGTAATATTATGAATCATAAATTATAGAAGGCTAATTATATAATACCCTTTATCTTCTATATCAATTTATAAACTAATCGTTTATATATATGCGTTATAAATTATACAATTTAATATAATAAAATAATAACCCTAATAATATATATATACAACTCTGCAATCTATGAATAGATATTTGTATATATATATTTAATCGTTCCTTACAAGCTATAATTCTTTAATTATAGATTCTAAGGAATATAATTGACCCTGTTTATTAAGCTCTATTACGGCTCTTATACGTCACAATAATAATTCTCAAGATTTATATAAATAAATAAATCAAAAGAATTGAATTTCTAAATATCTATAGTTTTCTAAATAAAAAATAATAAACAATTAAGGATTATTTTTTGTTTAATTATAAAACGATATAAAATTAAAAGAAAAAAAGCAAATATAATAAACCGAAGAAAGATTGTTATTATAAACTTTTAATTATCAATTAAGAAATTCGATAAAGAAAACTTTATAATCTTTGAAAAAGGAAAAGTGTTTGAATTCTTTTTGAAAAACTTATTATATTATCGATCTTGTTTTTAAATAATTTATAAACAATTTTTGAATAATATTTGAATAATTCAATATTTTTTTTTTAAATTTAATTTTTTTAATAATTTGATTTGAAGTTATCAATTTTTTATTTGTATTTATTTTATTATTTATATAAGCTTTTATTTAAATTTTGATATAATATTTGGAAAAGGATTTCATCAAATTATGACCTTTTGTTTTATTAGCAATAATATTCCTTTTTTTATTCGATATAAGAATCATTCCTTCAATAACGAAATCGAAGTATTTGTATTTATTGAAACTTTTGAAGTTAAAGAAAAATATAATGCTTTTGTATAATAGTTCAATTATTTTATAAATATTGTTGATCTCGTTAAAGATTTTATAAATGAAATAAAAGATCGAATCGAAGATTAGAAGTTTTATAAAACGATTAATCTTTTTAAAATCAATTATTTTGTTAAAAATAATGATATAATTTAATTTATCGAATAATATTGTAATAAAATTAAAAAAGGATTTAAAAATCTTGAAAGAATTTGAATAATTGTTTAAGGAAAAATTTTTATCTGTTTTTAATTAAAAAATATAAATTTAAATAATATTTTAATAAAAATAAATATAATTTATTATACTTTTTGCTTTAATCTTCAAATCCTTATGAAATTTCTGAACGAATATATAGCCGAATATTTTGTACAAAAAAAAGGCAAAAAAACCAAAAAGTATAGTCCTATAGATTTCTATATTATATATAGATTTATTATAAAAATTAATATAAAGAATAAAAAAGATTGAATATTTCTTTTTTATGATTTTGTATAAAATCCTATCTTTAGAATTTGTAAATTTATTTTCGATAATTTTGGATTTCTAAAAGAATATTATAAAAACGAAAACCTTTTCGAAATTCAATAAAGAGATAAGCTTATCTGCGAAATGATTATTATAGAAATTGCTTCGATATTTTTCAACAATAATGATGATAATAAAAAGAAATCTAATATTAAGGAACAATTAGAATTAATTATTATATTAGATACCCCTTATATATATCGATTTCTTCATTCCTAAATGATTATATCAATTTCGGAGTCTGTAATTGCGAATATTGATAAATAAGAAAAGAAAGATTATTATTTTGATTTTTCGAAAAAAGTTTTTTTTTATTTATTTATTCTAAATAGATTTATATTTTGTTATTATATAATTGATTATAATATTGAATTTGTTTCAAATAATAATGATTCAATTTTTAATAATTTTAAAATAATCTTAAATTCTTTATAGAAATTAAAAAATTGTTTTTGTAATTTAGATTATCAATTTGAAAAGGGATAATATTCTTTAATGAATAATGGATATATTATTAACCAAATAGAATAGAAAATTATTATATCGCTAGAAAAGTAAATCATTGCAGATATTTTATACATATATTATTTATATACTTTAATAAAACTTTTCGATCTAAAATTGAAGTATATTTCGATTAAAGAATTATAAAACAAATTGATTATTATTATCAGGAATTGAAAATATATTGATGAAATAAAATTGATAAGGGTATTCTATCTTTGATTCTGTTTATATTAATCTTTAACTTTAGAATAATTAAAACAAATCTTTAGTTTCAATCGATTCAATTTAATAAAGAATTTTTATTCCTTTAATTTTAACAAAGTTTTCAAAAATAACCTTTTTTTATTAAAATTATTAAATAAAGAATTCTTTAAAAACCAATTTATTCTATATATCCTTTCATTTCAATATATCTTCGAATAAAAAAATAGATTCGATTTATAAAATGTTTACAAAAATATTTTCATTATCTATAAATAGTATTTCTATAGAATCTTTAAAGAAAATCTGTTTCTGAATTACTATTTTTCGATTATTCAATTTCTCTTAAAATACGATTCTGTATTATAGTATATTATTATCTATACTCGGAAAGATAAAGAGTTCTGTTTTATATCAATACTTTTATTTGTATTATGTTTTCCTAATTGTAATAAAAAATTTAATCTTTATTATTCCTTTTTTGATCTTTTCTATTTAACTTTTAAAAACAAATAAAAAAGGATTTTAAAAAGAATGATTATTGTAATCGATCTTTTTAAATTAAAGGAATCGATTAAAAACTTTAATAAAGAGTATTAAATCCTTATTTTTTATAAATTAGATAATGATAATAATTTAATTCGGAAATTTCTAAAAAAGTACTTTTTTATTTATCAATTATAATATAATCTTGATTGAACAATAAAAAGGAAAGCTTTCCAGAAGGTTAAACAAAAGAATCAATTTCGTTAAAAGATTTTGATTAGATTTGAATCCTGAATAATTGTAATATAATTAGATGCTATTTTGAGATATATCAATTCTTTTAAATCTTATAAATCGATTTTAATATTGATCTTCTATTTAATTATAATTTCGAATAAAAAGAATATGAAGAACAATAATTTTTACAAAAACCTTTGGAGATTTTTTCAAAATGAAATTATCTTTTTTGAATTAAACGAATTTAATGAAGAAAGCCTTTATATCACCCGATCCTTTTCTTTTAATATCAATTTTGTTCTACAAAATCATCTTTCTATAATCCTTTTAGAATATTTATCTTGAAATTTTAATATTGTTAAAGGAATAATAAACAAATTATTCGAAATTAACAATAATGAATTCGAACTTTGATATAAATGATAATATAATCTTGTAATAACAGATCTGATTATTCAATTTGAAATATTCCAAAACAAAAAAAAGCAATAAAGAGATCAATCATTATTTACAAATTATAATATACTTTTATAAAAACAAAAAACTCTTTGCAATAAGGATCTCGAAAATAATGAATTTCCTAACAAAGAAAATATTAATAATTAGGAAATCATAAATCTAATTGATAAAGAATCCCTTATTGAAAAACTTCAATTTATATCAAAGAAACTTACTAAAAAAGGAAAAGAAATCACAAAACAAGAATCGATTTAGAATCAATCTATAATATCATCCAATCCTCCTGAAGTAATCCAATTTTTAAAATCCCCAATTGGATCTTCTGAAATACAAAATACTATTTCAATCCCTAATACAAATTATAAACCAAATAAAGAACAAATAAATCGCCCTTCAAAAAAAAAACCTTTTATAAAATCTAATAATAAAAGAAAGAATCATTCCTTTAATATTAAACAAAAACTTATAATACTAAAAATCCCTATTCATCATTCAAATCGTATTTAAGAATTATCAAAAAATCTAATTACAAATACAAAATCTATTACAAAATATCCAGCTAAATATCCAAAAAAGATTGAAGATAAAAAGAACAATAAAAATACTTTTCAGAAATTTGAAACTTTTATCGAATTTAATAAAGAAGCAATAAAAATAGATTTGGATTAATGAAAATCTAAAATATATTGTTTTTTTAAAACAATTTTAAAAATTATTTATTATCCTAATTTGCTAATATTCTAATTAACTTTCCCTAATTTAATTGTTTTTTGATCTCTTTATTTTTTTTATCTTTTATAATTATTTTAAAGCCAAATAGAATATATATCCCAAAAAGACAAAGGGTATAAGAAAATTGGGATATCAAAATCTAATATATAATTAATTTATAATTATATAATCATATAACTCTTTATAATTAGATATAAAAAAGAACTTTACTTTTTTCTCCTTAAAAGAAATCAATCATTTTCTATTAATCTTTTTGTATTCTATTTATATATAATCCAAATCATTATTTAAATCTATTAGTTTTACTATTTGAAGCCTCTACAATATAATTTGATCAATTCCAATTCCTATTTCCCCTCATAGCATATTATCGGGATATATGTATCTCGATTTACCTCTTTTATAATATAAATATAATTTCTCTTTATATTATATCAATCCTAACTTTTCAAATATTCGAATAAAATCCTTAAATTATATAATTAGAGAATCTTATAGATTATATAGAATTTAATCAATTATAATATTTTTATTTGGGATTTTGTATTCATTTAATAAATAATATATAATTAAAGTATCGAAAAAATCATACAAAACATTAACGAAAATGTTGATTATATTGTATTATTTGATTTCGAGATTGTATTTAGTAATAATTGTTATTACAATTCGAAATGATCGATTTATTAATATAGCAATATAAATAATTTCAATAATATTTTAATCTGGAGATTTCCTTATACTATTAAATATAAATGATAACAAATAATTAAATCTTGATCATTATATTTATATATAAATATTTATTGAAAAAGGATCGATTTTGTAGATTCCGATTCAGAATCGATTTTACATCAGGTTTTTCTAATTTTAAGATTATCAATCTCAAGATTGTAATCCTATTTGAATTAATATTTTATTTGATGATATTTTAATTGATAATAAAAACAAAGTAACTTTGGAATTGCAAATATATAAATTCGAGGAAGTAATATTATTTGTAATTCTTTGATTATGAATCAAATGGAAAATAATAATGGTTTTGTTTTAATTCTAATGATAATTATATTATGAATTGTTATAAATTAAGAATATTCCTTTATACTATTTATTCTTTATTGATCAAATTAGAACATAAAATGAAAATTGTTTAAATAAAGTAATCCCATTAAATTTATTCTTTGAAATATAATAGTTTTTATATAAAATCCAATATTAGGATTATTTCTTTGATAGTATTATTATATATATAATTATTTTTATATATATATTGATTGTTTTAGAATACAAAAATCAAATGATTTTTGGAAGAAAAATGATTCCGAATAATAATTGTATAATTAAAATTCAGATAGATTGATTTATACTCTAAATATTTCAATCTTTATAATATAAATTCTTTTAAATATTTATTTGAGATTATGAATTTATAAGTCCTTTATAAATCGATTAAATAAATATATAGAATGTAATAATTTTTATAATGATTGGATTTCCTTTATAGAATACTTTGATTGATTATTCTAATATATATATTTTCTTTTGGAATATTAAGATTAATCAATTGAAGCAATCTTTGGATCACTTTTGTATATATTATAAAGAATATCAATAATATAATTAATAGATTTATATTCTATATTCCTTATATCAATATATTCGATAAGATCGGGATCTATATTATTATTATTGTGAGAAAGTTGGGATATCAAGGTTTAATATGTAGTTAGTTCGTAGTTATATGGTTATATGACTTTTTGTAATTAGATATAAGAGAGGGTTCTACTTTTTTTTTTTTAAAAGAAACCAACCGTCCCCCCATCAATCCCCCCGTACTCCACCTGCATATAATCCAAATCATTATCTAAACCCACTAATCTTATTATTTGAAATCTTTATAATGTAATTTGATCAGTTCTAATTCTTATTTCTTTTTATAATATGCTATTGGAATATATATATTTCGATTTACCTTTTTCATAATAATGATCTATATAGGATTCGAATTGTATAATTTATATTGTATAAATATATCTATAAGGAAATTATAATTGAAAAGAAAGTAGAATTAGTAATTTGTAGATGGGGGGATGGGATTGATCTTGAAAAAATAATCCTTTCAAAAATATGGGATTATTAAATTTTGAATAAAAAAGTTTTGATTATTGAAGTTCCTTTATTTGTATTTATTTATTATATTGAAAACGAATCATTTTTTAGTAGAATTATTATTCTATTTTTCATTTTGAAAGGAATATATCGATAAAGGTTTTATTCGGGGATACAATTAGTAATATTAAGAGTATATTAAAACTCCAAATATAATGGAATCCTTATTTGTAAATGAATTATTTATTTTTGTGAATAAGAAAATTTCAATCCCGAAAACGATTTTGATTGAATGTGATTAATTATATTGAAGGATTTTGAATGTTTTATATACTTTTAGCGTTATTTGAATATCTAAATGTATATTGGAATAATAAAAAGGATTGGGTATAATGTATTAAATTATTATCCTTGATATTGGCAATCAAAAATTTAAGATATATTTTAAAAAACTTTTAGTTGAGGGGTTTAAGATTCATATATTTTTTTGGAAGAAAGAAAACCCTAAAAAGGATTATATATATTTTTCTCTTTTTTTTGAAGATTTATTAAGAGAAAATTATGAATATTGAAAGCTATTGAGAATCAAATATTGAATTAGATTTTAACAAATCGGATATTTTTTAATTAAACTATAATAATATAATGGATAATTTTGATCCGTTTATGAAATTAAGTTTTCTGTAAGATGTTTTTTAAAGATCAGAGGATAATATTGTTGTTTCAATTGTCGATTCTTTTGAATTCATCGAAGAACTTTTTATTGATGGTAATAGAAATTCTATTAAAAAAGAAGAAAAAATAAAGAAAATCAAAAAAGAAAAAGAAGTAAATCAATAATAACAAAATCTATCAAAAATTCTATTTGTTATTTGTATTAAGGATTATATATGTATGTTCTTTATTATATTATATGTTAGAAGTATTATTATCTTTATTTTCAATGGGATCGATGTATCTGATTTTTTTATAATTTGGGATGCCTTGTAAGTTGATTGTGGTATATCTGATGAGGAAATGTGAATTCGATTTCCTTAGTATTGTGATTATGTTATTGCTATTCAAATCAAATTTATATTGGAATATAATTCTATTAGATATAATTGAAAAAGAGGGTTGAAATTAGTATTACTTCGATATTTTTGCGATTACAATATCTAGTAAATGATAGGTATTCGAGATTTTTTTGATCAATTTGTTGATAATCAATATAATAAGAATAAAGGGAATTATAATATAAATTTAATAATGGTAAAGGATTATATTGTTAAATTTGTACTTTCGGTTATTTAATTCATTGATAATCATATGATTATTGAATTCGAAGTTGAAAGAATATTCCTGTATAATTTGTATATTTAAATGGGAAAGAAGATTGCTAAACAGTTTAAAGTTGATCTTGATGATTCTGTTTTTATAAATTTTAAAACAATAATGGATGAAGTTTACAAATAATATTTTTCTGAAAATTCTGTTGTCCGAATTTATAAAAGATTTAAGTTTTATTAGGCTATTGTTTTCTAAATTGTATATGAATATATAAAAACCTTATTTATTTTTGATATTAGTATAAAATTTTATTTTTAAGGATAAAAGATAAAGAATATTATAAATGAAATTATTGATCTTTTGGATAAATTTAATATAAATTATTTAAGAGTAAAAATCAAAGATATAAAGAACTCGAAATTATTCTTCTCGTTATTATAATATCAAATTATTTATTGAAAAAATAATACGAGATATGATGATTATTCTATTCAAAATGAATAAAAAGGAATTCTTTTTGATATAAATAAAGTTTACAAAAAGGATTATCTTTGTTATTATTACTTTGGAAAATCTTTTTATAATAATAATTATATTATAAAACAAAATTGCTTTAAGAACATCGATAATATTAATACTGGATTATATCATTATAATAAATATAGAATCTTTATATTTGATTTCAAAGAATATTCTAATTCTTTTTTAATTTTTAGGTAAAAAAATTCCTTAGAGAGTTATTAAATTGAAATGCATACAAAAACTTATAAATTTAATTAGTAAAAAAAACGATTGGAGAAATCCAATATTAAAAATGATTTGCCGAATCTCGGAGTCTCTAATATCGAAATCGTAAGGGATATATTTATAAATAATATCAATCATCGAAAAAAGGAAATTATTAATATTAATATAATTACTCAATCTAAAAAAATTTTAAAGCCATAAGGCCGATTATCTAAAAAATCCAAATCGATAGGATGGAGCAGAATTGATAAACCCCAAAAATTGTCAAGCATTTTTCGAAAGGTATTATTCAGAATAATAAATCAAATTGAAAGAAAGAGGCTAAAGAAAGAATTCTTTAATAAAAATGAAATTATGGATATTAATGAAAACGAAAAAGACGAAGCAGAAGAATCTCAAGGAGGGGAGGACCTTTTTGAACCCGATGAGAATAATATAATGCAAAAGGATAAAACATCCAATTTTTGTATTAGATTTTCAAGAATAAAGAAGTAAGTATTAATCATTGCTTATGCTATAGAATCCTCGATAGAAATCTTGGAACGGATTTGTAAAGTCGAAATTCCGATAACAATTGGGTTTGCTCTTATATATATATCAGATCTTTTTAAGCAAATTTTTAAGAAAGTACCAATCATAGATATCGAAGAACGAAAAAAGCTTTTCAGAAATTCAGAAATTCCTATTGAAAAAGCTGTAATAGTTTTAACAGTTATTAATCATTTAAATATCTCTTTTAGTTATTAATCAAAAGAAATACATAATATATCTATTATCATTATAATCTTTATGAGTAAGAATATCAAAATTAGCGGTATTATCGATTCGGGATCGATAATCAATATAATGAACCTGGAAATTGTAAAAGAATTGGGATTTATAATATACAAATATAAAGCGATAATGATCATTTTTAATAGAAGTGTTATCATCTTGTATGAATTGATTAAAGATATAGAAATTAATTTTGAAAAAGTTAAAAACATTATTGATATTTTTATCTTGAATAATATTAAAGATTCATTATTATTAGGGATATTATATTTGTTTATAAAAAAGATTAATTTTGAATATAAAAAAGATGAACAAATTGTATAGATTATTGATAATAATAATATTAATAAAGCCGATTATTAAATGATTGAATCAAAATGCAAAATAGATATTATGAAAATTAGTCTTGAAAAATCGGGAAAAGAATAAACAATGTAAATCCTAGGGATTGTATTGATGATCTTTCAAAAGTCCTAAATATCATTAAGAATGAAAGGAAATTTGAAGAATTCGTTAAAAACCATTTCTCAGAACTCTTGATTGATATCCCAAATTTTAAGATGGTTTTAAATTCTATAAAATTCAATATGGATACCATTCGAATTGATTTTGATTTTGATATCAAAGATATATTTAATAATATTAAAGATTCAGAATTAAAAGGATTTCAGGAATACTTTGCTACTAATAATATTCATTTCGATTTGGAAGAATTTAAAATAGAAAGCAATATCTGAAAGAAACTAATCAATATCAAATCCGAAATTCTTATTTTGATCAATAATATATATAAGAAAAAAAAGGATAAGATAAAACCTTCAAATGAAATAAAATATATCGATAAAGAAATCCTAAAAGGTAATCTTAATTAACTAGAATTGGAATATACAAAACATTTTAAATATCAATTATCAAATTTCTTTTCGAAGTATTTAATATTATATTTTAATATCAGACCTGAAGGTTTCCGATTGATATAAGAATATTTAATATTGTTAGATATCGGAAATATATTTTGAAAATATAAAAAGGAATTTCTTTTTATATTATTATAGAATCGAAAAACAATGTTAATTTTTGATTAAACGAAAGCCAGTAATATCAAACCTTCAATTGCCCTGTTACAGATTATCAAGACAATATTATATAAGGTCTAGTAAACTCCTGATTTCATATCTCCTAAAGTTTTTTTATCAATAATTATCGAAATGATAAGAGATTATATTAAATGAGGTGTATTAAAGAAAGGAGAAGGATTATATCGAAACCTTTGATATTTAATTAAAAAAAGTAAGATTAGCAAGTACTGTATTATTGTTACAATAACAAAAGCAAATATTGTAATCCTATAAAATACAAATATACTTTCAAATTTAGAAGAATTTGCTAAACAAATAGTTAGATATTTATTAATATCTTTGATTAACTTCTTCTTTGAATATAATCAAATATCTTTAGATAAAAAGAATAGAGATATTATTACTATTATGATTCTTTTTGATTTAATAAAGTTTATTATTTTACTACAAAGGATTATTAATTCGGTTATTCAATTTGTAAAGATTATATCAAGGATATTGTAAAATATCATATTTAATATTATTATATCTTACTTGAATAATATTGGAATTAAGGGTCCCAGAACTCGATATAATAAAGCTAAAGTTGAACCTAGATTGAAGAAATTCGTTATCGAACATTTGAAAAACCTGAATACTATAATAGAATGCATTAAGTATACAAAATATATTATCGATATCAAATCCAAATAGTATTACGATGGAATTTGAATCGTAAACTATTATATCAATTTTAAAGGAAAAAGTCTCGATATTACTAAAATCATCAAAATATTTGAATAACCATTTTATTCGAATAACCATAAAATTAAAATATTCTTTGGAGTATATATCTTTTATCGATTTTGGATAAAGAATTTCATCATTATTATAAAGTTTTTTTATATATTATTAAAGAAAGATATAAAATTCATTTGAATTGCTAATTATAATATTATAATGATCTTATTGAAAAATAAATTAATTTCGGTCCTAATCCTTTTTCTATTGATTTATTCATTTAAAACTGAAATCATTATATTCGTTATTGATACTAATTTGATAAAATGGAGAGCTGTTCTAGATCAAATATATAATGATAAGTTTCATATTATTGTTAGATATAAGAATAGTATATAGAATCATGCCGAATGGAATTATGATATTATTAAAAAAGAATACAAAGGAGTACTCAAAGTTCTATAAAAATATAAAAGAGATCTTTATAGTATTCATTTCCTTTTAGAAATTGATACAAATATACTTATAATTTAGCTAAATAGAGTAATTACAGATCTACTTAGTATTTTGATTATAAAATGGATTATTTGAATTAGACTTTTCGATTTTGATATTAAATATATTCCTGAAAACAAAAACATTACTGCAGATACTTTATCATAATAACTGTGAATTACCTTGGACAATATTGATAAAGAATATAAAGAGGATATTGATGATTCAATCATTACAGATCTGAATTCATTACGGATAGATCCAATAATGAATATAAATAGCTCCAAAATTTTAAGATTGTCTCAAATTTTGGAAGGCAGAAATGAAAGAATATAAATAATCGCTTAGTATATTATTATACTATAGAAACCTAAAAATATACTAACAAAGGATTGGTAAGCTTTCAAAAAGGAAGCTTTCAATTTCTGTATAAGAGATCGTTATTTATTCAGAATCCGGAGAAATGGATTACCTTCCGTTTATATAATAACAAACGACGATTTAATCGAAAAAGCAAAAATTATGATTCGAATATATAAAGAATTAGGTTATAAGGGTCTAAAGTTATTATATACTAAAGTATATAATTGTTATTAATAGAATGGGATATACAAGGATATAAAAAATTGAATGATTTTTTGCTCTATTTGCTAATTCAGATTGTTTAAATAAATAAATAAATCAATGATTACTATTTGGACTTCAGGTATTTAATATAAAGTTGATATAGATATTATAAAAATACTTGATGATTATAAATTCAAATACTTTGTTATTCTATAAAAAGATTTGAATGATTAAATAGAAACTAAAACTTTACAGAATACTATTTCGAAAGTAATTGTTAAATTTCTTTATAAAATAATCTATCATTATAATCTCTTTAAAGAAATCATTATAAATAGAAAACTTAAAAACAAAAACACTATACTTGCTTATTACAAAAAATATAGAATCGATAAAATCAAGATATCAATTTATTATCCATAAACCAATAAAATAATAAAAAGAAATTATTATCCTATCACGAAAATACTTTTCCGTTTATTATAAAAAAGATATAAATAGTTTAAATAATTGGAAACAATATTATTCACTAATCATATCTCAATTTATAAATCGATAAACAAAATATTATTTGAATTGATTTATAAATAGAAAACTATATTGCCTTTTGAAACTATATATATAATTTAAAGGATCCTTGATTGGGAAAGTATACAAACCCGGAAAGATTTATTAGTTATTAGAATATAACAATTAAAAATACTAAATAAAAATATTAAAGAAGCAATCCTTTGTAAACAATACTATAAAAAAGATGATAAACTTTAATATAATTTCGATCACAAAATACTGAATAAGAATATTCGAATTGAAGATATAATTCTATATTACAACCCCTAATCAAAAATCGATATATTTCGCAATACAAAACTTACTTTCAAATAATACAGATCTTATAAAATAATAAAGAAGTTAAAGGGTCTTTTTATATATACTCTTAAAGAGATAAATAATACCCCACTTAGTAGAATTTATACAAATATTCGTTTCAAAAAATACATCTTATATTCAGATCTTTTTATAGATAACAATTCTAAGGATTTGTATAAATAAATAAACCAAAAAAACCGAGTTTCTAAGTATTCATAATCTTCTAAATAAAAGATAACAAATAATTAAAGATTATTCTTTATTCAATTGTAAAACGATATAAAATTAAAAGGAAAAAAACAAATACAACAAACCGAAAAGAAATTATTGCTACAAACTTCTAACCGCCAATTAAAAAGTTCGATAAAAAAAGCCTTATAATTTTTGAAAGGGAAAAAGTATTTGAATCCTTTTTGAAAAAACTTATTATATTATCGATTTCGCTTTTGAACAATTTACAAACAATTCTTGAACAATATTTAAACAATTTAATATTTTCTCTTTAAATTTGCTCTTTCTAATAATTTGATTTGAAATTATTAATTCTTTGTTTATATTTATTTTATTATTTATATAAGCTTTTATTTAAGTTTTGATATGATATTTGAAAAAGGATTTAATCAGATTATAACCTCCTGCTTTATTAGCAATAATACCCTTTTTCTTATTTGATACAAGAATCATTTTTTCAACAACGAAATCGAAATATTCATATTCATTGAAACTTTTGAAGTTAAAGAAAAATACAACGTTTTTGAGTAGTAGCTTAATTACTCTATAAATATTACTGATCTTGTTGAAGATTTTGCGAATAAAATAAAAGATTGGATCGAAGATTAAAAGCTTTATGAAATAGCTAATCTCTTCAAAGCCAGTTATTTTATTAAAAATAACAATACAATTCAATTTATTGAACAACATTGTAATAAAGTCAAAAAAGGTCTTAAAAATCTCGAAAGAATTTGAATAATTATTCAAGGAAAAGCTCTTATCTATTTTTGATTGGAAGATATAAATTTAAATAATATTTTAACAAAAACGGATATAATCTATTATATTTTTCATTTCAATCTTTAAATTCTTATGAAGTTTCTGAATAGATATATAATTGAATATCTTATACAAAAAAAAAGCAAAAAAGCAAAAAAGTATAGTTTTGCAAATTTCTATATTATATATAGATTCATTACAAAAACTGATATAAAGAACAAAAAAGATTGGATATCTCTTTTTTATAATCTTACATAGAATTCTATCTTCAGAATTTATAAACTTATTCTTGATAACCTCGAATTTCTAAAAAAATATTGTAAAAACAAAAACCCCTCCGAAACTCAACAAAAGGATAAATCTATCTACAAAATGACTACCGCAGAAACTGTCCTGATATCCTTTAACAATAATAATAATGAAAAGAAACTTAATATTGAAAAACAATTAGAAGTAATTGCCATATTAAATATCCCTTATATATATCGATTTCTTTATTCCCAAACGATTATATCAATTTCGAAACCTACAACCGTGAATATCGATAAATAGGAAAAGAAAGGTTATTATTTTGATCTCTCGAAAAAAGCCCTTTTTTATCCATCTATTCTGAATAGATTCGTATTTCATTGTTATATAATTGATTACAATATTGAACTTATTTTAAACAATAACAATTCAACCTTCAATAATTTTAAAACAATCTTAAATTCCCTACAAAAATTAAAAAGCTATTTTTGCGATTTAAATTACCAATTTGAAGAGGGATAATACTCTTTGATGAATAATAAATATATTACCAATTAAATAAAATAGAAAGTTGTTGTATTATTAGAAAAATAAATCATTATGGATATTTTATATATATACTATTTATATACTCTGGCAAAACTTTTCGATCTAAAATCGAAATATATTTCGATTAAGGAACTACAAAACAGATTGATTACTATTATCAGGAACCAAAAGTATATTGACGAAATGAAATTGATAAAAGTATTTTATCCTTAATTCTATCTATATCAATCCTTAACTTTGAAATAATCAAAACAAATCTTCAGCCCCAATCGATTCGGCTCAATAAGGAACTTCTATTCCCCTAACTTTAACGAAATTCTCAAAAATAATCTTTTTTTATTAGAATTATTAAACAAAGAATCCTTTGAGAATCAATTTACCTTATATATCTTTTCGTTTTAATATATTTTCAAATAAAAAGATAAATTCGATTTGCGAAATGTTTATGAAGATATTTTTGTTATCTACAAATAATATTTTCACAAAATCTTTAAAAAAGGTTTACTTCCGAATTGTTATTTTTCGATTATTTAATTCCTTTTAAAATACAATTCTGTTTTATAATATACTATTATTTATATTTGGGAAAATAAAGAATTCCATTTTATATTAATATCTTTATCTATATTATATTTTCCTAATTATAATAAGAAATTTAATCTTTATTATTCCTTTTTTGACCTTTTCCATTTAATTTTTAAAAATAAACAAGAAGAAACTTTAAAAAGAATAATTATTATAATCAATCTTTTTAAACTAAGGGAATCGATTAAAAGCTTCTATAAAGAACATCAAATCCTTGTTTCTCATAAATTAGATAATAATAATAATTTAATTCGGGAACTTCTAAAAAAGTACTTTTTTATTTATCAATTATAATATAATCTTAATTGAATAATAAGAAAGGAAGTTTTCCAGAAAGCCGAATGAAAGAATCAATTTCATTGAAAAACCCTGATTAAATCTGAATCCCAAACAATTATAATTCGATTAAATATCATTTTGAAATATACCGGTTCTTTTGAATCCTGTAAATCGATTTTGATACTGATCTTCTATTCAGTTATAATTTCGGACAAAAAGAATATAAAGGATAATAGCTCCTATAAAAATCTTCGAAGATCTCTTCAAAATCAAATTGTTTTCTTTAAGTTAAATAAATTTAATAGAGAAGGCCTTTATATTCTCCGATCCTTTTTTCTTAATATCAATTTTATTTTATGAGATCATCTTTCTATAGTTCTTTTAGGATACTTATTTTAGGATTCTAATATTGTAAAAAGAATAATAAACAGATTATTCAAAGCTAATGATAATGAATTTGAACTTTGATATAAACAATGATATAATCTTGTAATGATAGATTTAATCATTCAATTTGAAGTATTCCAAAATAAAGAAAAGTAATAAAAAGATTGATCATTATTTGCAAATTATAATATATTTTTATAAAAGTAAGAAACTCTTTGTAATAAAGATTTCGAAAATGATAAATTCTTTGATAAAGAAAACGTTGGCAATTGGAAGATTGTAAATCTAATTGGTAAAGAATCCCCTATTGGAAAACCTTAATTTATATTAAAGAAGTTCATTGGGAAAAGAAAAGAAATCGTAGAGCGAGAATCGATTCAGAATCAATTTATAATGTTATTTAATCTGTTCCCAATTAAATCTTCTGGAATATAAGGTACTGTTTCAATTTCTGATATGGATTATGAATTAGATAAAGAATAAATGAATTGTTTTTTAATAAAAAAGTCTTTTACGAAATTTAATAGTAAAAGAAAGGATTATTTCTTTAATATTGGGTAGAAGTTTGTAACGCCAAAAATCTTTATTCGTTATTCAAATTATATTTAGGAATTATTAAAAAATCCGATTATAAATACGAAATCTGTTATGAGGTGTTTAATTAAATGTTCAAGAAAGGTCAGAGATAGAAAAGACAATAAAGATACTTTTCAGGAATTTAAAATTTTTATCGAATTTGATAGAAAAACAATAGAAGTAGATTTGAACCAATAAAAACCTAAAATATATTGTTTTTTTAAGATAATCTTAAAAATTGCTTATCACTTTAGTTTGCTGATACTCTAATTGATTTTTTTTAATCTAATTGTTTTTTGATCTTTTTAGTTTTTATCTTTTGTAGTTGTTCTGAAATTAGATAGAATATATATTTCAGGGAAGGAAAGGGTATAAGAAAGTTGGGATATCAAAGCCTAATATATAGCTAATTCGTAATCATATAATTATATAATTTTTCGTAATTAGATATAAAAGAAAACTTTGCTCCCCTTTCTTTGAAAGAAATCAATCGTTTTTCTATTAATCTTTTTGTATCCCATTTATATATAATCCAAATCATTATCTAAATCTATTAGTTTTATTACTTGAAACTTTTATAATATAATCTAATCAGTTTCAATTCCCATTTCCCCTTGCAGCGTGCTATCGGGACGCATGTATCTCGACCTACCTCTTTCACATTATAAGTATTTTCTTGAATAATATCAACATTTTTATTCATAAGATATAATTGTTTTTCAATGAAAGAATCGATTTCTTTAGTTTCTTTAATAGAAGAATTAACTAATATTTGTATATTCTCATTATATATCTTATCCTTATTATCTGAAGGATTAAATAGATTGAATAGTTCTAAATCGATTTCTTTATTCCCATTATCATCCCCCAGATCTATATCTACTCTCGAAATCAATTCATTTGTAAATAATAGATCTGAAATATATTTAATAGATAAATCAAAGATTTTTCGATCTATGAAAATAGATAAATAAATGAAATCTTTATAATTCTCTTCGTTTTAATTAATCGTTTTATCTATTTCGATATAATCTTATAGATCAAAAATTCTAACGAATTGTTTAAGCTTTTTTATAATATAAATATCGATTATTCAATTAATAAAATCTATATAATAAACGAATTTCTTATTGAACATTATATTTCGAATAACAATAATTCTATCAAACTTGAATATCTATATACAATAGATCAATATACCTGAAATATAATCTATTAAATATTCAATATATATTTGAAGATTGGTTTTGTATTATTTTCTATTAATTCCAATTTCTCTATTTTTATCCAAAAGATAAATTTGATATCTATATCTATAGATTCTATTCCAATTAGAATAAAGATCGTTAAATATTTTCTCTACAAATAAAGGATTATCTTTATAAAAGTAATTATGGAATTATATATTGAATATCTTATTGAATAATTTAAAGGATTTGATTTTCAAAGGATTTATATTATATAAATAAATAACAATTTATATCGTTTTTATTTATAATTTGTTTAGTAAACTTATTATAATTTATATTTTTATTTATTTTGTAATTATTTCTTATTCTGTATATTTTAATTCTTTATTGGATTTATATATATAAAATGGGGATAATTCGAATTCGATACTTTTTTGTTTGATCCATTTCTCAAATAATATTGCTTTTATAATTCCAATGATAAATATATTATTATTCTATTTGATTATTATAATCGTTAGATTATATTTATAATAAATTTAGATTACAAAGTTTTGAATAATTATAAATATTTTGTTATATGTTTTGCAATAAATTGAATATAAAAAGATTTTGCTATAATATATTTCTTTAATTAATAGAAACTATAATATATTGTTATATCTTTTATCGAAATCAAAAAGATTTTATTGGATTTTGTAAAAGGGGTAAAATGATTGATAATTATTTAGAATACAAGAAATAATTTATTTTGTATAAATACAAATGCAATTGATGTAATTAAAACAAATGATATTTTTTATTTTGATATTTTATATTGCAAATACTAAATATTCAAGAATTTTCTTTTCCAAATATTTGGAATGTTTATATTATATTTCATTTGTATCTTCTTTTGAAAAAAATGAATTACAAAAACAATAGAATGTTTTGTTTATTTTTCTATTTATTATTAGATACATTATAAAAGGGTTGTTTATAAGGATAAATAAAAAAGTATTCGAATAAATAGAAAATGATTTATATTTTAAGAATATAAGATTTTCAATATGAATATATTAAATAATTATTATATTATTTATATAATCTTCTTTATAAAGAATATAATTATATTTTAAGAATTATAGGCCGATTTTCTTTAATCGAGTTTTCGAGATGATATTGATATAAAAGCTAGGGATAAATATTATATTGTTCAAAACCAGATCATTATTAGGATAATCTTTTTTCTTGATAATCCTTTTGATAATGCAAATCCTATATTCTAGGATTTGGAAATTAGAAGTATCTATTTCTACAAGATTATTGGGATCGAATAATCGATATCGATAATTATCCAATAGAGATATATCATTTATAATATATATAGTATTATAATTATCGAATAGAGTATTATTAGATACACAATATATTTTTATTATTATAGAGTATACCTTTAATTAATTATATCGAATATCCAAAATAATAGTATTGATTAAAGGTTTTGAAAAATCTATAAAACTTTTTATTTATTTCTTTTGATTGAATTAAAATGAAATTCTTTTTATAAATACAATTTTGCTCGATTTCTAATTATTTATAATTTATTTTCGTTAAATATCTTTTTGAATAATGAATTGATTCTTTCAATAAATATTAATTCTATAGTTTTGTAATTATAAGTAATATGATTATAATTAATTCTATTGTTTTATTCAGATTCGATTCTACAAAAACATTCCCAAATCTTCTTGATCTTTTGATTATTTCCAAAATTGATATTCTTTTTATTCTTTTTAAATTTTTTATCATTTTGAGAAAAAATAAATATAGAATATATTCCTTCTTTAGTTTTTAAGGAAATAGAATTTTAGAAAATTAATCTTTCAAAAACATCTCCGAATTGCTTGAATAAAAAATTGAATAATCCAAATTGATTGTTTATTTCAATCTATATAATTATAATATTTATTCAGATTAGAAGTATTTTGATATTAATAATTTGTAGAAAAATATTAATAACGATTTCATTTTATATTTTAATAATCTTGTATATGAAAACTTTGATATAAATTATAATCCAATCCCTATATTATTTAACAAGATTAATTCTGTTGAATAAAGTTTATATTAAAATAGATTGATATTTTTGTAGTACTATAAGTTTGATAATAATTATTATAAATATGAATTTCCTTTTGAATATATTAATGATTATCTTAAATAAAAGAGCTATAATACTTTAATTGAGAATAAATAATTCTATAAAATATATTTGATCAATTAATAATTTGATTTATTTATAAATATTATAGAAAACTTTATAATTCTATATATATTCTTATTATCAATATTGATATTTCAATTGAAAAAAAACAAGTTCGAAGAAGATTTCTTAGAAGATAATTGGGAATAAAGTAATAAATCTATTAGAAATAAATTCTGATATATTATCATTAAAATCTTTCATATTTGTATCTCCATTTGTATCTTTTTTAAATTGAATTATTATAAAATATTTCGAGAATTTCTTTTAATATTAAATTTGTTTCTTTTGATTATATTTGATTTGGAGATTGATAATAAAAGGTAAAATAAATGATTTGATTGAAAACTAATCGATTTAAATATAAATAAACTTATTCATTAGATTGAAACTTGGAATGGATATAATTGATATAGAAACAAATAGATCATTCTTTGAATTGATTGAATCCTAGATTTCTTAAATTTGATATTTATTTTTCAAGTATAAATATCATTCTAACCATTAAATATAGATTATAAAAAGAAAATCGTTTTGATTTTTTATTATATTAAATAAAGATAATTGAATTAATATGAATATTGAATTATAAATAAAATAAAAATGATATTTTAAAAATGATTTTTTGAATATTCAAGAATCATTAGATAAAAGATTATATAGATTAAGGGCTACCAAGTTTATAATTATTATAGGATAATATAATTACAAAACACTTTCAGGGATTAAGGAATAAATAATATATATGATTAATAGAATAAAAGAATTAAATGATTTACCTTTGATTATATAAATCAAGAACTATATATATAAAACAAATAAATGATTATTTAACCAATATATATCTTAATTAAACTAGATCTTTATTTATTGATATATTAGAATCATTTTATCAATCGAAAAGATTGATAAGGGCTAGAAGATCCTTCATTCCGATTGGAAAGTATACGCTTTGATCCTTCATAAGATACAGAGGATCACAGGGCTTTCCGTAACAAATATTAATTTTATAATCAACAAAAAATCAGAAATAGAATTATAATTGATTTAAATTAATTTTAAAATTTTTTGATATTATTAATAAT